>JAHRHZ010000012.1:76597369-76639640 GCA_024137785.1 Ginglymostoma cirratum | reverse complement strand
TCTCCAGCATCTGCAGTTCCTACTATCTCTTTCTTCAGGAGCATACTGTTTTCTCTCGTCACCACTGAAATAATTGAACAGAGGCCAGCATCTGGTCACCAATTCATCCCTAATTTACATGAGCACAGTACATAGAGTCTGACCAGCTAGCTCAGTGCCAGTCCCTAGATTGAGGAGACTTTCTGAGGCTCCTGTTTATATCTGTCAGCCAGGGATCCCTGATTGGCCTAGGTTAACAAACCCCAATCAGGGACCTCATACTCTAGAAGATCCTCCTGGCCAACTGTTCCAATCACTGCAGGCGCATATTCCTAAATGCCTACATTAATAAAAGAAAATAATCTTTAAAATGAAACAAATCTAAAAATAAATAAATACTACATAAACGCAATTACTGTACAGCTAAACACCTGCAGTTTTAATTGACCAAGCGCCATCTAGTGGCAGAAATAGGCAGAACTAATTGCACTGATCAATTTCTGTCACCAGATAGAGGCCAGGACATCAGTATGAATTCAGAACAGCAGCCAGAAGAAAACCAATACTAGCCACTTCAAAGGTAAGTACGGAGGGTGGGAACAGGATTCAGGGGAGCAATGAATGTGGATAGACTGAGACAGGGGCAAGAACTGAAGGAAAGCCAGGGGACTGAGCTAAAGATAGATATATTGTGATTATCTTTAATGTCATCAACAAAGTAAGCAATGTTAACAAAGTCAACTTTAAATGGGGACTTCTTGTACAGTACACACATTATACGGTAGTGGTCACTAGATAGTGACAAGTTTCAGCACCACTGAAGCCAAAGGAAGAGTTAAGTACACTGTTAAAACCATGTGCAGCTTATTCAATGTAACCCAGAATTTGAATCATGGCCTGTCCAATACCACACAGAATTACGTTCAGTATTCTTTCTTACCCTTTAAAGTACATAAAATTGTGACATATCTGAATTTTCTTCCTTTTAACAATAGAGAGAATTCAGTAGTATGACACAACTATACTATCAGTGAACTTGCAACTCAATTTTAAAACATGAATGTAACTACACCATCTACAAATGATTCAAATTGCGTCTGGTGGCCAGCCAAGTTACTCAGCTTTACCAGCTAGCAACAGTCTTGGCTAGGTAATTACATTGTATTGAATTTAGGCAAACCAAACACTTATAGAAAAACCAGTTTCAATCAACAAAAGTTCCAAAGGTCAAAGCCATTTAGGAATGCTAAGGTTTCTGAGCTATGCCATAAGAGAACAGGGTTATGGTGAAATGTTTTCTGAACAAAAATAGAATGGTTCTTCAGTTACAAAAGTGAAATACTGCCAGAATAAAATGATGAAACAAAAATTCAAAAGGCAAAAGCCCCACCCCCTTCACATATCCATTTTTTTCTGATTACTGGATTTTACTCCGTATTTTTGTGGTTTGTTTCCATCTACTTTCTTCCATTTAATTTGCATATTTTTGTTTTCCTCCCATACCATGTTTATTCCCCTCCCACTTGCTTAACTTCCCATGTCAAGGTCTTAATTTCCCCATCCCTTTTCAATTGTGTGTTAGAGTGGGTGGAATAACTGAGATAGGAAGAAAGCATCAACTGAAGCGATCAAGAAATTAAACTAAGGAAGGGCTGCTGACCAAATGCTGCTAATGAAGTCCAGAAGTGTAATTCACATTTAGACGACTTGGGACTTATTCAAAGCTGTATTTGTGGCCAAGGCAACCGCTAGTTGGAGCATCATCTGCATGTGTGCGTAATAAGGAATCTGGCTTTTAAACTTACATCCAGCAGCAACACATTGTGTTTTAATTATAAATAAGGGCCAAAGAACTGAAAGTATATTTGGGAGAAGACCTTGAATATTGCCTTCAAAATGCTGACTGTGTTTTGAATTTTGTCCAGATCCTTTTCCTTGATTTTTAATAGAATTTTACTTTAAACTTGTATTTTACTATCAGTTGCCCAACTGATTTCCCTTAAGCAGCTATATTTTTTGTCCTGCATGCACATACACAGTCTCACCACTATTTTCTAGTTTCCGGGCAGAAGTCTATTCAGCTTTTCAGAAAACGGCCATGAGATACAGCAAACACAATTTACGGTTTTGGTAGGGTTTAAAAGAACATTCCAGAGCATCAAGAGCTACACAGCCTTTACACTACAGGCATTACAGAATGCAGAACAATGAACACTACAGCACAGGAACAGGCCTTTTGGCCCACTAATGTCACAGGTATAACTGTGTATGTGCAAGTAGACCACAATGGGCATATTTAATGTTAGTATCATGTCTCCTGCATTGACAAATAAGTGCTCTATTCTGAATATCTTCCTGAAATTGAGTTCTTACAGATTAGCTTTCAAAGAGATAACATTATCAGGGATTTGATAGTTATTCAGCCCTGCCCAGAACTCTTTGCACAATGAGTTTTCCAACCTGGATGAGGAAAGCAGGACTGGGTAGTTGTTAAAAAAAAAATTTGAAGGAAGGGAGGATTGTAGGATACAGCAGCTGTTGAAACAGCCTTTAGGAAGAAATGGGGAAAAACTGAGGCAGAAGTGGGGAGCAATTTACTCCAAATTCACACAGAGAAAAAATAACTTCTGACAATACAAAGCAACTCATTTTCAAGTAAAAAAACTCTGATATTTTGCATTGTTGCCATTATTTATCTCTACTGTCATCAAGCATCCCTGTATTTAAGAATTGAAGCAAACGCTATTTACTGCTCCAACACTTTAAATACTGATTTCAATATCACCAATACATGCTTTTTTTGAGAATTTGCAAAGTTGCAGCTGGCAATCAGGATGCGAACATTCAATTTCACAAATCTAAATAATATGCAACAGAAAGTACTTAAGATTCATTGCAGCATTTGAAATTAATCCATACCTTTTAGAAGTCACAGGCATTAATGTTGGTGTTGAAGCTGAAGGGCCTGATTTAGATTCAGTTGCAGGAATGCTGCTAGGATTTAGCTGCAAAGGACTGAAGTGCACCTAGGATAGTTATGCAACATTAGACATCAAGTTTTTCTGAAGAAAGTCACATTGGTGCATTATATCAATAAGAATGTCAATAGACAAGTGCACAGCCATTTCGTAAATCAGTTCAAACGTGCAGACGAAATTACTGTTAAAAGCTGAAAAAGCACACTTTGAAGCATTTGAAATTTAACTGTGTAAACATTACAATACCCCATCTAGTAAGAAGCAAAACAGTTTACATGGTTAAAAACTAGTTTGCATCAAACATCCTGAATTTGTGTGTGCAAGTTACTTTAGAAACTATATTTTGTTTAGATTTTAAAAATGTAGTGAATTCCAAAATATTTAAGTTTGCTCAAAATGATATAAAAGTACAAATAGTGTATTTTAAACAAAGCCTGCCTGAAGACCATGTCCTGATACACCAGGCTTCAGGGGTGGAGTATTCATTCGTACAGTAGAAACAAAGTTCTTTGAGTAAATATCTGAAGGTGATGCAGAAGAGACAGGCTGTGGCATCAAGGCAGAAAAAGGAGGGTGCAACAAAGATTGCTGGAAAAGGAAAAGCAACAGCAAAGTATTAGTATTCACAAACTTTTACTTTAAAAGTCAGCACAAATTATATTAACTTTCAGGTACCAGACACTTCACACATTCCAAAAAGTGATTTGTTGTCCACTGTTGTGCAACAGCAACTAATGCAGAAAACCAGAGAAATAATTTTAAACCATTGTCTTTTTTGTTCTGTGCCACACAGCCTTTATTGTATCTGCAAGCCTTCTTATAGAATTACAGAATCCCTACAGTGCGGGAACAAGCCATTTGGCACATTGAGTCCATACCAACTTCTCCAAACAGCATCCCACCCAGACCCAACCCTGACCCTATCCCTCTGACCCTGCACTTCCCATGGCTAACCCACCGAGCCTGCACATTCCCAGCACTACAGTCAATTTCGCATGGTCAATCCACCTTACTTGCACATCTTTGTACTGTGCCAGGAAACCAGACTGCCTGGAGGAAACCCATGCAGACATGGGGAGAATGTGCACACTCCACACAATCGCCTGAGGCTGGAATCAAACCCAAGGATGTGCAGTTTAGGTGGATTAGCCAAGCTAAACTTCTTATAGTGTTCAGGGATGTGCAGGCTACGTGGGTTAGCCATGGGAAATGCAGGGTTACAGGGACACGGTATGGGTTGGGTCTGGGTGGGACACTTTTCAGAGGGGTCAGTGCAGACTTGATGGGCCAAATGGTCTGCTTCCATGTTGCAGGGGATTCTAATCATTTATTATACTATTCACTGAGAGTAAACAAACTCGACACATTAGCCACTTTTTTAAAAATTAGCCATTCATGGGATATGGGCCATGATATCGGCCAGCATTTATTGCCCATCCCTAACTCCCCAGAGGGCAGTTGAGAGTCAACCACATTGCTGTGGGTCTGGAGTCACATGTAGGCCACACAGGATGAGGATGGCAGATTTCCTTCCCTAAAAGGACATTAGTGAACCACATGGGTTTTCCCTGACAATTGGCAATGGCTTCATGGCCATCATTAGACTTTCGTTTCAATGTCATTGTTGAATTCAAATTCGCCATTTGCCATGGCAGGATTCAAATCCAGATCCCAGAATTTGGGTCTCTGGATTAATAGTCCAGCGATAATAGTCCAGTGATAATACCACTAGGCCATTGCCTATCATACTGTTAATGTGCTGCCAAGTCCTATACTTAAATTTCCTAGATGCTCCCTTGGCAGATGCACCTTTTGGAAATATCATTGCCAAAGGATGAACAGTCATAGAATCGTACAGTATAGAAGAGTCCCTTCAGCACGTGAAGACTGTATCACCAAAAATACACTGCTACCTACAATTCATTTCACTTTCCCACACTGGGCCCATTGACTAGAATGCTATCACACTTTAAGTGCTCATGCAAGTACTTTTAAAAAGTTACGAGGCTTCCCACCTCAACTGCCCTCTCAGTGAAAACGTCTTTCCTCAAATCCCCTCTAAACATTCCACCTTTCACTTTAAAATTACATCTCCTTGTTACTGACCCTTTGATTAAGGGGAACAGCTGCTTTCCATTCATTCTGTCCTTGCTGCTCATAATCTTTCACACATCTATCAGTTTCCCCTTCAACATTCTCTGCTCCAACGAAAACAACCCAAGCTTATCCAGCCACCTCTCATAGCTGAAATGCTCCATCCCAGACAATATAGGGGAGGCAATGGCCTAGTGGTATTATCATTGGACTGTTAATCCAGAGACCCAGATAACATTCTGGGGACCCAAGTTCGAATACTGCCACGGTAGATGGTGGAATTTGAATTCAATAAATATCTGGAATTAAGAATCTAACGATAGTCGCGAATCCATTGTTGATTGTTGGAAAAACCCATCTGGTTCACTAATGCCCTTTGGGGAAGGAAATTGCCATTCTTACCTGGTCTGGCCTACATGTGATTCCAGACCACAGCAACGTGGTTGACTCTTAACCGCCCTCTGGACAGTTAGGGTTGGGCAATAAATGCTACCTCGCTAGCGACGCCCTCATCCCATGAATGAATAAAGAAACAAAAAATCCCAGGGAATCTCTGTTGCACATCCTTCCCCTGGTGTGGTGACCCGATCAACACACAGTACTCCAGTCACTGCCTAACCAAATTCTGTACAGCTTCTGTATGACGAATAAAGGCAAGTGTCCCGTATAGCTTCTCAACTACTGTATTAACTTGTCCTGCCATCTTAAAGGATCTGTGGATAAGCACCTCAAGATCCCTCTGTTCCTTTGAACCTCCTAGTGTCCTGCCATTCCTTAAGTACGCTCTTGTCTTGCTCCTTCTTCCCAAGTATATCACCTCACATTTATCAAGGTTAAATTCCATCCACTACCGTTCTGCCCATCTGACCAAGCTGTTTCTATCCTCCTGTAACTTAACACCTTCCTCCTCAGTGTCAACTACCTAGTCAATCTTTGTGTCATCTGCAAAGTTACTTTTCAGCTTCCCCACATTCTCATTTACATCATTTCAATATCACAAACAATAAGGGACCCAACAATGATCCTGTGATACACCACTACACACTCCAGTCACACAAACAGCCTTCTACAACCTACCTGTGACTCCTGTCAGTAAATCAATTTTGGATCCAACTTGCCAAGTTTCCCTGGATCTCATGAGCTTTTTCACTTTCTTTATCAGTTTCTCATGTGGATCTTGTCAAAGGCCTTGCTGAAATCCATATAAACTGTAGAAACTTCCCTACCGTCATCTAAACATTTGCTTACTTCCTCAAAGAATTCCACAAGATTTGATGGGCATGATTTCCCTCTGACAAAGCTATGCTGACTATCCCTGATCAAACCCTGCCTCTCTCAGCCCTGGCATTCTCTCCTGTGCAGCCACAGAATAAATATAATTTCACTCAGAGGTGGAACTCATTGAATCAAATTGATACTTTCTAATAGTTGGAATTAAAAATCTTGCATCTCAGTCTCAAGCTAAATAGCAATAGACATTAACGTACCATTAAAACGCAGGTGAAGCAAAACATACTAACATTTCAATCAAATCGTAAAAAAATACTGTTCTTTATCCCATACCCTTGTTACTAATTTTCCACACACACACACACACACACACACACACATTTGAAATTGTAAAAATAACTGTTCCTGGTCACTCTGTTAATAGTTCACTTACCAGACTATTCTGCATACCCCCAGGTCTGGACGAATTGCTGTTAGATATCGTTGATGGATCAAATGAGACTGGAGTTTCTTGCAGTGCTGCTAATTTATTTTCATTCAGTTGTTTATTCAACCAGGATATTACTGGGAAATATAAATAACAGCATATCATAAAAACTTCTAAGAAGTTAAATAATGGATGCTGTTCCTTTCCCCACCAATAAAAAGTCAAAGTTGTAAAAACATATTTGATCAAGATGAGCTTACTGTCTTGTACTTTTTAGTTTAATTAGTGCATTAGCTTCAGTATTAACTGGTAAATAATAAGTGTACAAATACTGCTACATAATGTCACGTAGCCACATGTGCCAATGGTTTCTGTTAATTCATATTGTGATAAAATGCCAGCATTTCCTAGGTCTCAGCCAAATATTTGAAATGTCTTTTCATCATTTCATTTCTCATGAATTGCTAGATATCACCAAATTATTAGTGCACCTGATCTGAGAAGTTACCCAAGAGAATTTCTATCCATATTGCCCATCATGGTCATTATTGAAACAAGCTGTTATATTTCCAGGTCAGTAAATACCTCTATATTTTGATTTTCTTTTACCTGTTTTAGTTTATCTATCATTTACTTTTTGTCCTTCATTTTGCATATATGTTTCAGTGAAGGCAACATAATTATTGAATACTGACACCGAATGCCCAGTAGTCTTGTAATGTGACAGTGTCTCATGTGTTCATGTAGGGTGCAGACTCACAAAGCTGACCACAAAGATAATTTCCAGGCACATACAAAAAGCTCAGCTCCTTGACACAGTTTCTTGTCAACTGCCTAATGCTTTTCAAATGAGGTTCAGTGTTACATTTGTCCAATAATGCTGCTGTGAGGTGCAACAGAATATTTAATATATTCACACAAGTAAATGTTCCTCACACTAACCATTTTCATTTGTCTTTAGAAGCTGCTTGCTTTCTTCAAGTTTTTCAACAGTGGTATCAAGCTGCTCTTGTAATTTACAAACCTAAAAAAGAATTTTTGAAAATAAAACTAGTTGAGTTTTTTTATAAGTAAGAAAACTCATTTTCGAATCCTAGAATCGCTACACATTGTGGGAGCAGACCATTTGGTCCACCGAGTCCACACTGACCCTCCAAAGAGCATCCAACCCAGACACACACCCTACCCCATCGCTTCATTTCCCACTCGATGGGCAATTTTGCATTGTCAGTCTAACCTGCACATCTTTGGACTGTGGGAGGAAACCGGAGCATGCAGAGGAAACCCACACAGACACAGGGAGAATGTGCAAACTCCACAGAGATAATCGCCCAAGGCTGGAATCGAACCCAAGTCCCTGGTGCTGTGAGGCAGCAGTGCTAACCACTGAGCCACCGTGCCACCCCAAGAGAATAAACTTCTATTCTCTTTCCCTAGATCTTCTAAACTCTTTATTTTATAAATGTAGATGATAATGAATTGTAACTCAATACCTCCTCTTCCTTTTGTCTTAGAGACTGTTGAACTTCTTTTAGTTCTTGCTGCTCCTTCTGCAGCATTTGGGTCTTTTCTCCTATAACTTTTTCTTGCTGCATCGTAACAGTATTTTTCAGTCTAATTTTTTCCATTAATTTTTTCATATCTCCCTGCAGTTTTTTGATGATTTCATTAGCCTACACAGTAACAAGATCACATGTTAAATAAGTTCCAATAATCTAACAAGGTCAAAATGAATTATAATAAAAGTTCAAAGAGCAGTTGGTCTTAATAAAGGCAAATAGCAAAGATGTGCATTTTTAATAAGGTGAGCCTACAACTATTTTTATGTTATTTTTAATCTGTGTCAAAGAAATAAAAATGCTAGAATACTACAAAGAATACCAGCACTCCAATTTTAGTCTACAGACCTGGCTGAGTCGCCTTGGGTATTGAATAAGGGCTGGATGAAACCAGATTTGCATTGCTCATTTTCCTTTTTTTTCACATGTAGGGGTGAGCTCAAGGATCAGCCATGATCTTATTAATAATACAGCAAGCTTGAGGGATACATGGCCTAATCTTGCTCTTTTATTAACATTTCTAGCTAGTCGAGAAGCATACCTTGCCACTGTGCAAGAAAGCAACATTACACAGTGCAGATACATAATAAAGAACAGTAGAAGTAAAAGGGCTTGAAGAAACCATATTTCATCGCTAAAACATTCAACAAACACCTCTAATTTCAGCAGCTCTAAATCCACAAAACTGTGGATTAAATGAAATCCACGAACGGTCTGTCTTTATTCTGACTTCACGACGATAAATAGGTTCCAGCCAATTACCCTGATAATGCTACGTACCTTGGAACACCAATAGGAAATCCATTATGCCCCATTTCTCTCCTTTTGCATCCCAGTCAGTTTTCAGCTGCATCTGTACAGCTCTCAGAAAAGCTACCAATTTGTTGCTAAATTAGGTGCCAATCAGATTAATTAGATGACAATGCAGTTTCCCAGTCTTCAGTGCCTGATTAGAAAATAAGTTTACTCAAGACCCAAGTTGATAGATTTTTAGTTACTAAAGAACTATGGGACGTGGAGCAATACAAGAAAATGGAGCTGATTTAAAGAACTTCATCCACGATCTTGTTAAATAAATAGATGCCTCAAGATTCAAAATGCCTGTACCTGCTCTTATTTTATTCTGCTGTTATTACTTGAATAATTTTCCAATCCATGCAAAATGAACATCCAGGACTATCAGGATGTATTGTTTAAGGGAAGGACAATTAAAGAATGTTACAATAACATTCTGAAGCTATTTCTGAATCTATGCTTTTTCCCCATTTTTATTTAGTCATGATGTTTCCTTCCAACAGCCTGGCCATGTCACTATTTTGGTGCTCTGAGGAGATAATCTTCCTGCTCTGCTCCAAAATTAATTATTCTAAATCTGACAAGAAATCAACTAGGACTTCTCAAAAAAGAACAAAGTATAGAAAAAAGACTCAGCAGGTTCTCGACATGCATGGAGACAGAAACAGAATGAACGTTTCAGGTCCAGTATGACCCTTCTTTTTGGAAGTGAAGAAAAAGTGAAATGTACTTACTTATGGCCAAAAATATTTAGTTTATTCAAGGTGGATTTAAGGTAAGTGTAGCCAGCCAGATTGGAAATGCTAGCATAACGTCTAAATGATTACCTTTAATAATTCTTCTGAAAGTGATTTCACAGTAGCTTCTAACTTTCCCATCTGTTGTTGTTTTTGTTCCAGACTTTCTTCCAGATTTTTCTGCAAATGAATGGGGAATCACAAATATAAATTACTCCAGTGCCATCTTGCAAAATCTCCTAATCTATTCTGCTCTTAAAAAGGCTTTTGGAGGATAGTGGTGAGGGAAATAACAGCATGGTGGCACTGTCATTGCATTAGAAATCCGGTGACCCAGGTTAATGGTCTGGGGACAAAAGTTAAGTGAATTAATCAATTCAATTTACTGATTTAAAACAAAAATGGAATTAAAAGTTAGTTCTGGTAATGGTGCCAAGGCTACCCCTCCTGGAAATGCTTTCAAAAGGAATGATCAATCTACTGTTGAACAGAGAACACAGGGTATCTATAGCCATATAATCAAGGGAGGAGATGCATCAGCTACCGTACGTATCACATAACAGCTTCCATAGTGGATTTTAATTGCAGGTATGCAAGGATACAGATAATGACTTTTTTTTTGGATGTATGCAATGTGTACTGCCACTTTGTTTCAGTGGGCAGCTCCAATTTTCTTTATGGACTCATATGTGCATCGTAATTTGAAGAGGGGGAATGTGTGCAATTTTTGCAGAATGCACAGCATTGCATTTAGGAAACACTGGAGAGGTGTTTGAAAAAGCCATCAAAATAGAAATTTTACAAGTCCAAATGGGTTGCTCTTAGAAAAGCTGGTATAGACTCAAGGAGCTGAACGGTCAGTCCTCAGCAAAGGAATAACCAGCCCCAAGCCATGTCCGGTATCCACCATTCCCCCAGACCACCCCCTCACTGAGGCTGAACAGTCAAATCCATAAACACGACTGCCCTGGTCAACCCATTGTATCTACCTGCTCCTGCCCCACCGAGCTCTTCTCCCCCTACCTTGACTCCGTTCTTTCTCCTTTGGTCCAGGAACCCCCCCTCCCATCTATGTTTGGAACACAACCCACGCCCTCCACCTTTTCCAAAGCTTTCAATTCCCCAGCCCCCAACATCTCATCTTCACCATGGACGTTCAGTCCCTGTACACATGCATCCCCCCAAGAAGATGGCCTAAAAGCTCTCCACTTCTTCCTCTCTCATAGGCCTACCCAGTCCCACTTCATCAACACACTAATTCACTTGGCGGTACTGGTCCTCACCCCTCAGCAATTTTTCCTTTGATTCCTCCCACTTCCTACAAACCAAAGTGGGGCTAATGGGCACTGCCTGGGCCCAAGCTATGCCTGCCACTTTGTAGGATTTGTGGAACAGTCCCTCTTCAGCAACTATGCCAGCACCATCCCCAACCTCCTTCTCCGCTATATTGATGACTGTTATCAGTGCTGCCTTGTGTTCTGGCGAGGAACTCAAACAGTTCATCAACTTCGCCAACACCTTCCACCATGCCCTCAAATTCACCTGGACCATTTCTGACACCTTCTTCCCCTTCCTGGACCTCTCCAGTAACCAACTCACCACTAACATCCATTTCAAACCCACTGGCTCCCACAATTACCCCTCCTAAATAAACTACACCTCCTCTCACTCCCCCTCCAGCAAAAATTCCATCCCATACTCACAAATCCTCTGCCTCTGCTCCCAGAATAAGGCGTTCTACTCTAGGACTTTCCAGATATCCTCCCACTTTAAAGATCGTAGTTTCCCCTCCTCTGTAATTAAGGATGCCCCCAACCACATCTCTCCTGTTTCCTGCGCTTCTGCCCTCAAACCCTCTTCCTCAAACAACGAGGATAGAGTCCCCTTAGTCCTCACACACCAACCCATCAACCTCCAGCTCCAGCCCCAGCCCCACCATCTTCCCTCTATTTGTTTCTGGGTTGCCCTTGTCCTCACCAGTCCTGAAGAAGAGTTTTGGCCTGAAACAGTGACTTCCCTGCTCCTTGGATGCTGTTTGACCAGCTGTGCTTTTCCAGCTACACATTTATTGACTCTAGATTCCAGCATCTGTAGTCCTCACGGTCTCCAGTGAGCTGAATGATCTCTGCGTGATGCAATATTCTATTAAACTAAAATGTTGTGAAACTTGAAAGGGTTCAGATAAGCTTTACAAGGATATGGCCATGGCTGGAGGGTTTGAGCTACAGGAGAGGCTGAATAGGTTGGGGCTACACTGGGGAGTGTAGGAAGCTGAGGGGTGACCTTATAGAGGTTTATAAAATCATAAGGGGCATGGATAAGGTAAACAGACAAGGTCTTTTCCCTGGAATTTGTGGGGGGGGGGTCGAGTCCAAAACCAGGGGGCATAAGTTTAAGGTGCGAGGAGAAAGATTTAAAGGGGACCTAAAGGACAACTTTTTCATGCAGAGAATGGTGCTTGTATGGAATGAGCTGCTAGAAGAAGTGGTGGAGGCTGATATAATTACAGCATTTAAAAGGCATCTGGATAGGTATATGAATAGGAAGGGTTTAGAGGGATATGGGCTAAATGCTGGCATATGGAACTAGATTTATTTAGGATATCTGGTTGGCATGGATGAGTTGGACCGAAGGGTCTGTTTCCGTGCTGTACTTCTCTATGACTCTATGTCACATGCAGACAGTTAGAATATGTTCATGAAAGAGATATCACTATGCCCAGCTTTTTCTTTTGCACATTCTCATGCCAAAAGGATGTGTCAGCATTTATTACTCCAAGTATTCCTTTCCCACTAATAAATTGTTTGGGCAACTAAATACAGTGTTTTCTGTTACTGATATTTAGTTTCATTTTCTCATGATAAAGCATAAAATGACTTTAGATCAAAATTTGGAAAAATGTCAAAACAGGATCCAAGACCAATCAATGATTTCTTCATTTCTAAATTATTTAATATTTCACTAGTGAGAAAGTATTTGAACTATTTCTATCCTTGACCATCCCGTACTAAGTTGATTCCTTTCCTTCCCTGTAGGCATTGAATCCTTTCTGAGATGTGGTTTAATACGTAAGGGTTTTCTAGCAGAACTCACCCAAGTGACTACACCTCACTGTTCATGTGTGAATCTGATCAGTCAATAACAGTAGGCTATTCAACTGAGAGACAATACAAAGGTGAACCTCATCATGTCTTCAATCAATGCACTTTTCTGACTGGAGTTGCTAGAGAATAAGGATGAGCAAAATCCTGTCTATATTCCTAGTCTTTGTATGCTGAAGCACTCTAATGCCATTGTAGGTGACACTGTTTAACCTAAAATAAAACATGAAATTGCTGGAGAAGCTCAGCAGGTCTTGCAGCATCTGTGCAAACAGACATTTGAATTGAAAGGCTCTGCGAAAGTGAAAGGGGCCGAAAAAGGTTTCTTATGCTGTTGACATCAGGGGAGGAGGAGCTAGCGGAACACATGGTGAGGTACACAGTGCAAATGACAAAGGAATGCTAATGGTGATTAAGAAAAAACTGAATTACAAAGTAAGTGTTAATGATAGATGTGAATAGAATAAAATAGGTAAGCTCTGCTCAAGCCACTCAAACGTGACAAATGAGGTGAGAGGAATCAACATGGTGGATAGTGTTAACTTCTCTGAAGTTATTGAGTCTGGGAAGCTGTAAAGTGCAGAAAACAAGGTGCTGTACCTTTAGCATAGCTGGAAGCGGCAGCAGGCCTGGGATGGAAATGTAAGCATGGGACCAAGATAGTCTGTTGAAATGTCAAGTAACTGGAAGATCAAGATACTTCTTACATACAGAGTAAAATGTTCCGCAAAGCCACAGATGTTACCAGACCTATAAAGCTGCTCCTGTACTTTGTCTTTATTTCAGATTTCCAGCATATGCAGTAATTTGCTTTTATTATTGTCTAACTTGACATGGATTGGGTATCAATGTGATTTATTGGTATGCAGGCCTCTCAACTACTTACTGCTCTAATCAGCAAATCATTGGAGAAGTATATCTGAAATGTGTGGCTAAAAATGTAGAAATAAGCATGGATCATCATTGTGCAGATCTAAATTTTGTTGGAGTTCGGACTATACTGCATCCAAAAAAGCTACATCTCAAAAATGCTGTAGTGCAGATGGCTAAAGGACACCAATTAGGCTCAGATGTATTCTACAGTAGATCCTATTATAGCTTAACTGTGCACCACTGCCCAACTTTACTAAGCAATTGAAAACTTAAACAGATTTTGTGCGCTTTTTAATTACCTTGTGTTCCTGCGTACTTTCAAAGACTTCCGTTGTCCTGGCAACGACTTGCTCTTTATCTTTGACTTCTTGTTCCAAGACAGCAGTCCTTGTTCGCAGTTGATTTATCAGCTTCTCTTTCTCATGACATTCGGCATCTAGTGTGGTGTTTTCCCTCCTCAGTGAGTGAACTTCCTGTTTTAACCTTTGACATTCCTAAATACCATACAAGAGGGCATATAAATTAAAACTTTTATTTTGAACAGGAAATATACTAAAAATTTAATATGTATGTGTATATGTGTGCACATTAACCTGATTTAATACAGCAAAGATTAATTCTCTATCAATGGCACAGTGTTACATTGCAGCCCATTGGCCAGTCTACTCTATTTAACAGCATTAACCTTGAAAGCTAATTGCTTTGCTTTTCTTTTAAAAATAAAGCAATGAGAATACATTCATACATAAAGTTTAAATACTATTAAATAGGTTTTTTCACCTCTTCCACGCTAGATACTTTGGCTTTCAACTCTCGTATTGATGATTCAGATTTGTATTTCCTCTCTGTTAGATCCTTGTTGATAGCTTCAATTTCAGCTAGCCTGCTTTCTAAGTGCTGTACTGTTTGATTGTGTGCTGCTTCTGTCTCCTTCTTCTGCTGCTCCAGTTGGTGTTGATACTGTGCTTGAGCCTGGAAAGAAAGATAAAATCAGCAACACTTAGGATTAGCTAAGGAGAACAGGACAACAAAATTACATTTATAAATCATAAAAACAAATGCGGAGAGATTCTTTGACCTAACTAGCATACCCCTCCCTAGAAACAGGCAATATGAACTACTTGGAATTATGTAATTTTTGTTAAATTACTGTACACTTCCACAAATAGAAATGAAAGAATTTACATCTTCAAACGCAACCAAAATACAAATGTAATCTTAACATAAAATAACAAAATCCTAGTGACATATCACTGTTTTGAGTGTAGTTTTTCTTTAGAAAAGGGGAGAACTCTCCTAAAAACACTCAATACTTCATCAATTTGCTATTACTCTCTCTTCAGTACCTGAAGAGAAAAAAGCACTGCTGCAGGCCATAAATCCAAATTAATGTCACTTTTACATAGCGAATGTTGAGTATTTTCTGACCTATCGACAAGAACAACCAACAAATACAGGCAGGTAGAACATAATAGGGAGATGGGTGGAAAACAGCAGATAAAGAGAAAATTTTTTCCATTGAATAATGAGAGGGAGTCTCATCCCAAGGCAGTCCACTCAATACAATCCCCGATCCATTCAGTCATTCCACTGACCTGGTATGCACTTTATACTCTACCCCACTTAATAATTAAAGTTCTATATTGATACACCCTGATCCCAATCTTGATCAAACAAAGCATCAGATTCATTCAACACTTTTTTTTAACTGTTAAACCCAAACCTGCTTACATCCACAGATGAAGACAGATTTGTTCTTAGAAAATCCAGTTGATTATGTGCTCTGTGACACAACTGGAAACTTCCTTCCCTCTTTTCAGGAAAAAAGGCATTAATAAATATATTGACTATCGTGCATTTTAAGCACATCCTACAGCACTTTGGTCAGATTGAAAACCAGATTAAATCCAGAGAAAGGATTAATGCAAGTTATACACTCTTCAGCAAAAACAATGCAAAGGCTGACTTTTTGCTTGGGGTACACGATGGCTACCTAGAAATATATGAGTGCAGCTTGCCTTAGACTTTTTAAAAAACATATTTATAAATTAAATGTGAGCATTTTTGGCAACATCAGCATTTATTTACTATCACACTTGCCTTTTTGAATCACTACTGGTTTACCCACAGAGCTGTTAGGAAGGGATTGTGATCCCAAACAATGAAGAAATGGTATTGTACTTTCAAGTCAGTGTGGTGGGTGACTTGGAAGGAAAAACATTACTCACAGTGGGATCTCATAGTTTCATTTATTTAAATAATTATGAAGAACTCAGAATACAAATGTGACCATGTGATCCTGGCTACATGTGAAAGATATCCACACATTCAAAGTCACCTCTGCATTTAGGGCAAATTTGCAGCCAAACTATAAACACCTTCAAGAGACAGTTGAGAGTATCATCATGGGTCAGAGTTAGGGAGATTGCAATTTTTAATCAAAATTACACAAATGATGCTCAGAATATGCAGCAATATAGGGTTACCAAAATTTGATCCAAATGCTTCCCCAACCTCAGAAGCCTGTAATCTGGACTGTCTGAGAAGGGGACACCACGCTGTGAGAAAGATCATGGACATGGTCGCAAAACACCTTCAACACACAAAGAAAGTTTGCTGAAAATATATCCTAAATGTCACTGCTTTAATGTTTTTTTGCAATAGCGTAGCTGCAAATCATCTCAAGCTGCTACAGCTGTACTTTGGTATGTATGATGATTTTTATGTTTTTAAGGCTTATAGGTAACACTACCCTTAATAACGAAATACAACTTTGTGATCAGATTAAAACAGAGAACTGAAAAAAATTATACTGCAGCAGTGATGAAAAATGCAAGTGAAAGCACAGCAGCAGGAAAAGCTCTTGGACACTGTCACAGAATCTCTACGGTGTGGGAACAGGCTCTTCGGCCCAACAAGTCCACACCAACCCTCAAAGCATCCCACCCATAACCCACCTCATCTACACATCCCTGAACACTACAGGCAAGTTAGCATGGCCAATTCACCTAGCCTGCACATCTTTGGACTGTAGGAGGAAACCAGAGCACCAACAGGAAACCCATGCAGAGACGGGGAGAATGTGCAAACTTCACACAGTCACCCACAGGTGGAATCGAACGCATGTCCCTGGCACTGTGAGACAGCAGTGCTAACCACTGAGCCACCAAGCCACCCCATATCCCTAATCCTGCTAAAAGGGAAAATAACTTCCTTTGCTTTGGGAAATTGGTTACACCAAAAAATTTAGCCAGGGATCTCTATGACATATTTACGAAAAAATGTGCTAAGTCAAAACAATTAATAGTTCATGATAGTGCATCTAGCATTCTGCAAAATACTTTGGTTAGAACGAATTAGACTGCTATCCATATGGTTAGCTCTGCTGCATGGGAGAGGAGGAGCAAGCGTGAGAAGGCTATAGTAATAGGGGATTCAATTGGAAGGGGAACAGATAGACTGCAATGAGACTTAAGGATGGAACTTTGCCTCCTAGGAGCTAGGGTCAAGGATGTCTCAGAATGGCTACAAGACATTCTGGAGTAGGTGCACGAACAGCTAAAAGTTGTGGTACAAATTGGTACCAATGAGATAAGAAAGAAGAGGGATGAGGTCCTGAAATCAGAATAGATGGAGTTAGGAATTAAGTTTAAAAAGTAGGACCTCTAAAGTGGCGATCTCAGGATTGCTACCAGAGCCACATGCTAGTTAAGAGTGGAAATAACAGTATACTTTAGGTGAATACGTGGCTGGAGAGGTCCAGCAAGGGGAAGGGCAAGGTTTCAGATTCCTGGGGCACTGAGACAGTCTTTGGGAAAGGTGTGACAAGTACAGGCTGGACAGGTTGCACCTGGACAGGGCTGGAACTGATTTCTAAGGAGAAGTACTTACAAATCTGGTTGGGCAGGATTTAAACTAAAAAGACATGGTACATATGCAGGGAGACAGAGTAGAGGAAAATAACAAATGACAGAATCAGAAATAAGAAACATAATGGGTAGAGAATTGAAGCTGCAATGCAAAAGTGAACAGGACTAAAAATGTTAAGCCGACAAGAGTGAAGGCTTTCTGTCTTAATCGTGGAGCATAGCAATAAATCAGATAAATCAGGGTGACCAGGGATGGGAACTGAATATCTGGAGTATACCATTTTTAGGAAGGACACACAATAGAGGAAAAGGAAGTGGGATAGCACTGCTGGTTAAAGAGGACATTATTGCAATAATGAGGAAGTGAAGGTGAACTGGAATCTGTATAGGTAGAGCTTAGAAATATCAAGGTTAGAAAACGATACTGGGTATTTATTGATAATATTTGGGAAAGCGTTGAACAAAACACAAGCAATCAGGGCACAGCAGTAATTATGGCTAAGTCAATTTGCATATAGATTGTGAAAATCAAATCAGTAACAATTTTTCAGAGGAGGAATTTCTGGAACGTGTATGAGATGGTCTTCCAAATAAACTACAGTGATATGGGCTACAAGCTGGGGATAGTGTATTGACATGGATAGATAACTGGCTAGCAGACAGAAAACAAAGAGTAGCAATAAAAAGACCACATTCTGAGTGACTAGTGACCAGTGGGCTTTTGCTTGAACCCGTGCTATACACAATATATATTAAATATTTAAATAAGGAAATAAAATGTACTCTTTCCAAGTTTGCAAATAACTCAAAGCTGGGTGGGAGGGTGAACTGTGAGCAGAATGAACTGTGAGGAGAATGCACAGATAATTCAATGTGATTTGGAGAAGTTGGATGAATGGGCAAATGCATGGCAGATGAAATATAACGTCTATAAACGTGAGGTTATCAACTCTGGTAACAAAAACAAAGGCAGAGTATTATGTGAATGGTGACAGATTGGGAAAGAGGAAGGTGCAACCAGACCTGTGTGCTCTTGTACACCAGTAACTGAAAGTAAGCATGCAGATACAGCAGGAGGTCAAGGTGGCAAACAGTACTTCCTAGTGATAGGATTCGAGTACAGGAGCAGGGTTGCCTTGTTGCAATTGTACAGGGCTTTGGTGAGAACACATCTAGAGTAGTGGGTGCGGTTTTGGTCTCCTTACCTGACAAAAGATGTCCTGGCTAGGGAGGGAGTGAATTGAAGGTTTACCAGGCCAGGTTTACCGGAAACTCAATTGGACTCACCACATAAACACAGTGGTTGCAAGAGCAGTTCGTATGCTGGGAATAATGAACTGAGTAATTCACTTCCTGATTCCCCAAAGCCTGTCCACTATCTACAAGGCACAAGTCAGGAATGTGATGGAATGCTCCACACTTGCCTGAATGAGTGCAGCTCCAGAAGCATTCAAGCAGCTTGACATCATCCAGGACAAAGCAGCCTGCTTGATTGGTACTACATTGACAAGCATCCACTCCCTCCACCACTGACGCTCAGTAGCAGCAGTGGGTACTATCTACAAGATGCATTGCAGAAATTCACCAAAGCTCCTCAGACAGCACCTTCCAAACCCACAACTACTTCCATCTAGAAGGACACGGGCAGGAGATATATGGGAACACCACCATCTTCAAGTTCCCCTCCAAGCAATCATCTTGAGTTGGAAATATATTGCCGTTCCTCCACTGTCGCTGGATCAAAATCCTGGAATAGCCTCCCTAATGGCATTGTGGGTCAACTCACAGCAGGTAGACTTCAGCAGTTCAAGAAGCAAGCTCATCACCCCCTTTTTATGGGCAACTAGGGATAGACCATAAATGCTGGCCAGCTAGCGATGCCCAGATCCCACATATGCATAACTAAAACAAAAGACTGATTCCTGGGATGGTAGGACTGACGTAAGAAGATAGATTGGATTGGTTAAGACTCTACTGACTGGTGTTTAGAAGAATGGGGTTTGGAGGCGGGTGGGGAATCTCATAGAAACCTACAGAACTTTAACAGGACTAGGCAGTTTAGATGCAGGAAAAATGTTCCCAATGACCTAGGGTCACAGTCTAAGCATACAGGGTAGATAAGAAGAAATTTATTCAGAGAATGGTGCTCCTGTACAAATCTCTTCCACAGAGAGCAGCTGAGGCCAAAATATTTAATAATTTTCAAGAAGCAAACAGATATTGCTCTGAGAGCTAAAGGGATCAAAGGGTATGGGGCAAAAGAAAAAGCAGGGTATGGCATAGGATTGTCAGGATGGTCAGCCACAATCGTAATGAATGGTGGAGCAGGCCTGAATTGTTGAATGGCATACTCCTATTTCTATTTTCTATCTTTCTATTTCCAAAGAACATGCATTCACTCTGAAATATGTGATATCTCTAGAGTCAGCCTCAGTGTTGACCAGAGGTCTTGTATCGTTTGTGGATTTATCGTTCCTTCAGGGAACTTGTGACCTGTTCTGAGTTAGAAAGGTTTCCCTGTCCCGAGTGACAAAGGTCTGGCTCTGGTAGGTTCCTTTATTTACACTATCATATGCTTCAAGGTAAGTGCAGACTATTCTTTTTCTCTTCTCGCACTCTAGCATGTGGCTACTGATGTCACTGTTGCATCACCACACACCCCACCACCTCATTGCTCTGCACCATATTAAACTGTCAAAATGCATCAACAGATGCCCCAAAGTTGGAGTCTTTTGTTATTGATTTATCGTACTGGAGACATAGTTAGGCACGACTCCAGCATCAAACTTCAACATCCTGCAATCTGAGCCCAAAAAACCACAGGGCAAGGAGAGAGAGTGTCAAACAGCAGAGACACTGTAGCAGGCACAGATGAAGACACTGCATCTCAAAGTAGCTCCAAATTTTGCTGTCCCAATCAAATGTCCCACGCGAAGGTGCGGTTGGGACAGCCACCACACCATAAATTAAAGAGGTTTAGAAGCAGAAGTTATTTTTACGTAATTTCTCAGAGGAAACCCTCTTCCAGATGGCTGCAACATGTGCCTCATCACCATTCCTTCCTCACACATGGGAGAGAACATAGAGGGAGCATTAAATTTGGCAGCAGAATATCCGGCATCATAGGTGTAAAACACTAAGGATGGAAATAAGAACTTTTAACACTGCTAGCATAATAAAGGGACAGAAATTTGATTTTTGATTTCACACACAGCTAATAATTTAGACTGGGTTTCTTTTCTGTAGCTAATGATTGAGTTATGAATCCATATTTACTGAGATATTAGCATATGAGCTCTGCTGTACTAGCTCATTGGGAACATATATTTAGTAATTCTGATTTTTTTTTGAACTGGGTTTACAAATTATCTCTGAATTTGCCTTCCTTCCTAAATTTTTAACAACTCTTAACTTGGGGACCGTCAACGTTCAGATCTTCCACTTCTGTGTACCTTGGTGACTCCAATTCTACGTAACTGCATAAAATAGATGTCATGTTTTATGAACTTGGATATTGTTTCAAGATTATATGATAGGGGATTCGTAGGTAGCTCCATGCAACAGAATTCATACTTTAGCATTTCTACAATGTTCTCTATCTGTATTGGAATGTCAGCCTCAATTAGCTTTGGCATTTCTCAAAATTACGTTTCAATTTCCATCCTCACAATAGATTTCAGCACAATCTTGAACTGTACGAAAACAATGCTGCGCAGTTAAGAGGAGCCATACTTTAGATGAGGCAAACAACTAAGATGAGCATAACAAATCTCCTGGCATTATATATGTATGTAAGCTAACATTCCTTTCTTGAACAACATTAGCCAAAACAAGCTAATCACTTCTATATACCTCATACACATTTACTGCTGTATTTGACTAACAGTAGCTTTACTTCAAAAATTGACCAACTGACTGTAAATTATTCGAGAACGTGCTTAACATGTGGATAAGGCACTAAATAAGTGTTAATTCTTTCCTTACCTAAATTTTTAAATGCTGTTTTATATTTTGGCTTCCAACTTTACCATGCATTTTCTCACCTGAGAGGCCTTCTCTCGTTCTGTGGTAACCTCTTGGCTGTGCTTGTTTGCTAGCAAGTTTGTATGTGCAGCCCATTCATTACGTAATCTATCCAGTTCTTTACTTTTCTCAGCCAAGGTCTAAACATGAAAATTTAGCAGTTAAGTACAGATTCACCAAAATAAATGACGACTAGTTTAGTGCACTGAACTACTCTTAGTTGTATTGTTTTGTTCCTGTGAATAAAAGAGAAAACTAGGCATAAATTTACCGTTTGGATTGTAAATAGTGTAATACAGTATTCACATATTTAAGTGGATCATTTTCATTCTTAATGTATACTCTAATCATCATTTAAATTCTGCCAATTAAAAAAGTTGGATACATTTCCTTGAGACCAAGGATTTCTTACGACATACATTAAACTAAAGGAAAGATTTGCTCCAGCATATATCAAAATGCATATTGGGAAACTGGATGTTTCATTGTATGAGCTGAGTCTGTAAATCTTAGTGGATGGCAAATCATGAATGCTGACATACAATTTCAAAATATTCATTCCCAATATGTACCAATAATGGTGAAGCAGAAATAGTCTACATGAACTAAACAGAGGTTAAATTACTAGATTTCCTTACTATGTTGGAAGTTTTTCTTTAAAAAAAGATATTGGAAAACACAAGAAATCTCCCAGTATGAAATTTTTAAAAATCAAATTAAGAACGAAAGAATTAAAACAGAGAAGCCAGGTCAGGCATTGTGTTGCAAATACATGATGGACCCCATTGTGTTTCATAGTGACCACATCTGTGGCAAGCATTGATTGCGTGAGGAATTCTGGCTTAGAGCTGATGAGCTAGAGTCTGAGCTTTGACACAGTGACATATCAGGGAGGGGGAAAGTTACCTGGACACTGTGTTTCAGGAGGCAATCACACCCCATATCTTAAATTAAGTCAGTGGACAGGGACAGGAGGATATGACTATGAGTGAAGCAGGTAGAGGGATCCAAGCAATGGTGCTGAAGCAGCCTCAGCCCTTGAGTTTGTCTAACAGGCTTGACATTCTTGTTCCCTATGCGGATGACAGTGGGGGTGATAGGGATCATTAATCATTACACCATGGTACAGAGAGCCATTCAAGGGTGGGGAGGGGGATTAAATAAAAGAGAAAACATAGTTGTAATCAGGAATAATAGTAAGGGAAATAGACACTGTTCTCCGTGGCCAGGGTCAAGGGTCCCAAAGGCTGTGTTGCTTGCCGATTGTCTGGGTTCAGGATATCTCATCTGGGGAGAGGAATTTGGAGTGGGAGGGGAAAGATCCAAATATATGTGTACCAATGATAGAAAGAGGAAAGAAGTATTTCCTGCATTTTCTGGAAATTTGTTTATTTGGTAATTGATTGATTCTGAAAATTCAAAATTAGCTCATGATAAAATAAATCATTAGCAGTTTAAATCAGTAATTCCATCTAAGTGAGTTTCCATGGAAGTTGATGGAATCAGCACTAGAGAATTAAATCACAAATTGACAAATTTGTCAATTTCAAGCTACTGGAAGTTCTAACTCATTCAGGGCTTATGTATGACATATAGATAATACAGTACCAATTAATACCAACACAAAGGAGGTAGATTTAGGTGCTAAAGACATACATGTCAAAGCCAATTAGTTTCTTGCAATTATAATTGTTAAGGGATTACACTACTAAGAGAAAACTAGTAACGGAACCTTATGACAGAGCAGAGGTGACCACATGGGCAAAAAGAAAGTGAGGAAGCAAAATCATAGAACAACTATATATTCAGCATCAAGTGTGCACCGACACTTTGAAAGCATCCTACCCAGACTGAGATCCAAATCCAACCCCTATCCAATTTACCCCACATTTATTATGGCTAATCTACCTAGCCTCCATGTTCCTGGACACTACGGAGAAATTTAGCATGGCCAATCCATCTAACCTGCACATCGCTGGATATGTATCGAAAAATATGAAGGAACCAATAGATGAGAATACATGGAGATGGACCTTGAGAAGAAAGAATGGCAAGAATGGGATGGTCAACAGTTTGAAAGTCAATGGACATATTAAATTGCTGCCATGGAAGAGTTGACTGTTTACTCCATATCCTTACTATTACCTTATTCTGCAATTATATACCGTTCAGTTCAGTTTTCTTTTGTTCATCAAGAAAAGGGTTAGAACCGCTGCATTGCTAAAGACATGAAAAGAAATTTTCTAAACTAAAAGTCAGAATCTTGATAGTGGCCAAAAATGCATGTCAGCAACACAGCCAGCAAGCAGCATTACCTTCCTTTGATTTTACAGCTAACAGGTTGGCTGTCCCCCAGTAAGATGACTGGCAGCATCTCCATGGCACCATTAGCAACAATGGCCACTGCTGAGGAAAGCTTAAACTCTCCAACTTACACTAGATAGGCTGAAGAAATTATTAAATTAACATTAAAATTATATTAATGGAGGAGAAGTTCCAGCATAATTGTTTGGACCATGGAGCTGTCTTCCCTGCTCCTCGTCCCATGTTTGAATAAAAGAAACTTCCCCCTCTTGGACATCACCAAGAAGATGTCTGCATTCAGCTGGAGGTTTATCCATTGTCAGAAAATGTTTACAGCCTGAAAAATGTGGTGCTTAACAGGGCACTTAGATTTTTAATTTGTTTCCTGTAATATTGTGGTGACAGGAAAATTGTTTAAAGTTGGCCTCACTGCTGGTAAAATTCACCAAAGGAGGAACGTGGTTGCAGCATGATTTTGCACAGCTCCTCTTAATTTTACTACATCCCTCCAACCCCTCTTGCTACGATCATGCTTTGTAGAGGCCAGCAAATTCTCATCATCTTGTCTGCCTTTTGTTTTGAAAAGTCAGAACAGTTTAGGTCAGATTAAGTCAACAATTCTTCATATCTGATGTATAACAATGCAGGCTGCCATTTTACTGCCGAAAACCAAGATTTTTATTTACAAACCTGTTGAGTGATGCTTAGTCTTTTTGTTAAATCTTCTTCTGTTCTACGCAACTTTTCTCGTAGAGAACTATTTTCTATCTGAAAAAGGAAATAACTTTTAAATTTGTTAGCCTATTCAAGGGTTTCTAAATCCATCAACTTAATAGTCAGCATTACTCACAGCACAGTACTAAGTATAACTTGAAATATACTTTAAGTGGTATGTCATTTTCTGTTTAAACAATATATCATGAAAGTGAAATTTACACTTGAATTTAGCAACATTGTACTCTCATCTTTTTCTCCGTAGATGGATTCTTTTCACTCCTGCTATATAATTTTATTATTTTCATCAAAGATCATTCACAAATGCTGACTTTTATCTGAAAGAGTATGGCTCTAGAAATAATTCAATTTGATCTCTGCAATAACATTTTACTGGATCAGAGAACAGTTATCAACAAAAGGAGGACTAACTGAACAAGTTTCTCCTCAACGGCCCCATTGCAAATTCGTTAAATGAGATAACTCAGGTATACAAATATACAAAGGGGGGCAAAGAGGTAATGATGATGCTAGTCAAAAGTTAGTCAAAATCATGAACCTAACGGACAGAAAAACCAGGTTGGAAATGTTGAAATTTTACAGCACTTTGTATTCAAAAGTCATCTTTTACCCAAAGTACAATCTTCCAAGAACAAAAACAGACTGGACACAGAGCACAGTGAAAATGTCCAAAGCTTAATGTGCCTACAATCACTAGGTGATCTCTCATCTAAGAAGCAACCAAACCCTAATTTTCCTAGCTTCCAGGTTCAGACAGAGTGATACTATCTCAGCAACTGGAGGATGCTGTAGTTCAAAGTAATGGCCAATTAATTTCTTCTATCTTTAGGCCAATCCGATGACAAATTAGGCCAATTTACTTTATTGTTCTCTGCCTTGGCATCTAAGTAACTTAAAGATACTGGGTTGCTTGACCTGCTGTGTTCATCCAGCCCCATGCTTGTTATCTCTAAAGATACTGGGTTGTCAGCATTATCTAGGCTTTCATAAATTAAGGCTGTATTGGTACGAAACTTTTCAACAAGAAAACTAAAAGGAAAATTCAAGTTTTGACTGAAAGGAAAGAAAGCATTTGCTGTTTTTGTTCATAATCATATCTTGAGAAAAGATTATATAAAATAACAGATTAATTTCAGATTATTATAACACAGCTTTTACAGAAATGGCCCATTATTGCAATAATTAACCAGAATAAATTTAAGAACATATTTAATACACACTGGAAACAGCCATTAGAAACGAACCTTCACATTTTGAAGGCAGATAGCTAAATATTTCTTGATATCATTGTCATTTCCCGGAAGCAGCTTTAAGGAGAGGTGGGTGAGGTGCTTGAATGGATTGGTTTCTACTATATCTAAACTTGCAGGCATGCAGTCCAATGCATGATACTGGGTTACCAACTGAAGCATAAACCTACAAAAAAATCAATAATGGAAAGCATTTTAAAATCATAAATTGCTAAAATACAATTGGACAAAAATAAACTTTCATCTATCAAGTGCCTTTTACAATCTCAAGATGCTCCAAAACACTTCAGATAACTAAGTACTTTAGATGTCCAGTCGTTGTCTGCTTCAATGTTTTTCATTTCATTAATTTGCACACAGCAAGATTCCACTAGCAGCGTTAAAATAAATGACTAGATAATGCACGGAAGTTATATTGGCTGAGGGATAATTATTGTCTCGGATAACAGGAAAACTTGCCTGGTCTTTTGCCATGGAATCTTTTACAACCACCTGAGAGGTAGCAGGAGCTTTGGTTTACTATACACAAACTAGCAATCTGCTTTATAACACACTTCATGTATGCAACTTGTTGGAAAGGTGATGCATACAATGTTGTCTCTCATTTCTACTCATGCAGACTTCTAGCACTAAAAGCCTTCATCTACACAGTTGAACACTTCACTAATGTAGAGTTATTTCAAACTCTTTAATAGCAAACAATGCCAATGGATTCCTTAAGGCTACCTTTTCAGTAATTCTCAATCAAGAATCATTTCAGTCTGGATCACGCAACTCTCAAGTGTCCCTGGATATTCTAATTGCACATATTCTAATTGTAACTGAGAACTGGAAAAGATGACAAGTAGGATAGAACCAATTAGATGCCAAAGATAAAAGGCATGACTCAAGTAACTTTAGTCACTGCTTGGTCAATGGCTGGAAAATGAGTGGCAAAGAGCTTGAAGTTTCTCCCTGCTATCCCTTCAACCCAATGGTCAGCTACCAAAAAGCTTGATCAAAGAGGTAGATCTTAAGGAGTGTCTAAAAGGAGACTGTAAAGTAGAAAGGCTGAGAGAGCGAATTCCCGAGTTTCCAGGCTAAGGCGGGTGAAAGCACGATAACCAATGTTAGAATAATTAAAACAGCAGCTGCTCCAGAGAACAGAATAGAGGAGCATCGAAATCTCAGAGTTGCGGGGCTGGAGAAAATGATAGAGATATGGGGATTTAAAAACAAGCATGTGACGTTTAAAAGCAAAGCAGTGATTACATAAAAATTGAATAAAGAAGCAACAATCTGATCAGAAATTGAAATTGAAACTGAAATTGAAGTGTCTCAGCTAGAAACAACAGGATGAATGATAACTCCAACAGATCTGTCGACGCTATTCATAATAATGGGTCACAACAGACGTATTGTAGTTATTTAGTACACTAGGTAACTCCTCTTAATTTTTTTATAATTCAAGGTCAAAAAATTCAACCGTTTCATAAACATGTAAAGGATGAAGGCAACTACTCATAGAAGTGAATCAACAGAAATTCATATTTCCGTTCAATTAGACAATCCATCAAACCCACCTTGGCACCCCTTTGCTTTGTTCCTGGATACACTGGTCCAAAAGCTCTATGAATCGTTGTGGAAATGCAGAAAATTCTACCAGCAGTCCTTGCTGATTCTTTAAACTGTAAAATTAAATAGTTAACTTAATTCTATATAATACAATACTTCCAGTACAAAGACAGGTCATCGTATCAAACGAGAATAGATCCTGATGTTCCATATCAGCAAAGCATTCTATTCCTTTCACCATCAAGTCTTTATCTAGCTATCCTCTTAGATATACCTATGCTATGTGCCTCAACTAATTCCTGGGGTAGCAAGTTCTATATTTGAGAAAAAAACTTCACCCTATCAAACCCTGTCATAGTCTTAAGCAGCTCTAGGTGGTCATTTCTCAGCCTTCTTTCCAAAGAAGGAAAAGTCCTATTTCCTTCAGTATTTCCTGATAGTTCTCAGTTCTGATATTGTCCCTGTAAATCACTTTTTGTACCTTATCCAATATGAATATGGATTAGTTCTGCAATTTGGAAACCAGAACTAAACACAGTAGGTGTGACCTACCCAAGGTTCTATACCTCTGTAGCAATAATGGGATTATGAACCCATATCACTGGTTTGAAATGTGATGCCAAAACTATTCTTTCTTTCCAATAATTCTCAACCTCTCTCAAAGTTTTCAAGAAGAAACGGAAGAAAGGTTACTGCTTCCAATCTCAAATCCATCCATGTAACAGGTAGAAATAATCACAGAATCAAAACTACAAAATATGCTGAAATCTAGCATTGCTCATTATTTCTCATTATTTACTAAGGCTGCGAGCTACTGACAATTCCACGCCATTACTTCCACGAAGTAATATGAAAAAGGGGCAAGGAGCTGAGCCCGATCTGGTGGACCAAGGACAAGATGGTGGTGTCGCTAGGCCTCCTGGTCTGTGTCATCGTCATCCTAGCCAAACTGCAGGTCATCGTGGCCATTGCCATCAACTGCCGCTTCCACTTCCCCATCTTCTACCTGTTGGCCAATCTTGCGGCTGCCAACCTCTTCTCCAGTGTGGCCTATATGTTCCTCATGCTCCACACAGGCCTGTATACCATTCAGCTCAGTGTGCGCACTTGGCTCTTCTGGCAGAGCCTGCTGGACATCAGCCTGACCGCTTCGGTCGCCAACCTTCTGGCCATAGCCGTGGAGCGCCACCAGTCCATCTTCCAGTTCCAGCTACACAGCAAAATGAATAACCAATGTGTGAGCATTCTCATTGGCTGTGCACCAAACGCAGCCATTCTCACTGGCTTCATCCCACACTTTGGCTGGAATTGCATCTGGCACCTGTCTACATGCTTGCGGGTGGCTTCATTCTACAGCCAAAGCTACCTTGCCTTCTGGGCTGTCTCCAACCTGGTCACCTTCAGTGCCATGATGCTGAATTATCTTCACATTTACCACTATTAGAGCAAAAAACACAACGCATATCCTGCAACACGTCATTCCAACAACAACACAAAGACACCATGATGAACCTCATGAAGACTGTCGTCATGGTTCTGAGTGCATATGTGATCTGTTGGGCCCCAGGTCTGGTGGTGTTGCTCCTCGATAGGGTGGATTGCCAAAGCTGTGACATCCTGAAGGTGCAGAAGTATTTCTGTTGCTGGCCGAGCTGAACTCCCTGATCAACCCACTGATCTACTCGTACCATGACACGCAGATGCTGCATACTTTTCGCCAGATCCACTGCTGGCCACGTAATCGCAGCAGTACCTTGCAGGATCCCATCAAATCGCACGTTCTCATGCAGATGCTGATGTCTCGACAGCAGGCCTCCACCTCTCGGATACACTCCACCTTGTAAACATGGTGCCTAAACAAACCCAGGGTGCCCCCTACTCCCCAAACTGGCCTCCACTGGTATACACCCACACCCCAAATGCCCCTGAATATACCCCCAAAACCCCCCCAGGGATTCTGGTTACACAGAAAGGTCCCAGGTGAGGTGAAACCTTTCCAAAGGTCAACGTTTTACTCTGACAATGCAATCTCCACCCTGCGCCCCACAGCACAGTGAGGGGTTAATTGGGTGTGAGAGGGGGTTTCAAGTCAGTGTCTTTTCTCCCAGAGGCTCAGGAAATTTCTGGAGTGGGGCCCTCTGTCCGAAATGACTCGCTAATCAAGGAGGAGGGAGTTGGGGGTTATACTGCAGACTGCAAGAGGCCCTTCCTGGCATTTACTAACCCCCTTGCAGCATAACTGCTCCCACTACCTCTGGTCAAGTAGGAAATACCCCAGCAATTGGTTCCTGGGAGGGACAGAGGCGACCCTCCAATATTTTCCATCAGAATTCCGGGATCAAGCAGCAGTCTCAATGTCTCCAATATTCCTGTGCCTTGTGGACAGAGCTTCAGGAAGCAATCCTTGATGGAATTGTATTTGATTCCGTGTTTTTGGAGCCACGGGATAAGAGGGAGGGAGAGGAATGTGGTGTACCTTTTCCAGACTTTGATTCTTTTGTTTTAAAGAAGAAATTGACCTGCTACTAAGAACAGCGTTGCAACGATCAGTGGCTGCAAGATTTCACATTTCGTTCCCAGTTTCTTCCGTGGAACTGCACAGGAAAACACTTTCAAGGGGATAGGGATGTCACAATAAATTTTAATTCTTTTAGAAAGAAATAAGGTTTGCCATCAACATTCCTGATCACCTCAAACAGGAACTTTAAGAGCACATCCCTTAAAGGCTTTACACTTTTATCACCAGTTTGTAAAGAACACAGTATTAATTTAATAATGATCAATCTCAATCTCACACATAGATGAAATAAATGTAAGTTTTCAGGCCAAATTTATAATCTAAGTTTAAGAGAATATATGCACAAGCAAGATTAATAGGCAGTAAATATTGTCAATACATGGACTACTTCAAAAATATAATGTTGGGACAGTTAAACATTGAACTTAACAAATACCACAGAATACTCAGAATCCTTATTTCCACAGTCGCTAATGAAATGGACTATGAGCCTTTAAGTGCAATAAATTTGTTTTCACCATAAGGATGTATTCCCAACAGAACGAAAGACAATAAGATTGTAATTATAATGCGCCCATTTCTGTGCAGTAACTTCCAGATTTCATATCTGTGCAGTTAACCCACTTAAGTAACCAAGCTCCTTCGGACTTTGTTCAAATAAAACCTCACCAACAGATCTAATCAACTCCTGTAGGTGATTTGCAGTATCTATTCAGTGAACATGCCGGAAAATGTTAAGCCTGATGTAAACAGGTGTGAATGAATTTTTAATAGTTTATCAGTCTTAGCTCCTGACTGAAATAAAAAAAAATTCTGGATCTGATAATCTAATTTAATAAACAGAGACTCCTACCTTCATAAGTTAGCATTGGTGATTTAATTCAAAGTGTTTCATTTTATCTCCCTAGCTTAGTTTCATCTTATTTTCCCTATAAAGTCTGTACGTACATGATTTAAAGCTAATTTGTACGTCCTTCTTTAAAATCTCCATGTCGCTTCAATCCAAAAGGTTGCAGAGCTTTGCTGTGGCCTACCTTGCTCAAAAATGCTACAGATCCCCTGTAGACTGTATGCTCTGGATCAGACTCACAATGAGAGCAAATCTATGTGAAAGCTGACAAAAACTCAGTAACTATGGCGTAGTGAATAGTAAGTGTCATTCCTTCACCACTGGCCACAATCTGGCTCTTATCTCAATGCCCAGATAACAAGTGGAACAGAATATATTGGAGTTCCACATTAGGACCATGTGAAATCTACCTGCAGCTGACTCCACTGGAATGGTCCCGTAAATTGAAATTCCTGATGGGCAATTCCCCTCCATTTGGAACCCTCAAAAAACCTTCCTTAAAGTTGGAAACCTGAGGATTCTGACACACTCAAACTTAATAGTCAACCATGAAAAATTAAATGGTTAAAAACCTATTCTAACTTCAGGCAACTAATGAACTGAACCTTGAATTCAGCACCAAACACGCCTGGCTGGTTCAATAACCTTTTCACAACCCCACTCCAAAATGTCATGACCCCACCTCCAGCAGATCAAACACCACCCCTCAACTCAACCCATCCTGACAATCCTCATGTCAACACTCAACCTACCTATATGCACTTACCTAGCACCATATTCATCTCACCACCGACAACGTTACCACTTTGCTACTCTACATGCTCACTCTTTCACACTAGCTGTCAAAGTCTAAGACATATAAACCATAGAATACAACACTCCATGCTGTGAAAATGGGCACATTTTCAATGAAAATCTCCTATGCTGCTGGATCCAAGAATTCCTGGACCGGTTCATAATTTAAGACCCGTCCAGGAATCTCCAGCACACAGGTCATCACAGAGTTCAGAAGTTCAAGATGCCAACCTGAAAGTTATAAAACAAAATAATCACCACCTTCAAATCATCCTTAAAATTTATTTAGCAATAACTTATTTAAAAATTTTAAGATTGGCAAGTTAGGAAAAACCTCAACTGAAAAGAAATATTATAGCTGACTGAATAAGAAAATTGAAGACTTGCATGAATCTGACTTCTGAATTCAAATAAATAGTCACTAGGCACGCAAAATGAATCACAGCATTTTAAATTATTCCTTGTTCCATCTCATAAACTTGCAACATTTTCCTGAAAAGAACTTGGTACAAGAATCCAGATTGCAATAGCAAGGTACATAGTGAACTATTATGAGTTGTAAGTAAGTTAAAGAACCTCTTCAAAAATACTTAGCACAGGAGACAAACAATAGAAATAATTTTACACTCATCCTTCAAATGATGCCAATTCCCTGCATTTGCCTTGTCTGTTTGGATATTAATCCCTATGGAGAATGAAATAGGGGTAACCCCTAGTCTTGACTGTTTTTTCCTTCGAGTTCACCTCTCCATATAACACTTCTGTTGCACTTGCAACTGGCATTTTCTGAGCAACTAGTATCACTCCCTTTTATCTGTGACGTTTAGCTTATAACACCAAGAATCATTAAGTGATTAGCTTTCAAGGTGAATATTAAACAACCTTTAGTTATATGACAATCAGGTTTTGATGTATTCATTCAATCGATATTTGCATTTTTTTGATCATTTCCTTGTGAGCTTTCAGAATGGGGAGGTATTGGTTGTAAGTAACAAAAACATAAATTGCAGGAAAAAACTCAGCAGGTCTGGCAGCATCTGTGGAGAGAAAGCAGAGTTAACATTTTGGGTCCAGTAGTTGTAAGCAACACAGCTAGCAAAAAGCACTCTTGGATCCTATTTCTAATTACACCATCACAAACCACACAAATCAAAAGCAAAACTAACTCAGTTAATTTATACAAAAGCAAAATACTGTGGACAGTGAAAATCTGAAGTAAAAACATAGTACTAGAGAATGTCTGCAGGTCTGCTGGTATCTGAGATACGGTTCGGTGGAGAAGGAGAGTTAATATTGAGCCCAATATGAATCCACTTTAGAACAAAAGAGGGGTGGAAATGTGATGAACTTTACGCTCATGAAGAAAAAGGAATGAATTAACATTTATTCTATTGAATACTAGTTTCAAGACTTATAACCTACCCTTGAAAATCTTCTTCACCAATTGTAAGGTTATACAAGAAAAATGGATCTGTGTCATCAGTCAACCGGACGGTTAATTCCTAAGACAGAGCATAGAAATTATTCTTATAAAAAGAATAAACTGGAATTGATCTTAAGTGTCAATATATCCTCATTAAAATTCATTAGGGGAAGAGCAGACGAAAAATAAACACTTTTGAAACGTAATAGCCTGTGCAATGAGGCAATGTTAGTTTAACATACCAAACCATTATACAGCCGGACAGTCTTCATACTTTTCAATTAGATGCAAATAAAAATCTGCAATCATATAGCGAATGTAAAAAAGTGCAAAAACATTACTATATCCATGAAGCAAATTTAACTACAATAAAATTATTATACAAATTATGTGTTACTCAAAAATGCCAGAAGCTCTCAACTGAATTTTGTACCAAGCACAGGTGCACTTTTTATATCTTATAATAATTCCTACCTCGTTTGTGAGTTGGAGTACATCTAATGTCATTAGCTATTGAATGACTGACACCTATGACACTGATCGATTTCACATAACTCACCACACACCTTCAAAATTATCTTAAAATATCTTAGCACCATTTATCAACTTGCACATTTCAACTTTCACAACTAATCTCACTAGGTACCAAGCCCTGAATATAATAATTTGCTCTCTGCCATTGCATGATGCCTTACACCTGTCCCAAATCTCAATTTCCTTATCAATTACATACAAAAATGTAGCTTCCACTGTGGTGGAGGAATATGCAGAATATCTTGGGCCACACCAGCTAATGTTCTGGATATCCAAGTCCACCGCTGGTTTCAAGGGTCGCAGTGCTTACTCCAATTACTTATGCAGAAGTTTTAAAAACAAGACCATCAACCTCGCATGTCAAAAATTACATAAATAAACAAAATTTTATTTCTGGTTAACATAGCCATCTAAATACATGACAACATAAATAAAATTTAACTTTTAAATACAAAAGTAAAACATAATGGGGATACTTTTTAAAATGGCAGCAGATCGTTATTTCACTATTCACATCTCTTTTAGACAGTATTTGTTTTCTTATCCCTCTTATTCTGCCCTACCAACACACATCAGTTAATGTCCCTTTACTGTCATCATGGACCTTCCATTTTGCATTTTTTCATCCACTTAAGACTTATCAGTTTATCAGTTCTGATGAAAGGTCATTGATCTGAAATACAAATCCTGTTTCTTTCTCATAGATGCTATCTGATCTGAGAGTTTCCAAATTTTGTCAAATGATTGGTACAAACTACCTTGAAGTTTTCTTTTCCTCTCCCCACTCCCCATCAATTATTTTAAGACAGCAGTGATGGATTACCTTCTGAACTGTGATGTGGAGGTGCCAGTTTTGGACTGGGGTGGACAATCACATGACACCAGGTTATAGTCCAACAGGTTTATTTGAAAATACAAGCTTTCCGAGCCTTACTAACATCTGGGGGAGGAGTAAGGCTTGGAAAGCTTGTGTTTTCAAATAAACCTGTTGGACTATAACCTCGTGTTGTGTGATTTCTGACCTTTTGAACTGTGGCAATGCTTTGATAATACTCCTACAATGATGTTAATAGGCAATTTTGCATCATTGTTACTAACAAAGGGATAAAATTAAAATCAGAGCAGTTTGTTTCTTGGAGGGCGACAGTGTTTCTATGAAACTAACTGTCATTGTCCTTGCTGGTGTAACAGCTTGAGGCAATCTCAAAAAGGAAGTTTGGTAGGGTGCTGCAATGTCTCCCGTAAGTAGTGCACACAACAGCCACATTGCACCACTGTTGGAATGTGCAGATGGCAGATCCCATACCAGGAAGCTGTTTCTTTTGCTTGGTGTTGTGGCTTCATACTTCTAGTGAAGTGTCACGACGTCACAGTGATTATGGAAGTCATTCTTTATTACCATCCTGTCCTCACAGGACATTGCATTTCCTTTTGTTATTAAAATTCCAATTAAGATCCTCATTCCTGCTTCAAATTTATCAATAGTCTTACCCTCTCTGTCTATCACCTTTTCCAGCATGACAACAGACACACCTTGTTTTCTCTAGCTGTATCTTTTGCACATCCTTTTCCAAATTCCCCTGAGAACAACATCACAAAGTTGTGATGCTTTCAGCTGTACAGAACCCAGCACCACTTCCTAAACTACTCCACTTCCAATTTTTGCTGTCCTCCTTAAAACTCATCTGTTTGATCAAACTTTTGATTGCCACTCTAAATACCTTTTTCATCATGTGGCATCTACTTTCGTATAATCAAACCTCAATAGAGCACCATGCGATACTTTCTACCTCAAAAGTAACATATAAAAGGTGAGTTTACTGTTGTGCTTTGGTAAAGAACGTATTAACTATATTATGCAGAGATCAAACGACAAAATATCACTTACGGTACCTTTTTGTGAACTGGATTAGAAGAGCATTGCCATCCGACAGTCAATCGAACATTTTCTCTCCTGTAACAAGAAATTAATAGAGTCATAGAGTTAAACAGCACAGAAACAGACCCTTCAGTCCAACTCGTCCACGCCGATCAGATATCCTAAGATAAATCTAGTCCCATTTGCCAGCAATTGGCCCATATTCTTCTCAACCCTTCCTATTCATATACCCATTCAGATGCCTTTTAAATGTTGTAATTGTACCAGCCTTCACCACTTCCTCTGGCAGGTCATTTCATATACGCACCACCCTCTGCGTGAGGGAGTTACCCCCTTGGGTCCCTTTTAAGTCTTTTCACTCGCACCTTAAACCAATGCCCTCTAATTTTCGACTCCCCCACTCCAGGGAAGAGACCTTGCCTATTTACCCTATCCATGCCCCTCATGATTTTATAAATCTCTATAAGGTCACGCCTCAGCCTCCAATACTCCAGGGAAAATAGCCCCAGCCTTTCAGCCTCTTCCTATAGCTCAAACCCTCCCACCCTGGCAACATGCTCGTAAATCTTTTCGGAACCCTTTTGAGTTTCACAACATCCTTCCCATAGGACAGAGACCAGAATTGCATGCAAGATTCCAAAAGTGGCCAAACCAAGGTCCTGTGCAGCCACAATATGACCCTATAACTCCTATACTCAATGCATTGACCAATAAAGGCAAGGATATCCAACGCCTTCTTCACTATCCTATCTACCTGCTACTCCACTTTCAAGGAACTATGAACCTGCACTCCAAGGTCTCTTTGTCCAGCAAGACTCCCCAGGACCTTACCATTCAGTATACAAGTCCTGCCCTGATTTGCCTTTCCAAAATGTTGCACCTCACGTTTATCTAAATTAACCTCCATCTTGCCACTTCTCGGCCCATTGGTACATCTGATCAAGATCCCATTGTACTCTGAGGTAATCTTCTTTGCTTTCCAATACGCCTCCAACTTTAGAGTCATCTGGAGACTTACAAACCATACCTCCTATGTTCACATCCAAATCATTTAGATAAAAGGAAAAAAAGCAGTGGATCCAGCACCGATCCTTGTGGCACGACGCGGGTCACAGGCACTCCTTCACCACCATCTGCTGTCTTCTACCTTTGAGCCAGTTCTGTCTCCAAATAGCTAGTTCTCCTTGTATTCCATGTGATCTAACCTTGCTAACCAGTCTACCATGAAGAACCTTGTTGAACACTTTACAGAAGTCCATACTGATCACATCCACCACGCTACGCTCATCAATCCTATTTGCTACTTCTTTAAAAAACTCAATCAAGTCAGTGAGACATGATTTTCCATGCACAAAACCATGTTGACTATCCCTAATCAGTCCTTGCCTTTCCAAATACATGTAAATCCTGTCCATCAGGATTCCCTCCAACAGCTTGCCCACCAGCAATGTCAGGCTCATCGGTCTATAATTCCCTGGCTTTTATGACCACCTTTCTTAAATAGTGGCACATTAGCCAACCTCCAATCTTCTAGCACTCCATGCGTAACTATCGATGATAAAAATATCTCAGCAAGGAGCCCAGCAATGTCTTCCCTTGCTTCCCACAGAGTTTTAGGGTACACCTGATCAGGTCCTGGGGATTTATCCACCTTCATGCATTTTAAGACATTCAGCACCTCCTCCTCTATAATACGTACATTTTTCAAGATGTCGTCAATTATTTCCCCATGTTCTATATCTTCCATATCCTTCTCCATAGTAAACACTGATGCAAAATACATGTTAATATCTCACTCACCTCCAGCAGTTCCACACATAGGTGGCCTTACTGATCTTTAAGAGGCCCTATTCTCTTCCTGGTTACCCTTTTGTCCTTAAAGTATTCATAGAATCCCTTTGGATTCTCCTTAACCCTATTTGCCAGCTATCTCATGTCCTCTTTTTGCCCTCCTGATATCCCTCTTAAGTATACTCCTACTGCCTTTATACTCTTCTAGGGATTCACTCAATCCCTGTTGTCTAGACCTGACACACATTTCCTTCTTTTTCTTGACCAAAACCTCATTTTCTCTATTCATCCAGCATTCCCCACATTTACCAGCTTTTCCCTTCATCCTAACAGGAACACATTATCTCTGGACTTTCGTTATCTCATGTCTGAATGCTTCCCATTTTTTAGCCATCCTTTTACCTGCAAACATCCATCCCCAATCAACTTTTGAAAGTTCTTGCCTAATGCAGTCAAAATTGGCCTTCATCAAATTTAGATCTTTAACTTTAAGATCCAGTCTATCCTTTACCACCACCATTTTAAAACTAACAGAATTATGGTCACTGGCCCCAAAGATCTCCCCCACTGACACCTCAATCTCCTGTCCTGCCTTATTTCCCAAGAGTAGGTCATGTTTTGCACCTTCTCTAGTAGGTACATCCACATACTGAATCAGAAAATTTTCTTGTGCACACTGAACAAATTTCTCTCCATCCAAGCCCTCAACGTTATGGCAGTCCAAGTCTATGTTTGGAAAATTAAAATTCCCCTGCCATAACCACCCTATTACTCTCACAAATAACTAAGATCTCCTTACAAATTTGTTTCTCAATTTCCTACTGACTATTGGGGATATCTATAGTATAATTCCAAGAAGGTGATCATCCCTTTCTTATTTCTCAATTCCACCCAAATAACTTCCCCGCACATATTCCCAGGAATATCCTCCTTAAGTACGGCAGTAATGTTATCCTGAATCAAAAACGCCACTCCCCCTCCTCTCTTGCTCCCCTTTCTATCCTTCCTATAGCATCTATACCCTGGAACATTAAGCTGCCAGTCCTGGCCATCCCTGATCCACATCTTTGTAATTGCTATGATATCCCAGTCCCATGTTCCCAACCATGCCCTCAGTTCATCTGCCTTACCCGTTAGGCCTCTTGCATTGAAATAAATGCAGTTTAATTGATCAGTTCTAACTCATTCTCTGCTTTGTTCCTGCCTGCCCTGACTATTTGATTTACTCCTTTTCCCAACTGTACCAGTCTCAGGTGGCTCTCTTTCCTCACTATCTCCCTAGCTGTCTCTCCACAACCACCCCTATAAAAAAGAAACAATACCAGATGAATTACCTAGCATTGACCCTGGCACCGTTAATTAAAACGGCACACACAACCCTATCAACAATGTAAAGTCCTTCTTCCTAACAACTGGGGCCTGGTACCAAAATTGAGAGTTGACCCACAGACTCATCAAGCAACTAATACTCAACAAATCATACCTTACAGGCAATGTCTGGGAATCACCATCACCATTCCTAGATCTATCCCACTGGTAAGACACCCATCAAAATGTGGAGGCAGGACATGGTACGTGCAGCATGCAGTGAGTTGCCCTGGGAATAGGACATTGACTTGACCCCACAAATACTTTCAGCATCAGGTCAAACATAGGCAAGAAAATCTTCCGCTATTTCCCTCAGTTGATGAATCAGGTCTCTTTCATGTGAAATATGAATTAGAAATAGTACTGAAGATGGCAAGGGCATAGGATGCATGTTAGGTGGAAGACTTCAATATCAATCACTGGGTGGCTTGGTAGTGCTACTGCAAGGTTCACATCTTTTTATATTTCTGTATTTTTAGTTGTGGCCTGAAATGAGAAAAAGGAGTGCTTTTAAACCAAAGATTGTGAAAAAGATTGCTGTATTTTTAAAAAGCAACCTACCAACATTTATTGTACGTGCTGTTCACACTGCTGTTTGTTCAAACAGTGGAGAACGATTAGTTGGAGGTGAACTGGCACCAGGGAGCATGCATAAAGTGAGATTCAGCCAGCAAGAAGTAGTTGATCGGTCAGTTGAGTGGTGACCACTTGTAGATGACAATGGCCTTCTGCCTGCCAACAACTTTATGATTTACTCCCAGGTAGCTGAACAGCTTGTGGATATGAATGGTACAGCCAGAAGCCTTTGGATCTCAAAGCTAAGTGTTGGTGTTTTTTTGCAATAAAAAAATGCCTAAAGTCTGAAAAATGCTTTATTTTATTTTTCCCTCACCAGTTGCTGGAAGCTGCTGCTTTTAACAAAATCAGACACTTTTTTTGTGAACCAATTGCTCCGAGTCTCCTGCAAGCAAGTGGAAGTACCAGCAGTGTGGAGCAGCCAATCCTGGCAAGCCAAAACGATCATCTCAGGGAACTTTGTCAGAAGGGATGATTGAACTGTCTTCCCAGTTTCTCTCTAAGCTAAACACTTTGTTTTCCACTGTTATGTCTGTCTGCATTTGTGTGTAGGGGGGGTTTATATCTGGCTTAGAGTTTTAACTAGTAGAATCACATGTCAACTATTCATAGTTGTTTGCCTCTAGATAAAACTTGTTTTTTTTTTTTACAAGACAGTAATTAGTGTGAAGCATAGAAACCTTGGCAGGATACCTAAAAATGAAGTGTCAATCTAGTTAAGTCATGTTACTTTCATGTTAAAAAGCAGAAGCAATATATGTTAGACAAAACACATGCATCAAGATGCAACAGAACATAGAACAGTACAGTACAGGAACAAGCCCTTTGGCCCATCATGTCTGTGCTGACCATGATGCCATTCTAAACTAATCCAATCTGCCTGTACATGGTCCATGCCTGTTCATGTGTCTGTCTAAATGCCTCTTAAACATTGCTACTGTATCTGCTTCTACCACATCCCCTGGCAGCAAGTTCCAGGAACCTATCGCCCCCTGTGCAAAAAGAACTTTCCTCGCACATCTCCTTTTAAATTTCCCCTCTCAAATTAAACATATGCCCCTAGTAAATGTAACTTCCACGCTGGGAAAAAAGTATCTGATTATCCACCCAAGCCACGCCTCTCATAATTTTATATACGTCTATCAGGTCACCTTTCAGCCTCTGACACTCTAACAAAAACAATGCAAGTTTGTCTAACTTCTTCTTATAGCTAATACATCCAATCCAGGCAATATTATGGCAAACCTCCAAAGCCTCCGATAAAGTGATCTCCAGAACTACACAAAATATTCCAAATGTGGTCTAACTAAAGTTTTACACAGCTGCAACATGTCTTGCCAACTTTTATTCTCAATGCCCCAAATGACAAAGGCAAGCATGTGTACACCGTTTTAACCACCTTATTCACCTATGTTGTCACTCTCAAGGACTTATGGATTTGCACCCCAAGAGCCCTCTGTGCATCAATTGACATTGTATCATCGCCACATTCTGATCAAAATAAAAACCAATAATACTAAAGAATTCATATTAATTTTCCAAAGTTTATTTTGTAACACAGATATTTAAACGTGAGATAAATATATACACAGGATTAACTACAACATTTTAGATTAAAATCCTTAGAAATTATTTAGATCGTCTGAATCAAGAGTTCATCCCAATAGCCTGACTGTATAACATCATTATATATTTCATCCTCGTCATCAATATCGTTGGTAGTACATCAACTTAGGCATCATCATTTCACAAGTAATCCTTCTCAATACTGTTACACAGATACTATTCAATATTTTAGAATTTGACAATATTGTGGTCAGATTAATTCAGCACACGTATGACCCATTGTCACAATATGCTATTGAGGGTCTTCAATAAATAAATGGCAGGAACATGTGAACATTTTTTTGGCTCACATTCATTTGTTCCACATCTATTAGATACTGTACTAGTCATACAGCCCTATTCATGTAACGGTCCAAAAGTCTTTCAAATGCTGTAATTGTACTTGCAGTAGCACTTCTGGCAGTTCATTCCACATACAAAATACACTCTCTGTGAAAGTCTTCAGAGGTTTATTAATGCACACATCATGGCCGAACAATATTTTTAAGTGCACCAGGAAGAACTTCAAGCCAGGGATAGTAGGAACTGCCAATGCTGGAGAATGAGATAACAAGGTGTAGAGCTGGATGAACACAGCACGCCAAGCAGCATCAGAGGAACAGAAGAGCTGACATTTCGCGCCTGGACCCTTTCTGAAGAAGGATCTAGACCCAAAACATCAGCTTTCCTGCTCCTCTGATGCTGCTTGGCCTGCTGTGTTCTTCCTGCTCTACACCTTGTTATCTCAGAACTTCAAGCCAGGGTTGGTTTATCTCACATCACTAACTACATCATTGACAAGGTAGGATTTGAACATGTGCAAGAAGCGTAAACATTTTGTGTAGTCCTCCTGGTCTGAAATTCCACATATCTCTGATCCATTTCTTTCGATACCTTCATCTATCCAGCCTACCTTGAGACTGTGATCAACATCACCTTTCTGAACTTTCTTTATGGAGACTTGAATATTACAATCAGCTTTAATTCTGTGCTGTCCACCGTAAGAGGTAGAGCTACAGTGATCCATGTCTTCTTGTCCCAGCTGTCCTTACAATGGTAGTATTTTTCCAACCAACCTTGAAAAAGTTCTTTTTATGTTCCATCCAGGACTGCCAGTGCAGACCAATCAATACACATTCTTTTTTGAAGTTGTATGACAAAATTATGACATTTGAAGGTTTTATTGTTGAGCTCAAACCATAGATGTTGTGAAATTTTTGTTTTCTGTTAGAACGCCCTTTCATGAACTGGCCTTGAATTCTGGAATACTATCTTTCTTCACTTGTGGGGGTGTGGAATCAGATGGCTCCACAGTGCTAACATTACAATTTTCTCAGTACTCATTAACACATCCTGCCAGTTCCTTTGATAACAAGCATGGGGCTGGATGAACACAGCAGGTCAAGCAGCATCATGGAGCAGGA
>JAHRHZ010000012.1:76554567-76592369 GCA_024137785.1 Ginglymostoma cirratum | reverse complement strand
AGGCCAAGCAGCATCATAGGAGCAGGAAAGCTTGACGTTTTGGGCCTAGACCCTTCATCAGAAATGCCTTTCTGATGAAGGGCTAGGCCCGAAATGTCAAGCATTCCTGCTCCTATGATGCTGCTTGGCCTGCTGTGTTCATCCAGCTCCACACCTTGTTATCTCGGATTCTTCAGCATCTGCAGTTCCTATTATCTCTCATTGTATTCTTCACTCAGTTCTATTATCCTATGCACTTTGTATGGTATGATCTGCCTGAACTGCATGCAAAATAAAACTTTTCACTGTACCTAGGTACATGTGACAATAATAAATCAAATCAAATCTGGAGTTTTGAAGAATAAGAGGTGATCTCACTGAAACTTAAATTTCTTGGAGGGCACAACAGGGCAGATACAGATGGGATGTTTGCCTCGGCTGGTAACTCTAAAACCAGAGAACATAATCTCAGGATAAAGGTCAAGCAATTTAAGTCTGATATGAAGAAGAATCTCTTCACAAAGACAATGATGAATCTTTGGATGGCGAATTCCAAGCGAGCTGTATAATCTCAGTCATTAAGCAGATTGAAGGCAAAATTCAATGGGTTTCTAGAGACTCATGGTATTAAGGAATATGGAGATAGTGTGGATAAATGGCATCAAGGAGATGAATCAGCCATGATCTAAAATAGTGAAGTAGGCTTAATGAGCTGAATGATCTACTCCAATTCATATGTTTTCAAGGGCAATAAACGCTGGCCTAGTCAGTGACATTCAATCCTGTGAATGAATCAAAAGAAAATCCAAACATACATCTATTGCAGTATCTTCGTCAACCTTTTTTGCTAATGCAAAGAACTCAATCAAATTAGTCAGACATGTTTGCCTTTAACAACTCCATTATGCTTCTCTATTTATGAGAATTATCCTTGCCAATGGTCTTTAATAGTTTTCCCAGCACTGACATTAAAGCAATGAGTTTACAGTTATAGGAGCATATCTGTTAACTGAGGGTTAATGGGTTGAAATAGTAATCTCATTGGGCCAAGCTGCGGTGACCATCATTCTAGTTTACCTGAACACTTGTTAACTAAGAGCTAATGGGTTGAAATTGTAATCTCTTAACCACATCTTGTTTGTTTGGTTCTCTGAAAATCTTGTTACTATTTTGTGACTATGTGTCATGCACCCACTGATTGATCCAACTGCCAGACAGAACGATTTGCATCTATCCAGATATTTATAAATGCTGCATGTGTATTATAACCTGTTGCTCTTCTCAAACTAATAGTTAGGGTATCAATACCATGCTGTCAGTAGGAAAACCAGTCCTTGTACAAGTGAAACATATTGTTTAATTTACAAGAATGTGTCTGTGTGGTGCTCCAAGAACCCAGTCGTATAATCTTCGACACAGTTACCAGATTTATCTCCTTCCCCTTTTTTGAACAGGGTTGTAACATTTGCAATTCTCCAGTTCTGACATCAGTCTCCATCAAATGAAGTTCTAAATCTTACGGACAGAGCTTCACTTCCAGCATTCCAGCTTATCGCAGCAACTTGGAATGAGTTCCATCAGGACCAAATGATGTTAACTTTGAGTTACAGTATAATAAATTATTCAGTAATGATTCAGTAATGTATATTATTTCAATCTAATTTAAAATCTCCATGTTTCCTCCCCCACTATACTTTTACCCTCTTTTGTCAAATACCCATTCAATATCTGAGTCACGCCACATGCATCCATAAAAAGATTGCCTGTTGCCCCTATTCAGCCTCACTATTTCTGGATCTTTTCTTATACTCTGTCCTCATATGCTCTTTTATATATCATCTCTCCACCTTTATCAATTTGGTCCTGCACTCTCTGACAGGTTTTTGACGGTGTTCCCTACTTTGCATCTGTCATAAGCCACCTTTCACTATTTTATTTTAACTTCTATACCCTTCAACATCCAGGGAGGATTAGGTTTGGGCGCTTCATCTATTTTTCTTCTTACTGAACTCTGAGATACTGGGAATATTAGGTTGTACTCTGCCTTGAAAACCTGCCGTTACTCTTTTACTATTTTTATGACCAATCAGCTCAGTCGCGTTAAGATTCCTCCTCAAATCACCGAAGTTGACCATTTTACAAATCAGGAATTTTCACAATTGACTGATTTTTGTCCCTTACCACATTGCTTTAAGCCAAATTGTATCAACAAGGTTTAGCACAATCTACTCCCTATAAAACAAACTTCAATTAGCCGAGTTAATTCCCCTTGATCCAGTAGTTACTTCTTGCACTTGAAACATAATGATTCAGGAAATTCTCCCGAACACAAAGGTTTACCCTCCAGTTACGTAAAACCCAGGTTCTCAATCACCACCTAAGTCAGACTGAACGCCGTAGCCTCACTGCAGCACTGATAAACTGCAAGACTCCAAGCTGCCAATTCTGCCAAAGCCCAAAACAACCATCCTACGCAAATAAAGCAGAGGTCTGACCCCCAAGAGCAACTAAATCTTAAATCACACACATTCCCCCCACCAAAATATACTGACAAATAACTAGAACTTAAATATATAGAGGTAGGAATATACATTATATATCTCTACCCTTTCACAACTTTCACTGAATAACAAATAATGAAATCCATTTCTCAAAGCACCTGTAAAAATCTCCCTAATAAACAACTCAACAAACCTGGAATTTGACTTGTTCAGTCACTGCATCATATCAAGGTCATTGACTTTCAAAAGTATGAAGTAACAAACTTATGACCCAAAGATCTACATGGTGCCGCATAAAAACAAGCAGTGTGAAACAAAGAGTCATGACTAACAACCCATCAGCATCGGCAGTTCCTACTATCTCTATGACTAACACCCCATCTGGTTTATCACAACATTGTTGTTACAAATTTGTAAAATCTACACTTGTCGCAATTGATATCAAAATTTATCAGAACAGACAAAAATTCATTTCTGAAGCAGACTGCTAGAGTGTTCAAATAGCTACGGGTTTGACCCACCACCCAGGTGCATGGTTAGCTAGTCTCTGACAAGGCTGGTCAGTTATCTACCATGGCAAGAAGGCTCTGTTGAACACTAGAAATGTCCTCCCTATGGGCACTATGGCAGAGGGCACCATTGTGTGTTGCCTGGAAGAGAAGCCAGATGATGACTGTAAAAGTGCCCATTCCTCTGATTTATGCCAGGTGTCATCCACAATCCTGAGACCAAATTGCATAAAGTTGCCATCAAATTCTGAGAAAGTCGTTTCCTCTGCCAAAACAGCTATAGTTGGGGTTCTTGCTGGCAACTCACAGAATAGAATCTCAGAATTCTTACAACTCAGAAAGAGGCCATTGACCGAACGGAGTCTGCATCGACGTTCCAAACAGCACCCAAACCCAACATCCCCACCCCCAATCCCCATAATCCAACATTCACCATGGCTAACCCACCTAGCCTACATATCCCTGGATACTACACAGCAACTTCGCCATGGATAACACATTTTGGAACTGCTGGCAGGAACTCACGCAGACATGGGGAGAATGTGCAAGGAGAACGGTGGTAACCGTCAACACACAGGGAAGCCATCAACCATCAGAAGAGATACGTCAGCTGGTCACAAGATCGGTATCATTGCTGCGTATCGTACTGGTGCACTGCGTGGTATCGACTGCGTGGTAGTTTATATATAAATTTGGCACAATAAAAATTATTTTAAAAACAGAACTTTTAAAAACTTTCATTCTAGTTTGCCATTGTGATCACTAATAAGAAAGAATGCACATGGGGGTGACAAGGCATTTGGTTCCACTGCCATTTTCAACAGGCCAAGGATTATGTTTTTATTTTTCATGGGAAAATGAATGGAAACACAGGTGCAATTGGCAACTGAGCGATTAAATATAACGCTTCAGTTGTATTTTTGAAGCGGACATGGCATACTTAATTGTTTCGCATAAAGTACATAACAAGATAAATTAGGCAGAAATAAGAACCTTTAAGAAAGGAGGAACAGGGACAGGGAGAAAAAAAGGAAGCATCTGCCATAAAATTGCTTTGCATTGTACTGAATATCCATTTATTTAATTGTTTCTTAATAATAGCATCTGAAAGCATATTCTGTTCAGATCATTGTAAAGAATGAAGTTAAGCTTAAAACACAACAGATTGAAATCTACATATGAATCCATTACAAATGGAAAAATCTATCACACTTTATATTAGAAAAACAACAAACTGAGAACAGTATGCGTATCGTGAGGTGCAACTAACTTGCGGCAAGTTAGAATTCCTACAGTGTGGAAATAGGCCATTCGGCCCAACAAGTCCACACCAACCCTCCAAACAGCATCCCACCCAGACCCAGCCCCCTACACTTTCCCTGTAACTCCGCGTTTCCATGGCTAACACACCTAACGTACACATCCCTGAACACTTATGGGCAAGTTAGCATGGCCAATTCACCCATCCTGCACAGCTTTGGACTGTGGGAGGAAATCTGCGCAGATACGTGGAGAATGTGAAAACTGCTCAGCAGTTACCCGAGGGTGGAATCAAACCAGGGTCTCTAGCACTGTGAGGCAGCAGAGCTAACCACTGAGCCACCGTGCCGTCCTACATTAGTTCACCTTGTTCCATTCTTAATACTTCAGCAAAGAGAAATTCAAGGCTAACTGCATTGGTCCAACTACTGTCTTGCCTCAAATCAAACAATTTTGTGCCTAAAAAGCAAGGAATATGTTTTTATTTCTCATGGGAAGATGAACAGAAACACGGTTGGCAATTGTACCTGAGTGATTAGAAATAATGCTTCTGTTATATCGTGAAGCAGAAATGGTAGACTCAATTGTTTTGACCAAAGTACGTATCACAATTTCTATTTGTATTGCACCTTTACTGCAGTAAAGTGTCCTGGGGTGCAACAACAATCAAAAGCAACTTTAAAAAAACTGGACAAATCATTAACTGCAAAGAGAAATTATGAAAATTATCCAAAAGGGGAGATACAGGGAATGAGAGGCTGAATAGCACATTAGATATTGATTTCGATATTTAGGGGTCTTTATGGGGTAAATGCAGAAAGGCTGTTTCCTCTACGGGAAAGGCTCGGGCCAGAGGGCATTATCTCACAATATGGAGTCGCACATTTAAAACATATGAGGATGAATTTCTTCTCTCAGAGGGTAGAGAATCTACGGAATTCTTCACTGAAAAGGGCTGGGTCATTAAGTACACTCAAGGCTGAGATAGACAAATTTTTAATCAGTAAGGGAATCAAGGGTTATGGGGAAAAGGCAGGGAAGTGGATTTGAGAATTATCAGGTCAGCCATGGTTTCGTAAAAGGGAGGCAGACGTGATGTGTTGAAGGCCTACTTCTGCTCCTACATCTTATGACCTTGTGACCAAAGGTCACAATGTCTGAAATGTAATTCACATCTTCATTCCAACAATGTAAATGAACTTGCTGATTGCTCACCCCTAATTGCCCTCAGAGTGATAGTAAGGTACGTCCCTAACCTACTGCAGTCTCTCATGCGACAACATCCATAGTGCTGTTAGGAAGGGCATTGTAGGATTTGATAATTATATACATACAGCAATATAGTATGAAGTCAGGATGCTGTGCGGCTTGGAGGGAAAATTGCAGCAGGTGGTGGTTATCGCATGCATCAGCTTCTTTTACCCTCCTAAGTGGCACTGTGTGTCAGTGATGAAGGGAGCGATATTGAAGGTGGTGAATGGGACATAAATCAAGTGATCAGCTTTGCCAAGACTGTCCAGTTTCTCATGTGCTGTTGTCGTCCTTGCTTGTTCAGGCAAACAGAGAAAATTGCTTCTCATCCTGTAATGTCACTGTGGACAACACTTGACATGCAGCCCATTATGTATTTTAATACCTTTTAATGTGGGAAATCTCACAACCTCTGAAAAGTATGTGGATGAGCACTTGAAATGTCATAACATTCACAGCTAATCGCCCAATGCTGAAAAGTGGGACTAGTGTGGATTTAGAATAATTTAGTCACGATAGTCCAAAGGTCCCCTCTCTAGTACAATTCTATGTAAGGAGGCTGTTGTGCTGCAGCTATTGGTTCTGGGTAACCAGAAAACTCTGCAGCTCTTACCAGTTGCTACAGTCACGTCACAAGGACTTACAGGTTGATAATCCGTGTAGTCAACTCATGATCTGTGGCTTTTAAGTCCCAGGTTAGGACTTGAACCTGGAGTTTCTAGGTCAGAGGGAGGGATGCTACCCTCTGCACTATTATGACCTCTTACATTCCATTTCTATAGTGTCTTTTACGTCTATTGAAGTACTGCACCTCAGCTTGTTTTAACGTTGGCAATACTATTTGAACACAGTAAGCTTCCAGATATCTTTCAGGTAAGTGAAAGACCACCTAACAATGGTGATCAAGAGTTATATACTGAGCCAGGTTATTAAGGTAACCTCCCCTCCAAGAAATCTTAAACACTAAGCTGAGAGGGCAGACAGAGCCTTAGTATTCAAATGGATTTGTAGTTAGCGTGGCAGAGATGCATATATCTGCAGCATGAAAATAGGACTGAGTCTCATTCTGTGCACTTCGTGAGCAGTTAGCAACTTCAGCAGAAAGGGCTCAGGGTAATAATCATGGAGGATACAATATTCATCTGTTTGTGAGCAAGTGAGGACACGTGCCATAAACTGGAGGTGTACCCTTTTTTTAAAATATGGGAGACTGCAACCTTTTTGCCAAGCTAACCAGGAAGTAAGGAATGAAGAAGAACCAGGCCAGAAAAGGCCTTATTTTTGGTTTATTTCACTTCTCGGGTCACAAGAACAGGATTGTGACTCCAGCTGCACCTGAAAGAATAGTTCAAGTTGCCCTTGGTCCATGTTTTTCTCTTCATTGTTCCCTGCACCTTCCAAATCTACATAGCAGAGTGCCAGTGATTATTCCACTGGTCCTGGCTGCTCCCTCCACTTCACTGCCACATACCAACTAGGTGCCACCTCCCAAATCTTGCTAGGAGTCAAGTAGGAAACAGTTCAAGTTACAGTAGGAAGGTGAAAGAGGTGGTACGAGATGAGGAAGAATCTCTCTGGGTGCATCAGGATAGTTAGCCACCCACTAGTTTCTCAAGATAAAATCAGGAAGAATAATAAAAATCAAGAATAATATAAACAACAGTGGTACATTTCTTGTTTGGCAATCCTTTTGGAGCATATTTTGTCTCATTTAAACTTATAAACATTACTTTTAATTTCTCCCAACCAAATCCTTGATAAAGATTATGAGTTGCTAAGAGTCAAGCACTGATCCTTGTGGTCACACCATCCACCAGGCACAGGCTATCAACCAGAAAATGAGCAATTTATTTATTTTCTGTTTTCTGGTCATTAATCAGCTGATGTATTAAAATATATTTCGCCTAATCCTACATGCTCTAAAGACATAGTAGGAACTGCCGATGCTGGAGCATGTGGGATAACAAGGTGTAGAGCTGGATGAACACAGTAGGCCAAGCAGCATCAGTGGAGCAGGAAAGCCCAAAACGTCAGTTTTCCCGCTCCTCTGATGCTGCCTGGCCTGCTGTGTTCATCCAGCTCTACACCTTGTCATTCCACATGCTCTAGTCTTGTTTACAAAATGTTTTGTGTGAGACCTTACCAAAAGTCTTCTGAAAATCTAAGTAAATCATATTCATCAGTTCCCCTCATTTATTCTGGCGGATACATTCTCATAAAACTTCAACAGGCTTGTCAAAAATGATTTCCCTTTCAGAAATCTATGTTGACTCTGCCCAATCCTTCCATCAATTTCTAATTGTTCTGTTATCATATCCTTTATTATAGGTTTGGGATTTCCCAACTCTGATGTTAGACCAACAATTCTATAATTCCCTGCCTTCCCTTTACTTCCTTTCATAAATAGTGGGGTTACAGTTCCCATCTTCGAATCTTAAGGGACCATTCAAGAATCCATTGAATTCCGACAGATGACATCTTTAGGTCCACCTCTATCAACAGGCTGTGATACATCTCATCAGGAGATTTATCTACTTAAAACGCACTGATTTCTCTAGTAATTTCTCACTTAAGGAACACTGATATCTTGCAGTCACTCATTTACATGGGTCCCTAGACTCTCCATGATCCCTGGGTGATTTTTCGTTCTTTCCACCATGAAGGCAGTCCCAAAATATGTTTTGTTTCTCCCCCTTTTTTTTATTCACTATTATCAATTCACCTGACTCTGCTGACGATGTAACCATGTTTATTTTCGTTAATCTTTTCCTTTTTAATACCTGTAAAAGCTTGTACAGCTTTTAGGTTTATTGCTAGTTTGCTCTCATTCTATTTTCTCATTCTTAATATTTTCCTTGGTACTCCTTCGTAAAATTCTAAAATGTTCCTAATCCTTAGGCTTACCATCTTTCCTGTTAATTTAATAGGCTTCCTACATTAGTCTAATATTATCCTTATTTTGTCAGTCACAGTTGGTATGCTGTCCTTGCTGGATTTTTGTGCACTGAAGGAATGTATTTTTGTTTTAAACTATACATTTCTTTTAAAATGTTAGCCATTGTCTGTCTACTATCACATCTTTTAGCATAGTTTCCCAATCCACCATAGCCAATTTGCCCCTCACAGCTTCACCAATTCCTGCTTTCTGATTGAACTGCATCAGTTTCAAACATAATGTAAAATTCTGTCACATTGTGGTCACTCTTTCCTGAAGGCTCCCTTACAAAATTATTAATCAGCCCTTTTTCATTGCGCAATAGATCTAATATAGTTAATTCGTTAGTTAGTTCCTCAACATTTCTCCAGAAAGCCAACTTACAATCCTGGAAGAGACTGCCAATGCTGGAGTCAGAAATAACACAGCGTGGAGCTGGAGGAGCACAGCAGGCCAGGCAGCATTAGAGGAACAGGGAAGTTGATGTTTCGGGTTGGGACCTTTCTGAAACAGGGTCCTGACCGAAACATCAACTTCCCTGCTCCTCTAATGCTGCCTGGCCTGCTGTGCTCCTCCAGCTCCACACTGCATTATATCTATTACAATCCAGGAATTTGTCCTGCACAACATTTGCACTAATTAGGTTTACTCAGTCTGCATTTAGATTGAAATCCCTCATTATCACTGAAGTACCATTAGTTACACATACCTCAAGTTATAGAGTTACGGAGTCAGAGTTGTACAGCACAGAAACAGACCCTTCGGCTCAACTTGTCCATGCCGACCAGATATCCTAACTTCGTAACAGCACTATTTATATCCATAAACATCAACCTAGCCAAAGAAACAAATGCCACACTGCTAGACGAATTAAGTAAGCAGACAACCCAGGACACCAACAACATCGATAAGGACACCACCGTGAAACTACTAGATTTGTGCCTCACAACCCACTTCATCTTCAACAGCAACACATAAAAAAAATCAACGGAACACCAATGGGATCCCCAATATCAGGACTGATTGCAGAAGGAGTAATGCAAAGGTTAGAACTGACAGCACTCCCCACTATACAACCCAAACTTTGGGTCCGAGATGTAGATGACACCTTCGTGATTATTAAATGCACAAAACTAGAAGAAACCCACCGACACATAAACAACTTCCTTACCGGGATAAAATTCACAAAAGAAGAGAACAACCACCAACTACTCTTCCTGGATATAATGGGAGAACGCAAAAATACGGGGAACTCCAGACTAGCGTATATAAGAAGACCACACATATGGACCAGATACTCAATTACGCTAGCAACCACCCCAACGTCCACAAACAAAACTGCATCAGAATACTATTTAAACAAGCCACAACACATTGCAGCAACCTGGAACTATGCACAACAGAACAGGAACACTTGTACAGACTCTTCAAAAGGAATGGATACCTGGAAAGCACAATCCGCCATTACCTCCATGACAGACCACAACAGGAAGACACAACACGACCAGAATCACTTATCACCTTACCATACATCAAGGACATTTCAGAGATGACTACAAGACTACTCAGACCCCGAGGTATTACAGTAATCCACAAACCAACAACTACCCTACGACAGCTATTGACAAATGTAAAGGATCCCATACCCAAAACTAGCAAAACTGGGGTAATATACAAAATACCGTGCAAGGACTGTGAGAAACACTACATAGGCCAAACCGGAAGTAAATTGACAATACAGTTACATGAACACCAACTAGCCACCGTGAGACACGACCTACTTTGACTTGTCTCACGACACACAGACAACAAGGGACACAAATTCGACTGGGACAACACAACCATAGTTGCAGAAGCCAAACTGGGACAAGCCAGGGAATTTCTGGAGGCCTAGTATTCCAAGCGGAACTCCATCAACAAACACATTGGATTAGACCCTGTGTACAAACCATTGAGAAACAAAACTGGAAGTAATACTAACTACCCCAGCCAACCAAGGCACATAAATAACATGCGGGGCAGAATACCAATGCTTCATCGGAAGCACACTGACAATGTTACCTAGCAGGGTGACGAAACGTTTGCAACCAAACCCACCAGCTTGGCCAGCACGTCCACAACCTCAAAGACAAGCATACTAAACACCTTCGTCACTACCCTGCATACCTGTGACTCTACCTTCAAAGAACTATGAAAATGCACCCCAAGGTCTCTCTGCTCATAAACACTCTCCGGGACCCTACCATTAGGTGTATAAGTTCTGCACTCTTTTGCCTTACCAAAATGCAACACCTCACATTTATCTAAATTAAACTCCAACTGCGATTCCTTGGCCCATCAGATCAAGGTCCCGTTGTACTCAGATAATCTTCCTCACCATCGACTACACCACCGGTTTTGGTGTCCTCTGCAAACTTACTAATCATTCCTCTTATATTCACATCCAAATCATTTACATAAATGAAAAAAATGCAGTGGACCCAACACTCCTCCTTGCCGTACATCACTGGTCACAGGCCTCCAGTCTAAAAAACTACCCTCTGCACCAGGCCAAGAACCCTCCTGTTCCTTCGGTTTCTGCTTTTTTTGGAGCGGCATGGTGGCTCAGTGGTTAGCACTACTGTCTCACAGTGACAGCGACCCGGGTTCAATCCCACCCTCAGGCGACTGTCTGTGTGGAGTTTGCATATTCTCCCCATGTCTACATGGGTTTCCTCCGGGTGCTCCAATTTCCTCCCACAGTCCAAAGATGTGCAGGTTAGGTGGATTGGCCGTGCTAAATTGTCCGTAGTGTTCAGGGATGTGTAGATTAGGTGGGTTATAGGGGGATGGGTCTGGATGGGATGCTCCAAGGGTTGGTGTGGACTTGTTGGGCCGAAGGGCCTGTCCACACTGTCGGGATTCTACCACCCTGTTTCCTACCTTCAAGCTAATTTTGTATCCAAACGGCTCGTTCTCTCTGGATTCCATGTGATCTAACCTTGCTAATTAGTCTACCATGTGGAACCTCGATGAATGCCTTGCTGAAGTCCATAAAGACAACGTCTACCACTCTGCCTTCATCAATCTTTTCACCTCTTCAAAAAAACTCAATCAAGTTAGTGAGACATGATTTCGCATGCACAAAGCCATGTTGACTATACCTGATCAGTCCTTGCTTTTAAAAATACATCTCCTCCAACAACTTATCCACCACTGACATCAGGCTCACTGGTATATAGTTCCCTGGCTTTTCCTTATCACCTTTCCTAAATAATGGCACATATTAGCCATTCTCCAGTCTTCTGGCACCTCATCCGTGCCTATCAATGATACAAACATCTCTGCAAGAGGCCCAGTAATCACTTCCCTAGCTTCCCACAAAGTTCTGGGATACATCTGATCAGGTCCTGGGTATTTACGCATCTCTATATATTTTAAGACTTCCAACACCTCCTCCATTGTACTTTGGACACTAAGATATCACTATTTACTTCTCCAAGTTCTCTGGCTTCCATATCCTTTGCCACAGTAAATACTGATGTGAAATACTCATTTAGTATCTCACCCATCTCCAGTAGTTCAGCACTTAGACTGTGTTGTTGACCTTTAAGGGGCCCTATTCTCTCCCTGGTTACTCTTTTGCCCTTCAAATATTTGTAGAATCTCTTCTGGATTCTCCTTAAGCCTACCTGCCAACACTTTCTCATGTCCCATTTATGTACCCCGATTTCCCTCGAATGTACTCTTACTGCCCTTCTCCTCCTCTAGTGATTCACTCAATCCCAGCTGTCTATATCTGACATATGTCTCCTTCTTTTTCTTGACCAGAGCCTCAATTTCTCTAGTCATCCAGCATTCCCTATACCTACCAGCCTTGCCCTTCACACTAACGTGAACATACTGCCTCTGAACTCTTGTTATCTCATTTTTGAAGGCCACCCACTTTCCAACCATCTCTTTACTTGTAAATAGCCTCTCTCAATCAACCTTTGAAAGTCCTTGCCTTAAAAAATAGGCCTTACTCCAATTCAGAACTTTAACTTTTAGATCAGGCCTATCTTTTTCTTAACTATTTTAAAACTAATAGAATTATGATCACTGGCCCCAAAGTGCTCCCCCCACTGACACCTCAGGCACTTGCCCTGTTTTATTTCTCAAGTCCTGATTTATAATGTGATTTACGTAGTCATTGTTGATTGATGGTCTATAAACAACTACCTACTTTTTTTTTGCCTGTTGCTGCTTCTTAATTACATCTGACTCTACATCTTGAACTTTAGAACCAAGTAATTTTTCACAATACTAATGTCCTCACTAATTAACAGACTTTCCCACTAACTTTACCTCACTTCCTGTTCTTCCTCCATTTTTCATGTACCCTTAGATATTCAGATCCCAGCTTTGAGTTTCTAGTAACAATGTGTCTGTAATGACTATCAGATTATAAATATTGATTTCTCTTTGAGCTGATGATTTGTCTGTTTTGTTATGATCATTAGCTCAGTCAACTGGATGGCTGGTTTGCAATGCAGAGTGACACCAACAGCATGGATTCAATTCCCACAGTGGTTAAGGTTACCATGAAGGACCCCCTAAACTCTCACCTGGCTCGAAGTTTGGTGACCCTCAGGTTAAACCACTGGCACTTGTCTCTCTAATGAGAGAACAGCTTATGGTCCGGTTGGAATATGGCAATTTTTATCTTTACCTCTGTTATGGTGCAGTGAGCATTCAGCTACACAACCCTTAATTCATTTTTATTTTACAGTTTTTGTAAATTCAGGTCCAGTCTATTAGGACTCTCTTCAGTTTACAATCACTATCGCTTCTTGGTACATTATTATTACCTTTACCACTATCCAGATCAATTGCCTTGTCATTTCCCTTTAATTTACTCAAATTTTGCCTGAGCATGATCCTATACATTTCTGCCCCATTGAGTTTAAAATTCCCTCAAGTTGTACTAATTCTCTAGTTATATGACTTGCTCCAGCACAATTCAGGTGACATCTATCCCAACAGTACAGCCCCTAATTTCCCCAATACGGGGTCCAGTATCAGAATCGAATTTTCCCACACCTTTCTTTCAGTGATGCATTCACCTCTCTAATTTCCTCTGTGCTATGGCAATTAGGCATAGTAGGCAGTTTGGCCTCTCAAGCCTGTTCCACCATTCAACAGGATCATGGCTGATCCAACATTCCTCACATCCACTTTCCTGATTCTTCCCTGTCACCCTTGATTCCCCTACTGATCAAGAATCCATCTACTTCAGCCTTAAATATGCACAAGGGTTCTGACAGTTCTCTTTGGCAAGGAGTTCCAAATACTCTCAACACTTTGAGAGAAGAAATTCATCCCCATCTCAGTCTTAAATTGACAATCCTTTCATTCGGTGACTCCGCCCAGACTCTCGATGAGGGGGATAACCCTCCCACCCTTTGCCCCTGCAAAGCCCCTTAACAATTCTATATACTTAAATGAGATCACCTCTCATTCTTCTAAGCTCCAATGAACAGAGTCCAAATATTTTTAGGCTTTGCTAATCAGACTATCCAGCTATACCGAGAATCATCCAAGTGACCATTCTCTGAACTGCCTCCAATGAAATAACGTGTTTTCTTAAATAAGGGAACCAAAACTGCTCACAGGACTCCAGACGTGGTTTCGTTTACACCTTGTACAACTGCAGTAAGATTTCTCTACCCTTATACTCCAACCGTCTTGAAATAAAGGCCACCCTTCCATTAGCCTTCCTGATTCATGCTACACTTGTGTGCACAAGTACCCCCAAGTCTCTTTGTGTTGCAGCCTTCTTCCTCAAAGTTATTAATACATTTTGTAACTGTTATGATTCCAGTGGTGACTCCAGTGGAACCCGACCAGTTACAGACTGCCAACCTGAAAAAGAATCCCTCTTCCTACTTGCCTTTTTCCGCCCACTAGCCAACTTTCTATCCATGCCAATATACTACCACCAACACCATGAGTTCTTATCTTGGGGACAACATTTTGAGATACTTCGTCGAGCATCTTGTGGAAGTCCAAATACAGCACACCTGCTGGTTCCCTTCTATCCTCGGCTACCTGAATTCTTTCTATCAGCTAGAGTGAATGGTGTCTATTCGTCTGACTATGCTGATCCTTATTAGCACTACATTCCTTTCCACCCCCCCGACTCAAATGGTGTCTTGTCCTATGATGACTCTACTTATCCATTCTACATCACTTGCTTTTGTCCATACAAGCTGCACAAGCTTTGAACCTATTGGAAAACTACAAGGACGGAGGCTCCACCATCCTAGTTTCTCTATTACCTTAACTGCCTGACTCTCAGTCACACTCTCTTGTCACTGACTACTGACCAAATCAGATCACATTAACTAAGGGGTGGGGCATTGCTGCCTTCTGGATGCCCAGGTCACTTACCTCCTCCCTGACACATTGCTGTAGATCAGCCTCCAGCTCAAAAACTGAGCTTAAACTCAAGATGTAAATGCATGTGCATGAATTACTATGGTGTCTAGGAACTCCAGATGCTGGAGTCATGACAGATCACCTGCCCTGACATATTTATTATGTTAATTGAATGCATTTGTTTATAACATGAAATTACAGTTCCCCATCACACCTAACTCTAATTTCACACACTATGCTTCAAGCAACACTCAGTTCAGGCTTTCCTTCCTCCTCATTTCTTTCCCTAAAGAACACCAGTGAACCAGTTAAGTTTTATGACAATGTCATGGCTACCAATACTGAGACCACCTTCCAGATTTATTAAACAATAGTGGAATGCGAGCCATTTCCCCAGAGCATCAGCCTGGGTCTCTGGATTAATAGTGTACGAACATTACCACAAAACTACTTTCTGGATAACTACAACGATTCCATTACTGATGATGTGGAGGTGACAACGTTGGACTGACATGGACAAAGTCACAAGTCACACGACACCAAGTTATAGTCCAACAGGTTTATTTCAAATCACAAGCTTTCAGAGCACTGCAGCCGTCTGAAAGCTTATGACTTCAAATAAACCTGTTGGAAAATAACCTGGTTTCATGTGACTTCTGACTTATTCCATTACTGAAGCACACAAGCAATAAAATAAAAAAGTTTGTACAGAGCAAGAAAAAGAAATTTAATAATTGCAGTGATCCTCAACATCCTTTAAACATCAGGAAGACTTAGACTTTCTAGTAGGCCACTTTACTACCTTAAGGTTTTGTGTCCTATTTTTCCCACCAATATTGACTAAATTGCATGGCAAAGAAAGCAAATGGCAACTTATTTCCAAGTATGTACCAATATCTCATACTTAACCACTCGTAGAGATGTAGTAAAAATCAGATTGACAAATCAACTGTCTTTCATTCAGTTAGGAAATTTTTAATACGCACAGTAAAACAAACAGATGCCCTCACGCTTCACGTGATGTTTGCATATTGATACATTCACACCTGCCCATCATTATATTGTCTGTACACACATCTGTGGGGCTGGACATTACAGGGATAAGGAGGGATCAGGCCATGGAAACAATGACATTTTAAAATCAATTCAGGTCATTAAACTTAAGAATGATGGTGGAATGGCTGTTGACTTGAGTCCGGACATTGTAAAGTTGAGGCAACCCAAAAACTTCCCTCAACTTTACAGAGGACAGAATACTGCAGTGGCTGGCTAGCCAGAAATTTGTTGAACAACATCTAGAAGGAACAAGTAATGTTTTATTTTAAAACAAAATTAATGAGAAGAAAACAGTAACTAATCAATAATTAATTTTGAGAAGAAGCCAAAAATATTTCTTTAATCAAAATTTAATTTTTTAATGTCCTAATGATTTTGGAACATTTAAAAGGCATCTAACTCAAGGCTTGAGAGGAAAAAATAGAAGAATTTGTTGGTAATATCAGGTGGAAGAGAGGTAGTACAGAACATAAACACTGGCATAGTCCATCTGAACTGAATAGTCTATTTCTGTATTGTAAATTCTATGCAATTCAATAATCTGTTCTGAGCAATACATAGCTTAAAAACAATTTGAAATTATTTCAGATGTAGTAATTCTTTGTTAATCACAGGTGCAAATCAGATTAATTATGAAAGGTTTTGCATTTGCGCAGCACTTTATTGCATAGGACAAAGAGCTCCACAGTTAGTGAATTCTTTATGAAATGTGTTTGTCAACAGTAACTACATCAGCAAGCCCTTAAAGTAAAAGACCAGTGAATCTGCTTTTGGTGGCCTTGATCAAGAAAGCAGAGGAGTGGTCAGGAAGAATGAAAAGGACATTTCAATACATGCTACAAAAACAAGGATATTGGATAAATACCAGAAGGAAAAAAATAATTGCTATCATAGAGGAAAGAGCCGGTGAATGAGGATTTGTTTTGAAATAGCCAACAAGATGAGAGGACCAAATGAGCTATCTTGGTGTTGCGGTATTCTATGATTCTATAAACATAAATTATAAGATTAAGAGACTAACTTCGAACCACTCTTAGGTCAAAAAGAAAAAGGAGGCATACATAAGGTTTAGGAAACTAAAGACAGACATAGCAGGAAAAAACTCAAACGAGGAATGAGGAGTGCTAACAAGGGCTATGAAATGTCTTTGGCAAACAGGACTAAAGAAAATCCCAAGATGCTTTATACATACCTAAAGAAGCAAGAGGGTAGCCATGGAAAGGGTAAGTCCAATAAAGAACAAAAGGAGGAAATTTATGCATGGAGCTGCAGGAAGTGGGTGAGGCCCTTAACAAATACTATATGTCAATATTCACAAAGGAGAAGGACATGGTGGATGGTGAGACTAGAGAGGGGTATGTCGATATTCTAAGGTATGCTAATATAAAAAATGGAGGAAGTGTTGGGTGTTTTGAAAAGCATTCAGGTGGACAAGTCTTCAGGACCAACTGTGATCTATCCCAGAATGCTGAGGAAGGCAGCTTGAGGAAATTGCTGGGACCTTGTACAAAATCTTCGGATTCTCTTTAGTCACAGAGTCCCAGAGGACTGGGGAATTGCCAAAGTTGTCCCTTCATTTAAGAAGGGCAATGGGGAAATTCCAGGAAACTACAGACCAGTGAGCCTTACATCACTGGTAGGGAAATTATTGGAGAAGATTCTCAGTGAAAGGATTTACTTACATTTTGAAAACTATGAACTTATTAGCGATAGACAGCATGACATTGTGTGGGGAAGGTCATGTCTCACAAACATGATTGAGGTTTTTGAGGAAGTGACAAAAATGACTGATGATGGTAGGGTGGTACATGTCTATATGAGCTTTAGCAATGCCTTTGACAATCACACTCATGGCAGGCTGGTATAAAACGTGAATCACATGGGATCCACAGTGATCTGATAAGATGGTTACAAAACTGGCTTAGTTATAGAAGACATACAGAAGAGCATTGGTAGAAGGATATTTTTCTGGACCAGTGGTGGGATCCCTGGCATTTGTAAAATATATAAATGATTTGGAAGAGTATGTAGGTGCACTGAATAGTCTGGTTGCGGATGACACAAAGATTAGAGGAGCTGTAAATGTTGAGGAGAATTACCAGAGGATACGACAGGACATACATAGGCTGGAGACTTGGGTGGAGAAATGGCAGACTGAGTTTAAGACAGACAAATGTGAGGTGATATATTTTGGGAGGTCTAATATAGGAGGGAAGTATACAGTGAATAGCAGATCCCTTAACAGCATCAACATTCCAAAAGATACAGGTGTACAAGTCCACCGATTGCAGAATGTGGCAACACAAATCGACAAGGTTGTCAAGAGGCATATAGCACATTTGCCCCGACTGATAAGGCACATTGAATTGGGAAGTTATTTTGCAGCTGTATATAACTTTAGTTAGATCACATTTGGAATATTGTGTCCGGTTCTGGTCCCCACAATACCAGAAGGATGTGGAGGCTTTGGAGAGGATACAGAAAGGATTTAACAGAATTATGCCTGATTTAGAGCGTATTAGCTATAAAGGAGAGATGTGACAAACTTGCTTTGATTTCACTTGAATGTTAAAGGATGAGGTGCAATCTGACTGAAGTTTACAAAATTATGACAGACATGGATAGAACAAAGAACAAAGAACAAAGAAAATTACAGCACAGGAACAGGCCCTTCAGCCCTCCAAGCCTGCGCCAATCCAGATCCTCTATTTAAACCTGTCACCTATTTTCCAAGGATCTGTATCTCTCTGCTCCCTGCCCATTCATGTATCTGTCTGGATACACCTTAAATGATGCTATCATGCCCGCCTCTACCACCTCCGCTGGCAACGTGTTCCAGGCACCCATCACCCTCTGCGTAAAGAACTTTCCATGCATATCTTCCTTAAACTTTTCCCCTCTCACCTTGAAATCGTGACCCTTAGTAATTGAGTCCCCCACTCGGGGAAAAAGCTTCTTGCTATCCACCCTGTCTATACCTCTCATGATTTTATAGACCTCAATCAGGTCCCCCCCTCAACCTCCATCTTTCTAATGTAAATAACCCTAATCTACTCAACCTCTCTTCATAGCTAGCACCCTCCATACCAGGTAACATCCTGGTGAACCTCCTCTGCATCCTCTCCAAAGCATCCACATCCTTTTGGCAATGTGGCGACCAGAACTGTATGGAGTATTCCAAATGTGGTCGAACCAAAGTCCTATACAACTGTAACATGACCTGCCAACTCTTGTACTCAATACCCCGTCCGATGAATGAAAGCATGGCGTATGCCTTCTTGATCACTCTATCCACCTGCGTTGCCACCTTCAGCGTACAATGGACCTGAACACCCAGATCTCTCTGTGCATCAATTTTCCCCGGGCTTTTCCATTCACCGTACAGTTCACTCTTGAATTGGATCTTCCAAAATGCATCACCTCGCATTTGCCTGGATTGAACTCCATCTGCCATTTCTCCGCCCAACTCTCCAATCTTTCTATATTCTGCTGCAGAATGGATGGTCAGAGTCTTTTTCCCAGGGTAGAAATGTCAATTACTAGGGGACATACGTTTAAGGTAAAAGGGGGTAAATTTAAAAGAGATGTGAGAGGCCAAAGGCATCTTGACAGATACATGAATAGACAGGGAATAGAGGGATACAGATTGTACAGAGGCAGAAGGTTCTTAGTTTAGAAAGCACAGTCATGGTGGGCCAAAGGGCCTGGTCCTGTGCTGTACTTTTCTTTGCTCGCTCCAGAAAGATATTAGGACATCACAAAATGCTGGTGGAACAACGTGTGCAATACTTCAACATTTAGCTACAATTGGCATTATTCTGAAAGACTGTCTTGATCCAAATTACAAAGTCACCAGCTATACATTATCAGTATTAGCATGTTTGTCCTCCAGCATTCAATAATGTCATATTTTGTATTCAGTCCAAACTGGGCTTAGCAGATCAGGGAGTCTAACCTTACAACAGTCAAACCTCACTACTGAGCACCGATAAACATCTGGAAGCAGAAATCCTTCGGCCATTCATTCTTCCTGACGGCATCACAAGCAGTTCATTAAATCTACCTGAATTGTAGTTAAATCAAGGCAAGAAAGCTCATTGAACAGACTACACAATCGGCAAAAGTTTTCTACTTCAAACTGCAAAAGCCCAAAATAAATTCATCTGTAAAGCACGACTCAATAAAATGTGGACATCAATCGTCACTTTGTACATTGATCGAAACAATGAATAGGTATTCAAGTAAAACAAACATAAATCATGAGTGCAACTATTTATTTGACCAACGAGCTACCATACAATAATAAAGTGTATTTTCGTACTTTTCCTGATTTGAATTATCTTAAAGTGCCACGATAACAGCAAACTTCTTGTCATTTTAAATTATGCAAAGATTGTATGAATTACATTTTCAAAATTACAGCAGGATTCATCTGGTGACCTGTCTGGTTATTCGAAGTCGTTTCTTTCAAATGGACGAACTAATCACCAATAGAATTTATAAATACAAACATCACAAGTCGTGTCAATGGGATTAATTCCAAAACTACAGAAAAAAAATCGGAATGCGGAGATGGTACAAGAGGAGTGCTAAACCGTACAAAATGAGTGTAATGGAAAACAGTAGAGACTGAACGTGGGGAGCTGCTGCTGAAACCCAGCGGCACTTACACCCGGATATCGTTAGCACCGGAAAGAGCAGCTTCAAATCTCAACTAAGCGCTGTCCAAAAGCAAACAGGAATAATGGCATTAAATGCACTGCAGCTTTAAAATGAGGCGCAGCGTAGTAAGCGAAGACACAGTGCGCCTTTAAACTATTAACTGATGGGGAGGAAAGTCTCTCCTCAGCCTCACCTGTCTTCACAATCCTTGCACTTGATGAGGACGGCGGCGCTTTGACAGAACAGCTCCTCGGCCATGGTTTTGGGGTTTCGAACCGTGAGGCCACTTTCACCTCATGGTCAGTCCCTGAGAGAAGATCCCGTCGGTGAGTGAGTGACTACGCGGCGTGGCCTTTCCCTCTATCACATACTGGATTGCGCGCTCCCCGAGCCCCGTTGCTAGCTCCAGGTGAAGGATGTTCTGGGCCCGTCACTCTGCTCACTCCCTCGGTTGCCAGGGGTGACCGTTCCCGGCCGTGTTCCCGCCACCTTCACAGCACCGCCAACGAGCCAGACCCGACTGTCGGGCGCCAAGAGGGAAACGCCCATACCCGTTTTTTGCACCCTCGGTGCTTCCTGCTGCCCCCTCTTGGCCGGGATGAGTGTCCGGCAGCAATTGCGTTCCCAGTATAGTAAATTCCTGCTGTTCAACGCTGGAAAAGCGAGCTGAAGTGCAATACGGAAAACACTGGACTCATCCAGCAATTCTTGCAGCATCTGAGGAGAGGGAAATAGTTAACATTTCTGGTCAAGACCATGGATCAGAACTGCTGAAAAATCATTATCCTGAAACAGAAAACTAAACTTTTCTGAATATTTCTGAAGAAGGGTCTAGGCCCGAAACGTCAGCCTTCCTGCTCCTCTGATGCTGCTTGGACTGCTGTGTTCATCCAGCTGCACTTGTCATCTCCCTCTACTGACCCCTTCTCCCGCCTCCAACACACCCACTCCTCCTGGACACCACCCCAAGGCCTCCTACCCTCCCTCAACCTCTTCATCTCCAACTGCCATCGAGACATCAATCGCCTCAACCTCTCCACCCCTCTCACCCACTCCAACCTCTCCCCTGCAGAACGTGCAGCCCTCCACTCCATCCGCTCCAATCCCAACCTCACCATAAAACCCGCAGACAACGGAGGCGCAGTTGTAGTATGGCGCACTGACCTCGACATCGCCGAGGCCGGGCGCCAACTCCAACACCTCCTCCTACCGCCCCCTTGATCATGACCCCACCCCAGACCACCAAACCATCATCTCCCAAACCATCCACAACCTCATCACCTCAGGTGACCTTCCACCCACAGCCTCCAACCTCATCGTTCCCCAACCCCGCAGTGCCCACTTGTATCTCCTTCCCAAAATCCACAAACCTGACTGCCCTGGTCGACCCATTGTCTCCGCCTGTTCCTGCCCCTCTGAACTTATCTCCACCTATCTTGACTCCATTCTCTCCGCCTTGGTCCAGGAACTCCCTACCTTCGTCCATGACACCACCCACGCCCTCCACCTCCTCCAGAACTTCCAATTCCCTGATCCCCAACACCTCATCTTTACCATGGACATCCAGTCCCTATACACCTGCATTCCCCATACAGATGGCCTAAAGGCCCTCTGCTTCTTCCTGTCCCGCAGGCCCGACCAGTCCCCCTCCACTGACACCCTCATCTGCTTAGCTGAACTCGTCCTCACCCTCAACAACTTCTCTTTCAATTCCTCCCACTTCCTACAGACAAAGTGGGTGGCCATGGGTACCCTGATGGGCCAAGCTATGCCTGCCTCTTTGTAGGTTACATGGAACAATCCCTCTTCCATACTTACACTGGCCCTAAACCCCACCTCTTCCTCCGTTACATTGATGACTGTATCAGCGCTGCCTTGTGCTCCCACAAGGAGCTCGAACAGTTCATCCACTTCACCAACACCTTCCACCCCAACCTCAAGTTCACCTGGACCATCTCCAATACCTCTCTCTCCTTCCTGGACCTCCCCGTCTCCATTTCTGGCAACCACCTAGAAACCGATATCCATTTCAAGCCCACCGACTCCCACAGCTACCTAGAATACACCTCCTCCCACCCATCTTCCTGCAAAAATGCCACCCCCTATTCCCAATTCCTTCGCCTCCGCACCATCTGCTCCCAGAATGAGGCATTCCACTCCCGTACATTTCAGATGTCCTCGTTTTTCAAGGACCGCAACTTCCCCCCCCAGTGGTCGAGAACACCCTCGACCGTGTCTCCCGCATTTCCCGCAACTCATCCCTCACACCCCGTCCCCACAATAACAACCAAAACAGAAACGCCTCGTCCTCACGTGCCACCCCACCAACCTCCGGATCCACCATATCATCCTTTGACACTTCTGCCATCTGCAATCCGACCCCACCACCAAAGACATTTTTCCCTCCCTACCCTTATCTGCTTTCCAGAGGGACCAGTCTCTCCAGGACTCCCTTGTCCGCTCCACACTCCCCTCCAGCCCCACCACACCTGGCACTTTTCCCTGCAACCACAGGAAGTGCTACACCTGCCCCTACACCTCCCCCCTCACCCCCATCTCAGGCCCCAAGAAGACTTTCCACATCAAGCAGATGTTCACCTGCACATCTGCTAATGAGGTATACTGAATCCGCTGTTCCCGTTGTGGCCTCCTCTACATCGGGGAAACCAAGCGGAGGCTTGGGGACCGCTTTGCAGAACACCTACGCTGGGTTCACACTAAACAACTGCACCTCCCAGTCGCGAACCATTTCAACTCCCCCTCCCATTCCTCAGACGACCTGTCCATCCTGGTCCTCCTGCAGTGCCACAACGAAGGTTGCAGGAACAGCAAATCATATTCAGCCTGGGAACCCTGCAGCCTAATGGTATCAATGTGGACTTCACAAGCTTCAAAATCTCCCGTCCCGCTACTGCATCCTAAAACCAGCCCAGCTCGTCTCCGCCTCCCTAACCTGTCCTTCCTCCCACCTATCCCCTCCTCCCCTCTTAAGCCCCACCCCCACCTCCTACCTACTAACCTCCTCCCGCCCCATTGACCTATCCGTCCTCCCTGGACTGACCTATCTCCTCCCTACCTCCCCACCTACACTCACCTTTACTGGCTCCATCCCCACATCTTTGACCTGTCTGTCTTCTCTCCACCTATCTTCTCTTCTATCCATCTTCTATCCGCCTCCCCCTCTCTCCCTATTTGTTTCAGAACCCCCTTCCCCTCCCCCATTTCTGAAGAAGGGTCTAGACCCGAAACGTCAGCCTTCCTGCTCCTCTGATGCTGCTTGGACTGCTGTGTTCATCCAGCTCTACACCTTGATATCTCACTAAACTCTTGTAGTTTTTATTCATGGGATATGTGTGTCGCTGGCAAGCCTGGTATTTATTGCCCATCCCTACTTGTTCTGGAGAAGGCAGCGGTAAACTACCTACTTGAACAATTGCAGTCCTGGGTGGTGTAAAGACATCCACAATACGATACCGTTAGGAAAGTGGTTACACAGAGTTGTACGAAGTGCCTCTGAAAGAGTTAATTTTGGAGCTGAATGAAGTTCTACGCAATCAGACAATCTTGCAGTCTTTGGGTGGAGAATCAGGCAGTCATATACAAAATCCTAATCAGGCCAGAAGTGTTAGTTATAGTTCTTGGTTGTAAGTAGTAAATGTAACGAGTCAATCCAACTTTAGGATTGCTTTTTCAAGTGTCAGGTGCTCTCTTTCAAGGGAGGACAACAAGTTAAAAGCTTGCATCCACTATATGTGGAAGGACAAAGGCATTATAGTGGATGTCATGGCATCATCCATGCTAATCTGACTTGGACAAAGTGGTGGAAAAGAGATAGAGAGCCAGAGTGATTCCATAGTTGACTTTCTGGCCTGGTACTGTTTCCAGCATTTTCTGCTAGATAATGGGGAAGGAACCATCAGACCACACCATCATCTTAATAGCTATTCTTGTCTGCAGTAGCATCAAGCTGTGTGTAGATCTTCAGTATGCAAAACGAGTGTCACTACATGTTAAGGTTCTACCAGTCCCCAGTATTTGGGATGGGTTTTGGGATTTGGCCACATAGCCCTGAACACTGCCAGTAGTTGAAACATGCCAAATCACCTCTCAGTGTTGGAGAAGTTTATGTAGGAAATATCTTTGACCACAGTAGTCAACACATAACCTTGAGGTCCTGTGAGAAAACAGTATGGTAGATCACGTCAATTGTTCACTGAGCAGGTTTTCAATGTCATGTGGAAGAATGCCCCAACACCAGAACTTACAAACAGGCAAAAATATGGATTGGCTGGTGTTGAAAAAGGCCCTTCCTGTCAGACCCTTTCTAAGACCATTGTCCATCTCCTCCATATATCTGATGTCCTTGTGCTTCTAGGTAATATCCAAAAGAACCCTAAGGATTCTGACCTTTGAAAGGGCTGTCAAAGGAGGGTTGGCAGTTTGCTACAGTTCAACTTGTGGTGGGTGGTGTGCTGATCAAGCTGGCCACTTTTTCCTGGACATTGGTGACCTTCCTGAGTGTTGTTGGAGCTGCATTCATCCAGGCAAATGTGGAGTATTCCATCACAGTCCAGACTTGTGTCTCTTAGATGGCGGACAGGCTTTGAGGAATAAAGATGAGTTACTCACAACAGAATTCCCGGCCTCTAATTTGCTATTACAGTCACAATATTTATATGGATGCATCATTTAAATTTCTAATCAGTGGTAATGAGCTTTCCAAGTCCACCCCCACCCTCACCCCACCACCACCATGAAGTGGCAAGGAGGCTCATTGTGAACTGGGGCAGCTAATAAAGTGATGCAAATGGGGGAAACAAGAGGGTTGGCAAGTGGAATGGTATAAATGAAGCAGCAGTAATTGACACATAATATGTACATCAGTAGCATCTACTTCCTGTTCCAGTTCAGTGCGGGTGCACATTGATGGTGTCAGTGACACTGACTTCATTTTCCAGTGTAGTGGCAGGAGATTCTCAGTTTTACAAAAATTAATGCTAGTTTATGAAGGCTAACTTTCAATTTCAGATTTAATTAATCTAATTTCCAGCAACTCTCATGGATCAACCTATGTATCCAAATTTGATTTTCTGTCTTAATGGTAATGGTAGAATGGAGTCTCTTTTCACATCAACCTTTCACAATCTGACATTTGACTGATACTGTACCATTCAGTTTCACCTATCAAAGTGGACAACTTCACATTTATCCATGTTATATGATGTCTGTAATGCATTTGCCCACTCATTTAACTTGTCTAAGACACCTGAAGACTCTTTACATTCCTCCTTACTACTCACATTCCCACTTAGTTTGTGTCATCTGCAATCTTGCAATATTAATGCTATTCTCTCTCCAAACTATTAATATACATTCAAATAGTTGGGATCAACGCACTGATCCCTAGGGTACCCTACTTGGTATCATCTTCCATTCTGAAAATGACCCATTATTCCTACTCTCTGTTTCATGTTTCCTTAATCATAATTCTTAATCAATGTCAGTATATTACTAGCAATCCCATGTGCTTTGATTTTGTATAGTAACCTTATATATGGGACTTTTATCAAAAGCATTCTGAGTATCTAAATATGCCACATCTACTAGCCCCTCCTCATCTATTCCACTGGTGTATCCTCCAAAAACTCCAGCAGGTTTGTCAAACATGATTTTCTGTTCATTAATCCACATTGATTTTATGTAATCCCATTGGTATTTTCTCTGTGTTCAACTTTTCTATTCTTCCCACTGAAATAGACAAACGTTCACGTTCCCATATTGTGGAGTTAGAGTACACCATCAGCCAATTTTTGTCTACTCACCTAACCTATCCAAACCTTTGTATACCCCTTAGAAATTGCTATCAGTAAAATTAATCCCTTGGACCATGTCAGAATTTTGGGATATTTCAGTTTCAGCTTGGTCATTTTGAAATACATACTCTCCTTGCAGTACTTCTAAAAAAGGTCAAGTGTAATAATAAAGGTTAACTTTGCATCAAATACGCAATTCTGAAATATGTGGGAGTGCCTGTGTAAGAATGGAATTTTGACCAGAGATAACAAGGTGCAGAGCTGGATGAACACAGCAGGCCAAGCAGCATCAGAGGAGCAGGGAAGGCCGACGTTTCAGGCCTAGACCCTTCTTCAGAAATGGGGGAGGGGAAGGGGGTTCTGAAATAAATAGAGAGAGAGGGGGGGCGGATAGAAGATGGATAGAGGAGAAGATAGGTGGAGAGGAGACAGACAGGTCAAAGATGTGGGGATGGAGCCAGTAAAGGTGAGTGTAGGTGGGGAGGTAGGGAGGAGATAGGTCAGTCCAGGGAGGACGGATAGGTCAATGGGGCGGGAGGAGGTTAGTAGGTAGGAGGTGGGGGTGGGGCTTGAGGTGGGAGGAGGGGATTGGTGCGAGGAAGGACAGGTTAGGGAAGCAGGGACAAGCTGGGCTGGTTTTGGGATATGGTTGGGGGAGGGGAGATTTTGAAGCTTGTGAAGTCCATATTTTGACCAGAAGTTGTTTTTGATAAAGCCTGTAATTTGCTGTCACAACAGCAGGTGTGGTGAGATCATATTTATCTTCTGTGGCAATCAGTGCAATTAAAGGTTTGATTTATATAAACAAAATTTCCACATCCATTGTATTTAAAAACAACTGTTAAGCCATAATATGTTGGACTTCACCTCGTTCGTCAGAAAGTATATACAAGTTTATGCAACTAGTCTTTAATTTACAAGATTCATTCATAAATTATTTACCTAATATAATTTATTTGGAAAGTTCTTTGTTAAAACAAAAATATGCTCCAATCTATGTGCAGTGCTTAGCAGTTCAGTGAATAATAGTTTTAGTCTAAATCTCAACTTGTTTTTGTGCCAGCATCAAGACTGGATTTCCACCTCTGTAATATTGTCTGACTTTGTGCCTTCTCAGCTTATCTGCTATTGAAATGCTTATTCATGCCTTTGTTACCTTTGGAATTGATTCCAAAATACAATCCTTATCATATTTCTCTCATCTCTCCATGGTTTTGCCCTTCATATCTCAGTAATCTTGTCTATACCCTTAAATCTCTGTGATAACTATATTTCTGTAATTCTGACTTCTTGGCATTCCCTGGTTGATTCACTCCATCATTGGCAGCCGCACCTTTATATGCTGAGGTCCCAAGCTCTGGAATTCCTTCCCTTTACTTCTCTGCCTCTACCTCACTTTAATCCCTTAAACCGTTTTTTTCAAGCCTACCTATTTAACTAAGCTTTTGGTCATCTGGCCTGTCTCTCCTTATATGGCTCCCTTTTCTTTACCGTCATTGCATGGGTATTTAAATAGCTGCTCTCAGAGCTGTGACCTTACTAGTTCACACACTAGGACATCAGGATGCTAACACCACAGAGACAAGTGTAACAGTTGCTTTTTAACTCCTTTTTTTGTATACTTCTTGAAGTCCAAAATATAAAATTCTTCAAAGGTGATTTTCTGCTGATAGGGAGTAGATTGTCAGCCTTCTAATTATTTCTTGCTGTTTAAAGTTTCTGTGACAATTGTGATAATTTGATGAGTCCTAAACAAAAGTACACCAGAAAGTGCCTGAATTTACAATGGGCAGTCATTTTTTTTCTTTCCTGTAGCAAACTTCTGTTAAAAGACATATTTTTGAGTTAAAAATTAATATTCTGGCCCTTCAGAGTTTTAATCCATTGTCATGACACCTACCAATAATTTCAATAATCAGGATTCGTACTTGACTCATTACTGCTGCAGATGTCACTTCTGAATCTCACAGTTTGCACACATTTCCAGCTATTCAGTTGTGGTAACAGTGCCACATAAACATCTTGCACCACACTCACTGACAAAATTCCCTCTCCCTTTGCAGGACAAGGTGGCACACAACTGGAGGCAGCTACAGTCAACCTTTGGGGAACAGCATATTCTTACCTTTATGGTATAGATGATATTTGCCATCACTGGTGTGACTATTGCTGAGGATGTGACCAGCAGTGAAACTGAAATGATACAAGATGGTGGAAGTTGCATACCTAATCCTCCATCTTGAATCTCACATCCCTTTGGGCTTACATGGTGGGGGAAGGAAAGTCCATTCAGCAGGTGGCAATGGCTTCAGCCTGCAGCATATCCTGTAACACAGATGGATGTAGCTCTGTCAACAGGCATTCATGTGTCACTGTTGACTACGCAGAGGTTGATAAAGACTGTCCAAATATCAGAAGCATTTGAATACCCCACAATGAACATTTTGTAGAATCATAGAATCCCTACAGTGTGGGAACAGGCCCTTTGGCCCAACAAGTCCACACCGATCCTCAGACATCCCACCCAGACCCATTCCCATCCCCCTATAACTCACCTAATCTACACATCCCTGAACACTATGGGTAATTCAACATGGCCAATCCACCTAGCCCATACATCTTTGGACTGTGGAAGGAAACTGGAGCACCCAGAGGAAACCCACGCAGATCTGCCTTGTGCTTATGTTTGGTGCCTATCTGCGACAGCATCACTTTACTAAATTTCTGCAGGAAAAGAGAATCCACTGTGCAAAAGAAAGGGTCCAGACAAGTGGGGCAATGCCATCACCCTCTATTCTTCTACTCATGGAAGAACAGGCTCTAGTATTGGCATCATTCATGGTAGCTGCTCTATTGCAGACAGTGAATCGGACCATAAGGACATGTGTCGTCTCACAATTTGGTACAAGGGAGCCTTGGATTTTCATGAGGATGGTGCTGCTGTTACCTCCGGTGCACATGCATCAATCTGAACACCTGAAAGTACATCTTGAAAGGGTGAAACCCTTTGACCTTCCTCTTTTCTCATGCAGGTCGAGAACACAAGCAAAGACTCCTGTCTCCATCAGATAATCACCACTGCTGAGAAGGTGGAAGGGATCTTGTCGTACCATTCCCACTCCATACCCTTCATTAGTACAGGATCTCCCTCTCAATTGAGTATCCGCTTGAACTCAGATTCAGGGGTTACAACGTCACAGTGAGAATGTCACAGGTGCAGCCAACTAGCCAATAGTAAGATCACTGACAGCCCAAGGAGCATGAGACACTATGCCCATGCTGAATGCTGGGCTGACAATGTGTTTCTGGAGTACAGTGTGGTGGTAGATGCTGGACACACAGTGTGAGTTGCATAAAAATCTGGCAGAAATGCCAGAGAGTATCAACACACTGGCTTGAACATTGGACAAGGTCAAAAGTCACACAACTCCGGGCTATAGTCCAATAGGTTTATTTGAAATCACAAGCTTTCAAAGCGCTGCCCTTCGTCAGGTGAAGTGAAGAGAGCACCCAGGCACTGATTTTATAATCAGAGAGATCAAAAGGTGATACAAATGGTGTGAGTGGAGTGTCGACAAGACAAATAAGAGGTCTCTGCAGGTGATCAAGAGTGCCAGATGGTGCGTCAACAGCTGAATAACAAGTAAAGGATGACGTATAATCTGATTAATTGAGGCAGAGAGATAATTATAAAAAATTAAAAATAAGTTGGTGCTGGAGACAACCCAAATGACTGGAATAACATGCTAGGTATAAAAGTCTCGTGCCGAGGGTCTAACCATCTAATCTTACTTGTCACTTTGGTTAGACACTTGGCATGTGACTCTTATACCTAGCATGTTATTCCAGCTGTTTGGTTTGTCTCCGGCACAACCTTATTTTTAATTTTTTATAATTATCTCTCTGTCTCAATTAATCAGATTATAGGTTACCCTTTACTTGTTATTCAGCTGTTGGCACTTTACTCACACCGTCTGGCACTCTTGATCACCTGCAGAGACCTATTATTTGGCTTGTTGACAATCCACTGACACCATCTGCATGATCTTTTGATCTCTTTGATTATAATGTCTGTGCCTGGGTGCTCTCTTCACTTCACCTGACAAAGAGGCAGCACTTCAAAAGTTTGTGATTTCAAATAAACTTGTTGGACTATAACCTGGTGTCTTGTGACTTTTGACCTTGTCCACCCCTGTCAAACACCAGCAGCTTCACATCTTGAACATTGGAGGCATCTATTCAGAGCAGCAAGATCAGGAGCCTGCCCTCACTTCAGTTGCCAACAAAAGGGGAACAGTACATAAGAGAAGTCAAAAGAGCATTTACAAAGACCACTAGATAAACTTAGGTATCTCTGATTAATACATTATTAAGGAGTTACACATTCTGTCCATGTATATTTCAAACAGATGTATGGTACTTTCTGTCAATATTTCTATTCATTACCTTCATCTACATTCACTTCACCTGGAAGTAAACGAGTATAATGACTCACTCCAAGGGCTTTCTTGGAGGATTCATAGTATTTTTGGTCACATTGCCCATGCCAAATAGTAAGGATTCACGTGGGAAAAGTGAAGGGTGACAGTTTAATTGACAGGAAGAATGAGGCAGGAAAAGCCACATGAAACATGTACGTATAAGCACTTTCTTTGCTTCCACAGTGCTGATGTCATTGCCATTTCTGCCACCTCCAGTGAGATGCCACCACCAGACACATATTCCCCTCTCTTCCCTTGTCTGCCTTCTGCATGGACTATTCCCTCCGGGACACCCTGGTCCACACTTCCTTCATCCCCAACACCTCCCCACAGCCCTACGGCACCTTCCCCTGTAACCGGCGAAGGTGCAACGCCTGCCCATTTACCTCCTCCCTCACCAGTATCCAAGGGACCAAACATACCTTCCAGGTGAAGCAAAACTTTACCTGCACTTCCCAGAACATCTATGTTCTGCTCGCAAAAAAGACCCTGAACTACCTGTTGCCTGCCACTTCAACGCACCACCCTGCTCCCTGGCCAACATCTCTGTGTCTGGCTTGCTGCAGTGTTCCAGTGAAGCCCAACGCAAGCTGGAGGAACAACACCTCATTTTCCGCTTGGGGACCCTATGGACTCAATATTGAGTTCAATAATTTTAGGGCCTAAACTCTCCCATGTCTCAGCCCCCTACCCCACACACCAGGCCTTGTTACCACATAGCCTGCCATTACACATCCACTGTTGTTAGTCACTAACAGTCCCCATTAACAACTATTCACCCTCCTAGTCTGATCGTTAGCAACTCCTTTGTCTGTCCAACTGCCCTGACCTACAATTGAATAAGAAAGAGGGGTGCCTGCTTTATGCAGGAGGGTGCCTGTCCTCCCCAAATCTGCCTACTTCCACATCTCCAACGTGAGGCTGCCTTTGAAGGTGATCATGAGACTTATTCGAGGCAGATGCTGTGACCGCAGCTTCCCTATTCTCCAGTCCTCCTCCTCAATAGAGAACCTACCTCCTGATCTCACAATGTCAATGCCTGGTGGACACTTTCAGTCTCAAGGACCTCTCTCACAGACACTTCTTTCACCCCACTAACTACCATCAGCCCCTTTCAGTCTCTTTCATTACATCAAAGTGACAATAGCCAAATCATAGTCTGGCAACATGCCCCAAAACTCTGGCAGAGGAAACTCCTCTCAACACTTGATGGATCCTAAATCTATGGTCTGAGCCTGCTGCTCCTTTGCAGTTGCCATTTACATGCTAAGTGTCCTTTGTACTTAGTAAAAAAATTGAGGCAAGTGCATAAATCACAGCTTATTGGCACTTTGTGACTTAATTATTTTTGTTAGATCTGCACACACATTTGTCTCACAATGCTGTCTATCTCTGGTAAAACATGAAACTGACTTGATGAACCCTGATCCAACTCTTCTCTATGAAATATTACATACCACTGCCTCCCACACCTCCAAGGTCCTCCTCATTGGGCCTCTAGAATCCAGTCTGTAATCAATAGACCAGATTAATGTGATTCAGTTTTGTTAATTAGCAAATTTAATAAAGACAAAATGCTGCATTTGTTCAAAGTAAAATCAGTCACACAGAAATGCAAAATTCTACTTATGAATCTGGGAGGTCAAACACAATTCCCTCAATCATTCAAAACTGTGATAAATTGACGGTTCAATGTCATTGCGAGAAAGCTGTCGGGCTTCTGTGACGAGCATTCAATTCTATGAAGACTTTCACAAAAGCTGGAGTAAAATACACAAAGATTAGCATTTCACTGTGTAGGTTTGATTCAGATTGAATGAGAATTTCATCAAAAATTATTTATTATCTTGTAGACTGGATTAATCCATCAAAGATTTCCTTTGTTCTTTCTGTGGAAAAAAATAAACTTTATTGCCAAATAAATTTATAACAATATGTAAGCCAATTCTAGAATTCAGAAACAGCAGATTTTAAAGAATCAGCTAAACATTTCATTTTTGTACACACCAGGACTTCTTATTAAGATCCAACACAAGGACTTTGTTAAAGCATTTTCTTTCTCCTGCCCTGCCTGCCCAGTTGATTTATGTGTTACTGCTAATTCAGAATGTAAAAATGCCTTATCAGATGGATTAGAACTCTTCAATATGTCATTAATGTATAACTGCAAACTAAATAATATTGATAAATACATAAGTTGCTGGAAAAGCTAAGCAGGTCTGGTAGCATCTGTGAAGAAAAAAATCAAAGTTAACATTTTGCAACTGGTGTTCTGAATTCTGAGGAAGGGTCACTGGAACGAAATGTTAACTCTTGCTCTTCCAGGCCTTTATCTTGACCAGCACTCTCTAACACCTCAGGTCATGCTCCATGGCCACTGACCATCTGCACACCCTCCCATCCACGGAGGTTAGCATCAGTCATGCACTAGTTCGGTACATCATCATTGCACATCTCTGGCTCGCTTAGAATACAGTTCACCACTTCAATGCTGCACTTCGGAGCACACTTATACCTTTAATTGCTATGCCACTGCCAAGCAATTTAGCACACAGGGACATATGCCTGTCCGAAGCATTAGAGAAAGGTTCACTTCAGGAACCTTCACTTGCATTCTTACGCTCACTTCGCAGCCACTAAGAGGCTCAGATCATCTCTACCTTGCCTTGCCTTTTTGCGTTTTGCTGCCTCATTGCGAATTTACTTCAGTCTTGCCTTGCTTTTTTATAACAGATACAAAGCCAGATAGCCTGTCGTAGTCAGAGATAAAAGGTACTGCAGATGCTGGAGAATCCGAGATAACAGGCATGGGGCTGGATGAACACAGCAGGTCAAGCAGCATCATAGGAGCAGGAAAACTTGACGTTTAGGGCCTAAACCTGTCGTAGTCATCAGCAGTGATCAGTCAAAGGAGTGACTTTGCTGTACAGCAGTGTGCTATATCAATCTCACACCTACAGCATGTTCCAGCAGCTGATACAGCAAACACACTGAATGTGCTGGAAACAAATGGCCAGGATACAAAATTTACGGGGAGTGATCCTCGGTCAGCGGTGATCACCCCACTGTCAGTTAAGGGTAATATCTAATCTCAGTCACGAAGATCAGAAGCTGAATGTCCTTGACCACTGAAGTGTTCCCAACTGGGAGGGAACATTCCTGTCTGGCGAGTGTTGTGTGGTGTCCATTCATCTGTTGTTGTACCGTCTGCACAGTCTCGCCAATATATAATGCCTCAAGGCATCCTCCAAGCGTCCTCCAAGGTGGTCTTTGAGATACACAATAATGAAGAAATGTCGAGCAGAAACTGATAGCCAAGTTCTGTACCCATGAAGACGGCCTCAACTGTGATCATGGGCTCATGTCGCACTACGTGTGACCCCACCATACTGTTCTATATCTGTAAAGTTTTCCTTACTCTTCTGTTTTGACTACATTACCTTGATAAATTGTTATGATCTCTCTACCTTAATTAGTCTGTACAGTTTTGGATTACTTATTACTTTGGTTAGACCCCTGGCTTTGACTCTTGTACCTATCATGTTATTCCAATCATTTGGCTTGTCTCTACAACTACCCTATTTTCTGCATCATTTAATCAGATTATAGGTCATCCTTTTGCTTGTTGTTCTGCTATTGACACTTCATTCACACCATCTAACACTTTTGATCACCTGCAGAGACTTATTATTCAATACTCCAGTCACACCTTTTGTATGATCTTTTGATCTCTCTGCCCTTGATCTCTCTGCCCATAAATTCTATGTCTGTGTGCCTCTCTCTCACTTCACCTGACAAAGAGGCTATGCTTTGAAAGCTCTTGATTTCAAATAAACCTGTTGGACTATAACCTGGTGTCATGTGACTTCTGACTTAATCTCAGTCCAGGAGTTGGACACAGTCAGATACTTGGGTTGGCCAGATCTCTGACATCACAGTTCAGAGAGTGGGCCACAATCAGTCCTGCAGGTCCAGTGCAACCAGTAAACGGATTAATGGGTCATCATTCAGGGAGCTGCACAGAGTCTGTCAGGGGCATGGTCTGTCATCAGTCAGGGCTGTATGTCTCAGTCAGTCAGAGAGATGGGTCATGGTCAGCCCTGAAAGTTTCTTCATTGCAAGTCAAGCACATTATCAGAGGCTACTGCTATAGTAGGGAAGTTGAGTAAATCCATTGTAGGGATTAAAGGCTGCATTCCAGGATGAAGAAGGGACAATAATTGTGTTAGATGGAGGATGATATTGTCTTGGAGGACATGAGTTACTTTGGGAGAGGAAGTCATCAACATCACTAATACCCTGGCTTCAGTAGGGGTTCAGTATGTCATGATGGTTGGCATGGTTAAGCTGTAGACCTGGAGCTCAGGAGGTAATTTTGAGAGATGAAGAAAAAATGAAAGAGTTGAATAAGAATGTGTAGAGGCTTAGAACTGATGGGTCAGCAGGAAATGCAAGGAAGAAAGAAAAATGAACATTTGGGATGTCACCTAGATTGTCAGGTTGAGCTTCTGACACACTTTGTGATAAACAATCTGTGTTGTCTTCTGACCCTATCTAAATTGCAAATGTGTAATAGAAATGAAAATTGGCTGCCACCACACCTGGAGTGGATAAAATGCTTTTTAAAATCTTTCTGAGGACATAGGATGTATTTGTGAGCAATGTGAGGCCCTTCAAAGGGCAATTGGATTATTTAGGATATTACACAGTACAAGTTAAAGACATCTGTTATCATCGAATTATGCATGTGAGACAAATGCACTGACACATGCATGTGGGTTACAAATCCTGGTCGAAAGCAATCTTGACTATGTAATTGATTATTACAACTTGGTCATAGCTAGCTCTGGGAAGCAGAAGTAATCACAGGTGACTTTAAAGTGTTGCCTGTGGGTCATAATTCAGAAAGACAACCTAAAATTCCATAAGCCTGCACAATGGAATGGAGCTGATATCCCTACCTTGAACTGGAACTATTCACCAGTATGCTCTCATGTTCAATGTCGCCTTTTAAGGATGTGGGATGTGTCAGTGCTGTCAAGATTTCAGTAATCCTGCTGCACTTACATTCTCCAGCTATATGTACATGGAATGACCTGTGCTCCATACATTGAAATAAAGTCCACTATGGCAAAGGTTCATGCAGAGGCATTCTATTTCCCTCCTTGTTGGTGGAGTCCTCCAAGTCCCACCGTATGGAAGACTATGGTAATCTGTCATTTGTATGTAATGTGAATACTGACTGCTTACATTACTCTGCAACTGTTCTCTCTCTGAATTCCCCACGCTAGTTCATTGGAAGCATAAACAAAGGATCCAGCCAGAGCAGGAGTCATTGTAACTGTGGCTGTGAGGCTGCAATAATACAGAGAATTTGAGGTGGAACAGATACAGCAGTGCTGCTGATCAGCCTCCACACGAAGAAATTGGAGCTGAAGGCCCCTCAGGATGTGGAGGAGGTACAGGATGCCCAGAGTCTATTACCCTCAATGACATTTCCCCCAGAATAACGAGGCAAATTGCCACCTCTGACGAAGGATGTCGTAGGACATCATTACAGAACTGTGTCATCTGCTGGAGTGGGATTTGTGACCTGAAGGAGTCATGGTTATTCTGTCCCAGTGGCCGTCACGATGACAATTGATGATAAGCTTTTAAGCAACTTGTTCCTTCCAAGGAACCACCGGAGACCTGGATGGGATCTCTCAATCCTCAACCCGCAAAAGGATCAAGGCAGTTCCAATTGTAGTTTGTGACAGATAACACTACTTCATCTTGTTTTCCTGTGACAATTCTAGGCACTGGGCTTCTGTCAGGTACAGAGCACTATAGACTGTACACAGGTCACATTAAGAGTGTCACATCATAATAATGCAGCTGACTGCATCAACAGGAAAGAGTTCCACTCCATAAACATACATGTTAATTGTGATCACTACCACAGAAGCTGCAATGATGCCTATATTCCTGGAATTTCCATGTTACTATTTCAATAATGATGCCTAGATCATAAGAAATAGGAACAGGGGTAGGTTGCTTGGCCCCTCAAGCAATCATTCTGCTCCACCATTCAATAAGATGATTCCACATTCCTGCCCTTTTCCCATTACCCTTGACTCCTTTACTGGGATGGCTGCTGAGAGACAAGGGCTACCCTTTGCAACCATGTGTGATTACTCTGTGACATAACTCCTGAATTAGGCTTAGCACAGTTGTAATTTCACTGATTCGTTATCTTCTGAGAGAAAACATTTCTGCTTATCTGTTTTAAATGTCCAACCCCTCATTCTAAGATCATGCTCTCTAGCCCTAAACTCTCCCACAAGGGGAAACAGCCTTTCTGCATCTATCCTGTCAATTACCCAAAGAATCTTATATGTTTCAATAAGGTTACCTTTTATTTCATAAATTCCAATGATTACATGCTCAACCTACTCAACTCTCCTCATGACACAGTCTCCCCTTACCTGGTATTAATCTCGTGAACCTTCTTTGAACTGTCTGCAATGCAGTACATTGCGGTGACACAGTGGCTCAGTGGTTAGCACTGCTGCCTCACAACGCCAGGGACCTGGGTTTGATTCTAGCCTTGAGTAACTGTATGGAGTTTGCACATTCTCCCTGTGTCTGTCTGGGTTTCCTCCAGTTACTCTGGTTTCCTCCCACAGTCTAAAGATGTGCAGGTTACGTGTATTCGCCATGTTAAATTGCCCATAGTGTCCAAGGATGTGCAGGCTAGGCAATTAGCCATGGGAAATGTAGGGTTAGAGGGGCAGGATAGGGGTTGGGTCTGGGTGGAATGCTCTTTGGAGGGTTGGTATGGACTCAAATGGCTTGCTTCCACATTGCAGGGATTCTATTATTCTATTTTGCCTTAGATTAGAGGCCCAAAACTGATCACAGTATTCCAGCTAACAAGCATGGGGCTGGATGAACACAGCAGGTCAAGCAGCATC
>JAHRHZ010000012.1:76538370-76554167 GCA_024137785.1 Ginglymostoma cirratum | reverse complement strand
GATGCTGCTTGACCTGCTGTGTTCATCCAGCCCCATGCTTGTTATCTCAGATTCTCCAGCATCTGCAGTACCTTTTATCTCTGATACAGTATTCCAGCTGTGTTTTGACTCGTACATTTATAGTTTCAGCAAAACCTCCCTACATTTGTACCCCATTCCATTTGAAATAAAGGCCAACATTCCATTTGTCTTCTGTTTTACCTGCTGAACACAGACACAAGCTTTTTGTGCTTCATGGATGATGACTCCCAATCCCTCTGTTTTATAACTTTCTGCCGTTTTTCTCCATTTAGCCCATATCCAGCTCTATTCTTTCTGTCAAAATGCATGACCTCATATTTTCTCCACATTATATTCCATTTGCCAAAGTTTTTGCCCTCTTATTTAACCTCTCTATACCACTCTGCAGATTCTTCGTATCATCCTCACCACTTGCTCTCCCACCTATTTTTGTGTCACCCACAAACTTGTACAGTACATTCACTGTCTTCATCCAAGTCATTGTGCTCCCAACCCCGACCATGCACCCAGCCCCCGCCCCCCAAGTGTTAATCCCTGTTGCGCTCCATTGGTTGTCATTCTGAAAATGCCACACGGATCCCAACTCTCTGCCTTCTATGAGTGAGCCAATCCTCAATCTATGGTATATTCTACCACCAACACCATGGGCTCTTATTAGTAGCCTTATGTGGTACCTTATCAAACACCTTCTGAAAAGTTCAAATATATTAGATCCACTGCTTTCCTTTTATCTATACTGCTTATTACCTCTTCAAAGAATTATTGTAAATTTGTTCGGTATTATTTCCATTCTATGAAGCTATGCTGATTCTAATTGATCATATAATGCTTTTATAAATGCTCTTTTATTACATCCTTTGTAACAGACTCTAACATTTTCCCAATGACAGACTTAAGTGAAATGGGCCACATTATCTGTTTTTCGTCTCCTTAAATAAATACTCTGGGAATTTTCTAAAATATAGTAATCTTGGAAGATTACTACCAGTGCATCCACAATATCTGTAATTACTTCCTTTAATATCCTATGATGCATCCCATCAGGTCCAGGTCTTTAGGTTTTAGCCCCATTAGGTTTAATAAGACCATAAGACATATGAGCAGAATTTGGCCATCCGGCCCATCAAGCCTACTCTACTATTTGATCATGGCTGATATGTTTCCAAATCATGTTCTCCTGTTTTCTCCTCACAACCTTTGATCCCCTTAGTAATCAAGAAACTATCTCTGTCTTAAATATGCTCAATGACTTGGCCTGCACAGTCTTCTGTGGCAATGAGTTCCACAGATTAACCACCCTCTGGCTGAAGAAATTCCCCCTCATTTCAGTTCTAAAGAATCGTCCCTTCACTCTGAAGCTGTGGCCTTGGGTCTTAGTCTGTCCAACAAGTGGAACTATCTTCTCCATGTCCACTCTATTCAGGCCTCTTAATATTCTTAAGTTTCAATCAGATCCCCATCCCATCCTTTAAATTCAATTGAGTACAGAACCATAGTCCTCAACTGCGCTTCATATGACAAGCAGTCAGGATCATTCTTGTAAACCTCCTCTAGACCCCCAAGGACAGCACATCCTTCCTTAGACTTGAGTTCCAAACTGCTTACAATATTCCAAATATGGTCTGACCAGATCAGCGTCAGCATTACATCTCTTGTATTCTAGCCCTCTTGAAATAAATGTTAATATTGCATTTGCCTTCCTAACTGCCAACTGAACCTACCTATTAACCTTAAGAGAATCTTGAACTAGCACTCCCAAGTCCCTTTGGACTTCAGAGCTCTGAAGCCTTTCCTATTTAGAAAATAGTCTACACCTCTATTTTTCCTATCAACATGCTTGACCTCACACTTTCCCACATTAAATTCCGCCCGCCACCTGTTTGCCCACAGTCCTAGCCTGTCCAAGTCCTTCTGCAGCCTCCCCACTTCCTCAACACTACTTGTCCCTCCACCTATCTTTGTGTCAGCTGCAAACTTGGTAACAATCCCCTCAATGCCTCCATCTAGATTTGTAATGTATAATGTGAATCATTGTCGTCCCAAAACTGACCCATGCAGAATCCCATTGGTCACAGGCTGCCATCCCGAAAAGGACCTCTTTATCCCACTCTCTGCCTTCTGCCTGTCAACCAAGCCTCTATCCATACTAGTACCTTGCCCCTAGCACCATGGGCTGTTATCTTATTTAGCAGCCACCTGTGTGTCACTTTGCCAGAGGTCTTTTGAAAATTCAAATAGATCATGTCCACTGGCTCTCTTTTGACTAACTTGCTCATTACGTCCTCTAAAAATTCTAACAATACAAGAGCATTTCTTGCTATCATATTTTATTTCATCCCATTCCAACATAGCTAATCCACCACCCTTTCTTTACTGCCTCTCAAAGAGTCACATATCCCTGAATTTAGTTTTCAGCTTTGATCTTTGTGTGACCATGTCTCCATAATGGGTCTAAATTGATATCCATTAACATATGTATGTGGTGTTAATTCATTCAGTTTATTCTGAATACTATACACATTCAAGTAAAGAGCCATTAGTTTTGTCTTTTTACCAATCTTCTTTTTTTTTATGTTTGTTATCGTTGCCTTTCCTGTCCCACTCTGGGTATCATTATCCTGATAATTATCCTGTATTGCTGCCATATCGTCTTGCTTTGTAAGCCTATGTTTTCCCTCTTCCAAAGCCTTCCCACTCCCCAAACTAGTTTAATTAGTTAATTAGTTTAACCAGTCATAGTAAGAGAAGGGGTATAATGAAAAAAACTTTGTAAATGAGTCACTACCACAGCCAGGATAGAGAAGTTTTGTCAGTTGCTCCAAAATCACGCCAGAAGATTTACTGAGATAACAAGGTGTGGGGCTGGATGAACACAGCAGGCCAAGCAGCATCATAGGAGCAGGAAAGCTTGACGTTTCGGGCCTAGACCCTTCATCAGAAATGGGGGAGGGGAAGAGGGTTCTGAAATAAATAGGGAGGGAGGGGGAGGCGGATAGAGGATGGATAGAGGAGAGGATAGGTGGAGAGGAGGCAGACAAGTCGAAGAGGCGGGGATGGAGCCAGTAAAGGTGAGTGTAGGTGGGGGGGTAGGGAGGAGATAGGTCAGTCCAGGGAGGACAGACAGGTCAAGGGGGCGGGATGAGGTTAGTAGATAGGAGATGGGGGTGTGGCTTGAGGTGAGAGGGAAAACAGGTTAGGGAGGTGGAGATGAGCTGGGCTGGTTTTGGGATGCGGTTGGGGGAGGGGAGATTTTGAAGCTTGTGAAATCCACACTGATACCATTGGGCTGCAGGGTTCCCAGGCTGAATATGATTTGCTGTTCCTGCAGCCTTCGGGTGGCATCACTGTGGCATTGCAGGAGGCCCAGGATGGACATGTCGTCTGAGGAATGGGAGGGGGAGTTGAAATGGTTCGTGACTGGGAGGTGCAGTTGTTTGTTGCGAACTGAGCGCAGGTGTTCTGCAAAGCAGTCCCCAAGTTTACTGATGGATTACCTACCTAACACAGACCTTGGTTCGTGGTATTTCTCAAAACCAGTGTCAGTGTGAGTTGTGCTTTTGCTTAGATGTATAACAAAGGTGTAAAACATGAAGTGTAACTGAATCCAAACAGTTGTGTTCCAATGATATCTAAACCAGAGCGTTCAACCAAGGGAAGGGGTTTTTTACACTTCTCATTTATGGTTCATGTAAAACAAAATTGCACTGAGAAACAGGATAGATCTAATATGCCCAATTTTAAAATGAATTCAGACTTTCTTTGTTGTGCCTAATGCATAACATTTATCACAAAATGACTGACAAACTACAGAGAAAAGTTAGACATTTTTCACATGTATTTAACTGAATTCTACAAACATCAGAATAACAAAGAATATTTTTCAATATGAATAGTTATTTTCACCATTAGGTATTCATGTTAAGCAGAGTCAGTATGCTTCTAAGTCATTTCCATACATTCTACAACATTTTCTACAAACAATATTTTATGTTCCACTCTGAAAAAGTGCAAAAATAAATTTGAGACTACTTAAATATAATTATAAAAGCAAATTGCTATATGTTAAATGCAATACAACAAAAGTAATATTACAAGATGTTAAAAGATATTCAAGCATACCCAGTATTTTTCTTTATTCGATATCTTTTGAAATTCAGTTCTTCCTTCTATTTTCTTCTCTTGGGCTACATCCAGCGAAGGCAGTGAGATATAGTTTCAAATTCAACAGCAACCTTTGAATCCTCATTCAAGGGCTATTCTTTCTGTGCAGCATGGATGATGAGTATCGTATGGCTACCACAACCAAATTTAACCCAGGCGGCATCTGACATTCATGCCCATGCACTTCCAGCAAGTCATTTCAGGGAAACTTCCAGCAATATTTCTGGAAGACTGAAGCCAATTAGAACAACCATTGTTATTTTCCTGGCTGAGACTGGCACCCAGCAAGGGTCAGAATTTGAACAAGAAACCTCTCGGTTTGTATGCTCAAGTGTGACATACTTACATTTAACTATCTTTACATTATTGCCTCACATAGTGCATAGATTATACCATAACCAAAAAGGAGTTCCATTTATTTTATTGAAATTATCTATTTAGTCTGGAATAACTTACTTTGGTGTGAATTAATTAATCATATCAAAAAAATTGATTTTGTTCAGCTTACTTGTATGATATGATGCTAAAAGTGATCATTTACTTTCAACATTTCTGAATTGGAGAGTAAGATGAGAATTTTTAAACATTCTTACAAAACACCCACTACAAATTTAAATCTGTGACATTATTCATGACACAAACATTATGGATATATTTTTTGTCATGATGGTAAACAGAAATTCAGTTGATAACATAAAATGGTTTTCACTACTCAGGAATAGCAAAAAGGGCCCTGCTATCCAATTTCCACTTTTTCTGCTCTTTTAAAGTACATTCATTGACAGATTCAAGGAAAACACAGAAAGGACTAATCAGTATTCACAGCAACCTACCAGCCCAATCTTCTCCTGTGTTTAGCAATGTTTCTGACAGTTGGCACAAGATCAGTCAGACTCATTTTGCTGTGAAATAGTCAAGTCTTGAAAGTACAATTATTGTTCATTAGAAGATGAAAAAAACCCGCCACATTCTTTGGGACTGTTGTGAAATACACCCACTGAATGAATAAAGTTGTTTACGTTTTTCTTTGACAGACCATGACAGAGAAAGGAAATAATGGAACAGTGCGCTAGTGGACCTTCCTTCAACTGAGGGAATTAATGGATGATGAAAAGTTATTTCAAACACTGAATTATTTTTAGGAACTTTTAAGTGTATCCTGAATTATACCATTGTATTTTTAATTCATGAATGTCTCATATATAGAGGATAAAAATGTGAATGCTGGACCAAAGTGTATCTAAGTGGTCTCATTTTGCAATAAACGAAATTAAGAAAATAATATGTATGAACGGCTTCAAGTGATCTGTTAAAATAGCTTTCTAACTATAACTAGATTCTACTGCAACATTGTGAATTAAATCAGGCCAAGACAAACAAAGAAAGTATGCATAGTTTTTCATAAACTTTCCTTTATAACTGAAATAACTATACTACATTCATGTTAGAAATATCCAGATTGTAATATTATTGCTCATCTTTTTTATTTGGTCATGTCACCATCTGAGCGTTTACTTCAATCAACAAACCACCTTCTAGTCAGCCCTTGAACTGTGCCAGAAATAGAAGATAACCTACTTATAGCAACATGAATCTCTACCTATCCTCTATATCCTTAATCAGACTGAGATTTGTTCTAATATCCAATTGCTAGCTTGCTTATGTCATTTTCTTAGTAGAGTGGATTGATTCTTCACAAAGCGTCACACAGTTTTGTTCTCTTTAGATTCAGTTCACATTTTGATGAATTTTCATAGTGCATGTTACAGCTGCAGACTTAGAGATACCCTTGTAGTATAAGCAGGAGCTGTTTCTGAAGCAAAGCGAAAGAAAGATTGTTTTATTTTATTGATAAATAATCACAGAATCCCTACAGTGTGGAAGCAGGCCGTTCAGTCCATTGAGTCCACACCAACCCTCTGAAAAGCATCCCACCAAGACCCACTCACTACCTGATCCCTGTATTTTCCCATAGCTAACCCACCTAGTCTGAACATCCCTGGAAACTGTGAGCGATTTAGCATGGCCAATCCACCAATTGTGCACATCTTTGGACTGTGGGAGGAAACCACAGCACCCAGAAGAAACCCACACAGATGCAGAATGTCCAAACTCCACACGGGCAGTCATCCAAGGGTATGTGCTGTGAGGCAGCAGTGCTAACACTGAGCCACCATGCCAGTGTAAGCTGCTTATGAATAATTTTGACCTTTGCACCAATAAGCTGGTCGAATAGATCACCTTGATCTTTATGGAACACACCCAAATTTTATTCTCCAAAGGATCACAACTTAAAGAATAATTTATTCAGGAATTTGTTGGTGAGTAACACACCTTGGGTCTGGCAAAATGCCTATCCACCCATCTACAAGGCACCAATCAGGAGTGAGAAGGAATACTGGCCTGGATGAATGCAACTCAAACAACACACAAAAAGCTTGACACCATCCAGGATGAAGCAGCCAACTTGATTGGCACTCTATCTACCACATTCAACATCTGTTCTCTTCATCACCAATGCACAGTGGCTGCAGTATGTAACCATCTACAAGATGCACTCAGCAACTCATCAGGACTCCTTTGACAGAGCCTTCCAGATCTGTCTGAACAAGATAAAACAAAGAACTGTGGATGGTAGAAATCAGAAACAAAAATAGAAATGGCTAGAGAAAGCTCAACAGGTCTGGCAGCATGTGTGGAGAGAATTAAGAGTTAACATTTCAAGTCCAGTGACACTTCTTCAGAACTGACTGTAACTAGGAAAGGGTTGGTATATATGCTGAAGATGGGGTGAGGAGTAAACAATGGATAGAGAAGGAGCCCAGGAGTCTCGCTTTTGGGGGTTGGGGTAAGGACATTGGAGAAGGTGCTCAGGCCCTAAAATTGCTGAACTCGATATTGAGTTAAGACATTACACGGGCTGCTACCACAACCAACCCATTGTCAGGTATTGATTCTCTTAGACTGACCTTTACCCATTCCTTTGTCTGTCCATCTATTGTTCTTTCTCTCTCTCTTTCTGGATCCTTCCCCACCTTTCTTTTATTCACCCTCTTCCCCCCACCCCATCTTCAGCATGTGCACCAACTTTCTCCTAGCTACAATTAGTTCTGAAGAAGGGTCACTATACCCGAAACATTAACTCTGCTTACTCTCCACGAATGTTGCTAGACCTGCTGAGTTTTTACCAGCAATTTCTGTTTTTGTTTTCCTTGTGCCTTCTACCACCTAGAAGAATAGGCAAATGCATGGGAACACCACCACCTCCAAGTTCCTCTCCAAACCACATACTATCCTGACTGAACAGGAATTCCTTTAATATGTGACTGGGTCAAAATCTGAAACTCCCTTCCTAACAGTATTATTGGTATACCTACTTTCCAAGGACTGCAACAATTCAAGAAGACAGCTCATTACCACCTTCTTATAGGCAGTTCTGGAAGTACCATAAATGTTGGCTTAGCCAGAAATGTCAATATACCATGAATATATAAAAAGGAAAATTCCCAGGAATGTGAAATTATAGGATTTATTCTTGTCTTGATTTCTCCCTCCCAGAAGTTGAAGACTTTCTACAAAACTGCAACTACATTTTCATGTTCTCCTCATCTTCAACTCTTTTTAGCTCTGCTGATAATAAACCTCTTCTCCAAAATTAGTCTTTACCTAGTTTATCAATTTAAAACAGTCTCAAATTTGCATACAAATGAACAGAGCTGCTCCCTCAAAACTTTGAACTGAATCTTCAGCCTTTGTGAAACAGGCTCTGAGGCAGATAGGAGAAAAAAATAGTGCTATTGGCTAATGTGTCATTTCTCCAGTTCTGTTTCATCTCTGGGCTATTGTTGTGTAGCTGGTCTCTCAAAGTTGTCGACCTGCCTGTAGTCATTATGAGTCTGATTAAGACCAATTAAAGGAGTTAACTGAGATTTTCCAATTAGTCGCCAGCGTCCTGCAGGCAGCAGCCAGCCAGCTTAGGAGTCCGCAGTGGTTGGCCAGGGAACAAGTGCCCTAGGCAGGCCTAAAGTCCAACAGCAGCCATATGCTACTTTGTAGAGCATTCCCATCTTCTACCCTACAGTGCTGGACTGGCTTCTGATTTTAAAAAGATGGAGAGAAGAAGCAACCTGTTGCTTCTTTCAAGATCAGCCCTTCAGATTCAAGTGAACATATCCCCTAACTATTTCATGGTTGTCCCAAGGAATTTCAAAGGTGAATGACTGTTTCCTTCCGGGGACAGGTTTGGAACCCAGAAACAGTTTCAACCTCTATTTCTAGCTCTGGAGGGAAAGCCAGCCCTTCCTCTTTATATCATTACGTCCCTTTGCAGTTGTAAAGAATGGATTATAAAGTTACTTCAGTAGTTACCTCTCTCTTCCAAATCCTTAAAATACAGTTGCATCAAGTCTTTTTCAAATTCTTCTTGATCTTCATCATTTTCAAAGATTTCACTGTGCACCCAGTCTTCAAGTGGATTTTCTCTCAGATCAACATATCTGTTAGTAGGAAAAAGAAAATTAATCTATTGTTTTTATATTACATTGGCCGTTTGATTGGGACATTGAGCACTTTTTTGCATAGTGTTGACTTTTTAGAAAATATAACTGAGACCTCTGTCTGACCGCCTGCTCTCCTTTAACTGGTATCATGGGATTTTTAAGCACCACTTTTATCAAAGCAATTGATGGAGGGGGCCTCCATTTAATATTTTGGCTGTTTTTATTCACCTGTGGGAAATGGGTACTGCTGGCTAGCCAGCATTTACTGCCTATCCCTAGTTGCCCTTGAAAAGGTGACATTGTCCACATGCTGTAGGCAGACTCACAACATCCTTAGGGAGAAAATGCAAAGATGTTGACCCAGTGACAGTGAAAGTGATGAGCTGCAATATATCTCCACGTCAGGACGGTGAGTAGCTTGGATGAGAACTTGCAGGTGGTGATGTTACCATGTACCTGCTGCCCTTGTCCTTCTATATGTAAGTGGTCATGGGTTTGGAAGGTGTTGTCTAAGTATCTGCAATGCAACTTGTAGATTCAACACATTGCTGCTACTGTGCATGGGTAGTGGAAGGAGTGGATGTTTGTGGATGTGGTGCCAATCAAGTGGGCTACTTTAGACAAACAGGAGGCTGGAAGAACACAGCAAGCCAGGCGGCATCTGGAGGAAAGGAGAAGTCAACATTTCGGGTACTACCCTTCTTCAGGATAGTTTGAGGATAAGGGAGTCCTGAAGAAGGTAATACCTGAAACATTGACTTCTCCTTTCCTCCAGATGCTGCCTGGCTTGCTCTGTTCTTCCAACCTCCTGTTTGTCTACCAAGTGGGCTACTTTGTCCCACATGGTGTCAAGCTCCTTGACAGAAGTTGGAGTGGCATTCATCCAGGCAAGCGGAGAGTATTCCATTACATTCCTGGCTTTTGCCTTCTTGGATGGACAGGTTTTGGGGAGTCAGGAGGTGAGTTGCTAACTGCAGCATTCCTAGCCTCTGATCTGCTCTTATAGCCACTGTTGAGAGTGAAAAAGGGGAAGTTTATAGTTATCATATCCATGATAAATGAGATCAACTGCCAGATCTGATTTTTGCTCATAAGCTGTGCAAAAGCTGACATTCCTTGACAACTGGAGTTCATTGGTAGGTAGGGTATGCTTTTGTAAGCTCCTTTGGACATGTCCTCAGACACGTTTGGGGATAGTGGTAAGTTCGACTTTGGAATTGTTAAAAGTGGACATGATTGTGTGCACAAAAATGGATAAATTCATTGGAATTGTCAAGCTTTTAAGGCAACTGTTAAGCTGTCTAGGAAACATTCAAATCTTCAAGTCATTTAAATCCCCTACGTTTTAAATTTTGAAAAACTGCAGCTTAAAAAAATCAATGTCTGCTATTTCACTTGACATCAGTTGACGTAAATCTGAGTGCTTTCATTAAAAGGTTTTCCTGCATGACTGATTTCCCATCAATTATAATCATGGTGGATCTCTGTCAGTTCACAATTTGTTTGATAGCTTCAAGTCTTTGAAGTGGGCTATGAATACAAATACTTGTTTTTGAAAAGGATCAAGCAGTTGAAGGAAGTTAAATATAGTTAATGGATTTTTTTTATCAATGTCAGCGTTTTTAAAATTGCAAATTTCTCAATAGGCACTTGGAAATTTACCTTTTATCAACTCAACAATGGGTTCTTAGGTTTCTTAGGGAAACCCATGGTAGATATTGGGTGAGTTGGCAGTACACATGAGCTTGCAGTAAATTAACATAGAGGCTATAAGGAACTATGGTGGTGTGCGGAGGGGCATAAGCTGGCATTGAGGGTATCGGGGCTATGGGGTTGTGTAGACCACATAGGATGGCATGAGTTGGCATGGATGGGCAATATAATATTCAACTTTGGCATTGGGAGTATTTTATTGAAACCGGTACCTTCCCCCTGACATAAGCAAATCCTTGAGTCAGTCATACAGTAGCATTATGAACACTATGCAAGCACAAGACTATTCAGCTCTTGCAGTGAAGACGAGATGGTGATTGAATCAAAATGGAAAACTGAACAGAGAATTTAAATATAAATTTTAAAAAGGTAAAGAAAAAGATTGCATTCAGCACTTACTTTAAATTGGGGTCAGTTGTCAGAGAAGTTGGTAATTTCTTTATGTCTTCGCCGCTGACAACTAGTATCTTTAGTTTATTCATTCTGCACATGACTTTGGGCAGATAGGTCAGCTTGTTCTTCTGAAGGTACAGGGACTCTAGCTCAGCGAGTCTGCAAATTATAAAAATAGTGCACAAATGTTCCAAATATTATTTTAAAAATATTCGTAGCTAGACTTGTTAATGTCATACAACATATTTTTATCCTAAAGATTTTGAAGCCAATTTTGCAATTGCGTTACAGTGACAATATGCAGTGACTGGATGTTGTGCCTCCAAGAAGGGTTTCAGAAATAAATGGTTAATTCATAATTGTTAGAACCGCTGTTGTGCATCTTGGCACATGCAAGGAGTGTGATGGATGCATGGGCAGAATTTCCGATGAATTACACCTTCAAAGAGCAGATTAGATACAGACAAACTATTTTTTCTCATGATTTAGCACTAGTTCCTTCATGACCAAAATTAGGAAGCATTTTTCACATAAAAGTTAATAAGTATCTGGAACAGTTTTCTGACTCTAGGTGGATCTCAAACTAGGAAGGTAGCATTCTGGTTGAAACAAGCTGGAACCAATACTAAATAGTTACATCTATTGAGACAGTTTCAATTAAATCTATTTTAAGACCCTGAAGCTATGTTTACATTCTTTACTTTGGAGCATATGTGATGGACATTCCATCCACTGGATCGAAGTAGTAACTTGCCCAATCAATTCTTCTTTAATGGATCTTTTGAGGCTGCTCAGTAAATGGTCTGAAAGTTCTTTTATCATCATTTATGCAGAGTCAGGAGGTTAGTGAAATATGTCTAAAGTGGTAAAAGCAAGATAGAGTGACAACGCTATTGGGGTTTAGTTGGAAGAAACAGAAATGGGGCACATGAATCTGGGGAGATATTTTGGTTCAGAGAGCAGAAGAATCAGAAGCAGAGCTTGGAACCTTATTTTGGCAATGAGCAGGTCAGGAATTAATCTGGAGGCAAGTGAAGCTTGCTTGTGGCTGTAGTGGTTAGTCGGCAGGATCAAGAAGGATTTTCCTCAGGAATTACAGGATGCATACAATTCAGCAGAAGCAGTCATGAAAAGGGTGTGAGGAAGAGATATTTGAAAAAGTAATTGAAATGCTGTGTAGAGGAAGTATTGGTAAGTGGTCTTGGAATTAAAATATTGACAGGAAAGGGCTGGATGCATATGGAAGGTTGAATTGGCTGTGGCATGATGGAGTTAGCAGTGATTGACTCCGGTAGTGCAAACAAAGGGATGTTGGCTGTGGATGTGGTGGAAGGGGAGTCTGAGAGTATGGCAGCAGTAGATAGGCAATGGTAGGGCATCTGGAGACTGAATGGGGATTTGATTGATGCAGAAAGATATTGTGAAGTTCAGCTATTAATTGCTCAATTGAAGGGTTTTCATGGGGAGTTTAACAGGGAGTTTAAAGTACTGAGTGCTTGGCATGAGGCTGGTACCACCTCTTATTCTGAGAGGCTGGGTGAGAAATAGTTTTTAAAAATTTATACATTTTCTGAAAACAGAATATAGATAAGCAGATTCACATTGTCATAGAGTCATAGAGATATACAGAATGGAAACAGACCCTTTGGTCCAACTTGTCCATGCCGACCAGATATCCTATATAAAGCTAGTCCCATTTGCCAGCAACTGGCCCATATCCCTTTAATTCCTTCCTATTAATATACCCATCCAGATGCACTTTAAATGTTGTAATCATACCAGCCTCCACCACTTCCTCTGGCAGCTCATTCCATACATGCACTATCCTCTGCATGAAAAGGTTGGCCCTTAGGTCACTTCCATATCTTTCCCCATCACCTTAAATCTATGTCCTCTAGTTCTGGAATCCCCCACTCCAGGGAAAAGACCTTGCCTGTTTACCCTATCCATGCCCCTCATGATTTTTTAACCTCCATAAGGTCACTCCTCAGCCTCCAATGCTCCAGAGAAAATAGCCCCAGCCTTTTCAGCCTCTCCCTACAGATCAAACACTCCAACCTTGGCAACATCCTCGTAAATCTTTTCTGAACACTTTCCAGTTTCACAACATCCTTCCTAAAGGACAGAGACCAGAATTGCACGAATTACTCCAAAAGATACAGAACCAGTGTCGTGTACAGCAGCAACATGACCTCCCAACTCCTATACTCAAAGCAGTGACCAATAAACGGAAGCATACCAAGCACCATCTTCACTATCTTATCTATTCGCAACTCCACTTTCAAGCAACTATGAACCTGCACTCCAAGGTCTCCTTGTTCAGCAACACTCCCCAGGAGTTTACCATTAAGTATATAAGTCCTGCCCTGATCTGCCTTTCCAAAATACAGCATCTCATATTTATCTGAATTAAACTCCATCTGCCACTCCTCGGCCCATTGGCCCATCTGATTAAGATCCCACTGTACTCTGAAGTAATCTTCTTCACTGTCCACTACACCTCCAATTGTAGTGTCACCTGGAAACTTACTAACCATACCTCCTATGCTCACATCCAAACCATTTATATAAAGGAAAAAAAGCAGTGGACCCAACACCGACCCTTGTGGCACAGCGCTGGTCATAGGCCTCCAGTCTGAAAAGCACTCCTCCACCACCGCCTTCTGTCTTCTACCTTTGAGCCAGTTCTGTCTCCAAATGGCTAGTTCTCCTGATATTCCATGTGATCTAACCTTGTTAACTAGGCTACCATAAAGAACGTGTCGAACGCCTTACTGAAGTCCTTTACATCACGTCCACCACTCTGCCCCCATCAATCCTTTTCGTTACCTCTTCAAAAAACTCAATTAAGTTAGTAAGATATGATTACCCATGCACAAAGCCATGTTGACTATCCCTAATCAGTCAGTGCCTTTCCAAATATAAGTAAATCCTGTTTCTCAGGATTCCATCCAACAACTTGCTCACCACTGATGTCAGGTTCACCAGTCTTTTGTTCCCTGGCTTTTCCTTACCACCTTTCTTAAATAGTGGCACAGTGTTAGCCAACCTCCAGTCTTCTGGCACCTCACCTTGGCTATTGATGATATAAATATCTCAGCAAGGGGCCCAGCAATCTCTTCCCTCACTTTCCACAGAGTTCTGGAGTACACCTAATCAGGTCCTCAGGATTTATCCACCTTTTTGCGTTTTAAGACATTCAGCATCTCCTCCTCTGTAATATGGACATTTTTCAACATGTCACTTTTTATTTCCCCATGTTCTCTATCCTTCTTCACATATAGCTGGTGATTTATCAATCCAAGAAGGATTTGAACTCAAAGGTGAAATGCCATGCCTAACAAAGTGCAACGTGATATCAACCTCAGTAATGTACCTTCAAGAACTGAAACTCAACTGATGGGAAGATTCCTGCATTGCAGCTCCTGTTGTATTTGCGTATAAAGACAGGCAGTATTAAATAGGTGCAAAAAATCACATTGTTTGTGTCCTCTTCCATTTCACATATGGACTGAGCTTTAATGTACAGTCTGTGCACCAAGTTCAAATGATGAAACCATTTTGGATCTTTTACCCAGCATTGTCAACATTTAACACTCCATAGGCTTCAGCAACCCATAATGTGTCAAGCCAGAACCTTGACAGGATTGAATTATGACTCCAAAAATCATTTCACTTCTAAGTCTGTAGTGAGGGAGGACAGCTTGGAAGGCTCATCCAGCAAGGCCATATGGGTAGAGCTCAAAAATAAGAAGGATGCAATTACCCTGAACTAAAAGCCTCCTAATAGCCAGTGGATGATAAGGGCTGATTATGGAAAATGTAAAAGCAACAGTGTTGTTTGGTGGGTGCTTTTAATGTCTCGTATATTGACTGAGACTTGTTTAGTGCCCAGTGCTCACATGGATCGGAATTTGTTAGCTGCATCCAGGACATTTTTTGTAATGATATATATATATATTCCAACTAGGGAAGGGGCTAGATCTGGTGTTGGGGAATGACCCTGGCCTGGTGATCAAATTTTCAGTGGGGGAGCATTTCGGCAGTAATGACCATTATTCTGTAAGTTTTTAAGCTACTTATGGATAGGGATAAGAGTAGTCCTTGGGTGAAAGTATTAAACTGGGGAAGGCTAACTACCACAATATTAGGCCAGAACTGGGGAATATAGATTGGAAGGCAGCTTTTTGAGGGTAAATCTAAATCCACCACGTGAGAATCTTTTAAACACCAGTTGATTAGAGTTCAGGAGAAGCACATTCCTGTGAAAACGAAGGATGAGGATGGTAAGATTCAGAAACCTTGTATGACAAGAGAAATTGAAAGTTTAGTCAAGAAAGTGAAAGGAGGTAGATGTAAGGTTTAGGAAGACAGACAGAGACATCAAAGAATACAAAGATAGCAGGAAAAAACTCAAACAAGGAATTAAGAGAGCTAAAAGGGGCCATGAAATTTTTTTGGCAAACAGGATTAAGGAAAATCTTAAAGTACTGTATACATGTATAAACAAGGAGAAAGAGAGTTGCTAGGGAAAGGGTTGGTCTACTCAAGGACAAAGGAAGCAATTTATGAATGTAGGTGGAGGAAGTGGGTGAGGTCCTTAATGAATACTCTGCATCGGTGTTCATAAAGGAGAAGGACATAGAGGATGATGAGTCTCAGGAGGGGTGTGTTGATATCCTAGGGGATGTCAATATAAAAATGGAGGAGGTGTTGGGTGTTTTGAAAATCTTTGAGGTAGACAATTCTCCAGCACGTGATGGAATCTATGTCAGAATGCTGAGGGAAGCAGGTGAGGAAATTGCTGGGGCTTTGTACAAAATCTTTGTATCCCCTTTACTCAAAGGGAAGAATAACCTGCGAGAATATCCAACTATAGGAAGAACAGACTGGAGAATAACCAATGGTGTAGAGCTGGATGAACACAGCAGGCCAAGCAGCATCAGAGGAGCAGGAAGGCTGACGTTTTGGGCCTAGACCCTTCTTCAGAAATGGGTCTAGGCCCGAAAC
>JAHRHZ010000012.1:76497137-76528370 GCA_024137785.1 Ginglymostoma cirratum | reverse complement strand
CCGTCCTCCCTGGACTGACCTATCTCCTCCCTACCCCGCTACCTACACTCACCTTTACTGGCTCCATCCCCGCCTCTTCGACTTGTCTGCCTCCTCTCCACCTATCCTCTCCTCTATCCATCCTCTATCCGCCTCCCCCTCTCTCCCTATTTATTTCAGAACTCTCTTCCCCTCCCCCATTTCTGATGAAGGGTTTAGGCCCGAAACGTCAAGTTTTCCTGCTCCTATGATGCTGCTTGACCTGCTGTGTTCATCCAGCCCTATGCTTGTTACCTCTTCTTCCTCAGCGGCTTAGGAAGTTTGGCATGTCCATAAGAGCCTGCACCAACCTTTGCAGATACACTGCAGAAAGCACTCTATCTGGGTGCATAATGGCCTGGTATGGCAACTCCTCTGCCCAGGACCATAAGAAACTACAGAAAGTTGTGTGCACAGCTCAAACCTTCCATCCATGGACTCCAATTACACTTCTTGTTGCCACAGAAAGGTTGCCAACGTCATCAGAGACCTCTTCCACCCAAGTAATGCTCTCTTCTAACCTCTTCCGTCAAGCAGAAGATACAGAACCTTGAACACATGCACCAATGGGTTCAAGAACAGCTTCTTGCTGTTATTAGACTGCTGAATGGACCTTTCTAACTTTGAACAATCTCGCTAATGTTGATCTTACTTTGGGCACCTCCTGTGCAGATGTAACCTTGTGTACCTCACTCTGTCTAAGCATCCTATGATCTGTATGTCCCTGTTTGCTATGATTTGCCTGTACTGCTCGCAAATCAAAGCTTTCCACTGTACTTAGATATATGTGAATGCAACAAATCAAATCAAAATCAATGTGGACAGATGAGCTGAAATCAACATTTTATCAAAAGAAAATGACAAGCAGCCACAAGTCCGCCTGGGTAGGTACAGAAAGGCTCTATCTTTTATTTTGATTTACAACTATATGAGAATATTCACATCTTGGGGATTCAAAATCAACTGCTACAGATGTGAAATAGACAAACATGTTGATTTTCAAGGAGCTGCTTTTGGTAGAGGTAGATTAATCTGCTGGGGATGCAGATTGAACACAGGCTGATAATTCTGCTTCTCTCAAGAAGAAAAGTTGCTGGGTGTCAATTATTAAGGAAGTCATAGCAGCACATTTGGAAAACCATAATCTAATCAAGCAGAGTCAGCATCACTTCACTAAAGGAAAATCATGTCTGACTAATTTATTTGAGTTTTTTGAGGAAGTCTCAACCGGAGTGGATAAATAGGAACCAGTAATTGCGTTGTATTTGGACTTTCAAGGTGTTCGACAAGGTGCCTCACAAAAAGTGAAGTCATAAGCGCCCATGGTGTTGGAGCTAGTATATTGCCGTGGACAGAGATTTGGCTAATGGGCAGGAAATAGCAAGTGGGTACAAGCACAAAAACAAAGTTGCTGGAAAAGTTTAGCAGGTCTGGCAGTTCTGAGGAAGGGTTACCAGACCCGAAACACAACCCTGTTTTTGCTTTCACAGATGCTGCCAGACCTGCTGAGCTTTTCCAGCAACTTTGTTTTTGTTCTTGACTTACAGCATTCGCAGTTCTTTCGGTTTTTATTTAAGTGGGTACAAGCAGTTATTTTTCAGGTTGGCGATCTGTAGTCAGTGCAGTTCCACAGAGATCAGTCTTGGGACCACACTGTTCACAATATGGATTAATGACTTGAAAGAAGAAGGCAAATGTACTGATGCCAAATTTGCAGGCAACACAAAAATAGGTGGAAAGGCAAGTTATGAGAGGAATACAAACATTTTGTACAGAGACGTTGATAGGTTACATAAATGGTCAAAAAGTGAGTAAATGGAGTATAATGTGGGAAAATGTAAAGTTGGAAGGGAGGAAAAAAAAGGTATTATTTAAACGCAGAAAGCTGCAACACAAAGGGATTTGTGCAAAGGGGTACTTGTGCATAAAACACAAAGCTAGCAAATAGGTGCAGCAGGCAATCAGGAAGGCAAATGGATTGTTTGCCCTTTTTATGATGAGGCTCGGAATATGAGAGCAGGGAATTCTTACTGCAATTGTGCAAGGTGTTGGTGAGACTACATCAGGAGTTCTGTGAACAATTTTGGTCCTCTTATTTAAGGAAAGATATTACATCGCTGGAAGTAGGTCAGATAAGGTTCATGGGTGTGATTCCTCATGGAAGGATTGATTGTCTTAGGACCAAAGGTTAAATAGGTTGGGATTCTACTCATTGGACTTTAGAAGAATGAGAGGTGATCTCATTGAAACATATAGCATTCTTAAGGGACTTTACAGGGTAAATGGTGAGAGGGTGTTTCCCCTCATGGGAGAGTCTGGGACCAAAGGGCTTGCTCTCAGAATAGAAGGGCACCAATTCTGACTAAGTTGAGGAGGAATTTCCTCTTTCAGAGGGTTGTGAGCCTTTGGAACTCCTTTTCCCAGAGAGCTGTGGGGGCAGAGACCTTGAGGACATTTGAAGCTGAGACAGATAGATTCTCGATCAGTTGGGGAATCAAAGGTTACACGGAAAATACAGGAAAGTGACAGAGTAATGTTGCATCAGCCATGATCCTAGTGAATGGCACAGCAGGCTCAAGAGGCAGAAATAATAGGTACTGCAGATGCTGGAGAATCCGAGATAGCAAGGTGTAGAGCTGGATGAACACAGCAGGCCAAGCAGCATCTTAGGAGCAGGGAAGCTTGACGTTTCGGGCCTAGACCCTTCTTCAGAAATGGGGGAGGGGAAGAGGGTTCTGAAATAAATAGGGAGAGAGGGGGAGGCGGATAGAAGATGGATAGGTGGAGAGGAGGCAGACAAGTCGAAGAGGCGGGGATGGAGCCAGTAAAGGTGAGTGTAGGTGGGGGGGTAGGGAGGAGATAGGTCAGTCCAGGGAGGAAAGACAGGTCAAGGGGGTGGGATGAGGTTAGTAGATAGGAGATGGGGGTGGGGCTTGAGGTGGGAGGAGGGGATAGGTGAGAGGAAGAACAGGTTAGAGAGGCTGGGATGAGCTGGGCTGGTTTTGGGATGCGGTTGGGGGAAGGGAGATTTTGAAGCTTGTGAAATTCACATTTATACCATTGGGCTGCAGGGTTCCCAGGCTGAATATGATTGGCTGTTCCTGCAGCTCTTCGACTTGTCTGCCTCCTCTCCACCTATCCTCTCTTCTATCCATCTTCTATCCGCCTCCCTCTCTCTCCCTATTTATTTCAGAACCCTCTTCCCCTCCCCCATTTCTGATGAAGGGTCTAGGCCCGAAACGTCATTTACATTTGAGTAGGTGAGAGAGTGTGTCCATGTGATTTCACAGATATGCTTGATATTTCATTATTCTTATTTTTCTCAGGGTTAGCAGGTAATAAATTTGCTCTGTATTTCACTCAGAGAACCTTGTAATTGGCTCTCATTTTTTTCTCGTGAAAGTAGGTAACTACATTTAATCAGGGAAAATACAACCACGTGCTAAAAAGTACTTAAATCTTTGTTGCAACCAACAGGGAGTTTGAAAAGAGCCAAGCTGATTTGTTCCTTACTAACTTATCAGAACAAAACTGGGCTCTTTTGAGTCTGATATAGCTACCAGAGGCTGGGGAGAGAATTGGTGTGGGGAAAATTAATTGCTCCTTCAAAGCTATTTTCAAAGGTCTATTTAGATCTGAAATACTAACTAGATAAGATGTCCATATTTGATGTTATAATGTTCATAGGACAGGATGAGAAACTTACAAAAAGCTAGAGGTGCTGTCCTTAAAGATTTTAAAGTTAGGCACCGAGAGATGGAGTTCTGTCCAAAATCCAAAAGAAATCACAAAGAGATGACAAAAATTCTTCTATGATTGTGATAATGAGTAATCTGTTGATTTTAAAATTCCATCATTTGGTTTTAAAATCTGGGATTCTCATGAACAAAATGTCATGGACTCTTAAAGTAATGTACAAAAGAAGTAAGTGTGATGTGAGAAAAAAACATTTTCATGCAGCGAGTAGTTAAGGTATGGACCATGTTGCCTGGAGATATGGTGTAGGCAAGTTCATTTGAAGCATTCAAGAGAGCATTTGATGATTATTTGGATTGAAATGGTATGTAGGATATGGGGAAAAAGCAAGAGACTGGCACTACCTAATAGAACCAGTGTAGGCACGATGGGCTGAATGGCACCATAACAATTCTGTGATTCTGAAAATTGTTTTAAAAGAAAGAAAACCTACTGACTTAAAATGGTGACAACAAACCCCTGACCACAGATCAGCTAAGCCATGAAAGCAATGTGAGAAACAAAGTCTGACTGTGCTGAAATAAACATTTTATCAAAAGGCTCTAAAACTCTGTCCAGTATGAAAAACCCTTCGTCACCTATTTGGATTTACACCTGCCTGATAAGTTTTGCATATTGGAAGTGAAAGACATTGTTAACATCATCAAGTTTTGAAATAAGGAACTCAAATATTGCAATACACAAACAAGCTGTTTTGTTGCAGCAAGAAAAAAGGATTTGCGATTCAAACCCAGCTGGAAGAAGTGCTCTCTCAGGCTGTCAAGAAACTTCAGGTCACTGAAAATTTGAGGAACAAAGGAAATACTTGTTACTGCTGGAGATGCAGCACATCAATTAAACAATAGTGGATTGAGGTTAAAGCCATATTCCTCAAGGACACACAAAAACGGTTATATTCCTTTCATGCTCCTTTTGAACTGGACATTATCCCTTTTCAACTTTGTACCTCTGTATGCTTGGCTTCACATCTTTACTACCTTACCCACAGTTTATATATTATAGCATTTTTCTTCCTTTCACTCAAGAAAACATTGTTTTACTGTATCTGCCTGCTCCTGCTCCACTGAACCTTGACTCTGTTTTCTCCCTCCTGGTTCAGGAACTCCACACCTACATCTAGGATACCACCCACACCCTCCACTTCCTCCAAGATTTCCAATTCCCTGGTCCCAACACCTCATCTTCACTATGGACATCCAATCCCTATACACTTGCACTCCCCCTGCGGATGGCCTAAAAGCACTCCACTTCTTCCTCTCCTGCAGGCCCACCAGTCCCCTTCCACTAACACCCTCATCTACTTAACTGAAGTCGTCCTTACCCTTAACAACTTCTCTTTCAACTCCTCCCACTTCCTACAGACTAAGGGGATGGCCATGGGAACCCGCATGGGCCCAAGTTATGCCTGCCTCTTCAAAGGATACGTGGAACAGTCCCTCTTCTGCTGCTACACTGGCACTATATCCCACGTCTTCCTCCACTATATCGATGACTCCCACGAGGAGTTTGAACAGTTCATCAACTTTACTAACACCTTTCACCCCAACCTCAAATTCACCTGGACCATCTCTATACCTCACTGTCCTTCCTGGACCTCTCTGTCTCCATCTCTGGTGACGGCCTTAAAATCAACATCGATTTCAAGCCCACCAACTCCCACAGCTACTTAAGCTACACCTTCTCTCACTCACCTTGCTGTAAGAATGCGATCCCCTACTCCCAATTCCTCCACCTCCACTGCATCTGCTCCCAAGATGAGGCGTTCCACTGCCGAACATTGCAGATATCCTCTATTTCAAGGACTGCAACTTCCTCCCTTCGGTGGTCAAAAATGCTCTTGACCGCATCTCTTGCATTTACCACACCTCTGCCCTCACACCCCCTCCCCTGAAAACAGACAGAATCCCTCTTGTCCTCACATATCACCTCACTAACCTCCATATCCAACGTATCATCCTCCGCCACTTCCGCCACCTACAATCTGACCCCACAACCAAGGTGTCAGGGGTGCATATTTCCCTCCCCACCCCTATTGCCTTTCGTAGGGACCGCTCTCTCCACAACTCCTTCATCCGCTCCACACTCCCCACTAGCCCCACCACCCCTGGCGCCTTTCCCCGCAAGAGCAGGAAGTGCTACACCTGCTCCTACACCTCCATTTAAGGCACCAAACAAACCTTGCACATTAGACCGAGGTTCATCTGCACATCCGTCAATGTGGTCTATTGCATCTGCTGCTCCCGACGTGGCTTCGTCTACATCAGTGAGACCAAACAGAGGCTTGGAGACCACTTTGTACAGCAACTGCACTCAGTTCAGGACAAACATCAATACCTTCCGGTCGTGAACCATTTCAACTCCCCCTCCCACTCCCTGGGCGACACGTCCATCTTGGGCCTCCTCCAGTGTCACAATGACACCCCCTGGAAACTGGAGGAACAGTACCTCATATTGCACCTTGGCAGCCTACAGTCCAATGGCCTAATTGTGGATTTTACCAGTTTCAAAATCTTCCCACCCCCGGCCTCATCCCATGACCAACCCTCCCTGTCATCTCCGCCTCCTTGATCTGGCACAACCTGTCTGTCTTCTCTCCCACCTATACGCTCCTCCACCTCACTGACCAATCCCAACCACTCCCTACCTGCACTTACCTATCACCATCCAACCTACCTTCCCCAGCCCCACCTCTCCTCTCACTATTTATTTCTGAGTTCCCTTTCCCCTCCCCTTTTTTGAAGAAGAGTCCCGACGCAAAACATCAACTTTCCTACTCCTCTGATGCTGCCTGGCCTGCTGTGTTCCTCCAGCTCCACGCTGTGTTATCTCTGACTCCAGCATCCGCAGTTCTTACTGTCTCTGGTTGTTTTATTGTTTCTGTGAGCTAGTTAACTACATTTTAATTGGAGAGAGGTACAGCACAGCCCATTCTAAAAAGAACATAAAATTTCTGTTGCAGACAACTGACAAGGTTGAAAACAGGAGAGCCAATTCATCTCTGCTCGTCTAGTTGTAACAATGTAGAGGTGGAAATTGAGGATGCTAAAAGAGATAAATAAAAATTAGAACACCAGAACTTAGAGAACTGGAACTCCTATAGTAAAAAGAGGAAAGAAAATTCCAGGCACAGGAAAGAAAGAGGGAAGACAGGGGAGGGAAAGACAGAGAGAGAGAAAGATAGAAACAGTGAGAACAGAGAGAACTTTGGGAAAGAAAAATATAGAAAGAAAGGCAGAAAAACAAAAGAAAGAAAGGAGATTAGATTCAAGCTGTTCAAAATGGTAGTGAAGGAATCCCAACATGTCCGTTGAAGGCACTGCTGGTGAAGAAGTTGCCCCTAAATCAGACTTAAGGGTTGAGGTATCTATGTTTAACCAGTCAATAACAAAGTTTCATGAAGAAGAGATGGAAACCCACAATATCTCTTCCAAATGGTTAGCATAGCAATCAAAGTGGCCAGTCCAACATGGACCCTCCTGTGGTTGTGTAGGCCAACAGGAAAATCTCACAAAATTTACTCCCTTTTACCTGAGAAGAGTGCAAGCAGCTAGGAAGTGACAATTAATGCCTGGGGACACCAGCAAAAAGGCTTGGAGCCTCATTTGATCCTGTTATCAGAAGTCTTGAAGCCCACAGAAAAATCATGCCCTCAGGATGCAATATAGGAATATAGCACCAATTTGGGCATCAGAAAGTTGTTCAAATAACAATACATTAATGAGCAAATACATTTTATTATTTTAGTGAAGTTGGTTTAAGCATAAAGATTGCCTAGGACACAAAGGATAACTGTACTGCATTTCTTCAAAATAGTTTTTTTTTACTTTTGTAAACAATTGAGTCCCTTGTATGTATCATGTATTGAATGACTGTACAAGTTTTTTTAGATTTTCAAAAGATGGTTAAAAGATGGAGTGAACCAAGTCAAAGAATGATAGGTGTCATATGGCTTTGTTCATATTGCAGTCACGTAGCAGTTGATGAACAAAGTGGATTAGCTGATGTGTGTGACACAGAGCAATGGAAAATATTACTCTGGCTTTGGCTATTTAAAAAATGACATAGAAGTCTTCAAGAACTGCACGTTGCAGTGAAGATTAGATGATTGTAACTAATTAGCAAATGGAACAACTGTTTAAAAACTTGCCAACATGCCTGAATTGTGTGAAACTTTCCACAATTTCATGAATTTAAAAAGCATTATTCAAGAAATAATCCACAATGAATAAAGATATTCATGTTACAGTCTGATATGGATGAAGATACATTACTGTTAATTCCATATAACTGGAAATGTTGTTCTGTGATTTCTCAAGTACAAAGTGTACGTGAGTTTTTTTAACAGGAAACAGATATCATAGTGATTCAGATAGCTTAACTAGATAATTCCAGCATGCTTTGATCACAGGAATAAGAAATAGTGGGAAATTCAACAGTATTTAATAAAGAGATCAGTGAATAATGTAATGAAAGGATTACTGTATGTCTGGAGTTTACATTTTGTTCTTATGCACATGATAAATTTTACAGATGTACGAGAGATTACAAACTAATACTACTAGTATTTAACTGGGATCCTTTGTGATCAGAAATAGGGCATGAAGGGTAATAAAACAAGATGGTACTACAAGGTTAACCTGTCATTGTGACATTAATATGCTACTGGTAGTTTCAGCTAAAGGGAGAGAGGTTATTGACTCTGTTATTAGTGAGCTGTAAAGCACAAATCAAAAGAACACAGTGATAAAATGAATCTATTACCAATTTAATGAGCTACTCCTTTTCTATCACTATTCTGGGCCTTGGATGACAACCAGCACAGGTATTCAAAATAATATCTGACAATAGCAAACTCCATGTTAATATTTAAAGAACTATTACTGTATGCTGAATAACTATCTCAGTTGAGTATTTTTCGAACAAGAGCCAAAACATTTGGCAGCATTCTGATAGTGATGCAGAACAAGGTTGTGTACGTAGATCCAATGAAGTAATATAGTACTATTAACTCATATATCATTGTAACATTAGAATAAAAATGTTTAAACACAGTTGCATAGCATTCATTTTTATTAACACATCTAAAATAAATAAGTTAACATCATGGCTGTGAACAGGTAAATTCTGGAGGAAGTTCATATTCATGGGTTAAGTGTTTACACATTAATTTAAACAGTAATTTATAAGCTATTATTCTTTGAAAATGGACTGGAATTGAAAAGATTCATTTAAAGCTCCATGACCATGGGTCTGAGATATAATTGTTACTAAATGTATACATACAAATCTCAGCTGGATTGATTAGCTTTGACGTTTCATCTGTTTAAATCTAGCTCAATTAAAATAGCACTGTTGTGGCTGGCACAGTTAGCCTCAGCATTCATGAGACAAGGAAGGAAGCCATTTGTAAGAGTTCCTGCTTTGTACTTCTATTCGATGCACCGTGCTAAACATATGCATTTTATTAATTGGTGAAGACAGAACATGGCTTACATTCCTCCATTAGGCATTAGTTCACTGGCACTCAGTACTGGTTAAAACATGAAAAAGAACCACATGATTCCAATAGCATGACCACGTTCAGAAAGTCATACAGTGATGGCCTGAAATAATGAATGAGCTCCTACATGACTGCTTGGAGGCTTGGCACTGGTCCATAGTCAAGAACTCAACAGCTGACCTAAATGAGAATGCTGCTACCATCACCGACTTCATCTAAATGCGCAGATGGCTGCATGCCAAAGAAGTTAAGCTGGCTAACTGTGCCACCAGTTCAGAGGGTCACCGGACCCGAAACGTTAACTCTGTTTTATCCTTCACAGATGCTGCCAGACCTGCTGAGCTTTTCCAGCAACTTTGTTTTTGTTCATGATTTACAGCATCCGCAATTCTTTCAGTTTTTATTTAAGTTAATCTGAGTGTTCCCCAACCAGAAACCACGGATGAACCGTAAGATCCATCCCTTACTGAAGTCCAGGTTTGAGATGTTCAAGTCAGATGACACTGACCTACACAGAAAATCTAAATACAATCTTTGCAAAGCCATCAGGGATGCCAGACTAAACTAGAGGATCAGACTAACCACACGAACACATGTTGACTGTGGCAAAGCTTACATGATAGAATCATCTACAAAGCGAAGTTGAATAGAATTGCTGGCAACAATGCATTCCTCCCTGATCAGCTCAAAGTATTCTATACTCATTTTGAATAGGTCAGTGAAATGATGTAATTCCCACAGGAAGTAGGTGATGCCAAAACACAATGTGTTCAGGAGGCGACTAGATATAGCACTTCTGCGAATGGCATCAAAGGTTATGGGGAGAAAGCAGGATAAGGCAATTGAGTTGCCCAAACAGCCTCAAGCGCACCAGTACCGATAGTCACTGCCACAGATGTCAGATCGGCCTTATTGAGAATGCACCCATTGAAAGTGACTGGCCCGGTTGGAGTCTTTGGTTGTGCACTCAGATACTGCGCAGACCAGCTGGCAGGAGTATTCGCAGACAGCTTTAACCTCTCCTTATTGATGTGAGATTCCCACCTGTTTCAAGAAGACCACTATCATCTCAGTGTTGAAGAAAAATCAGGCAATGTGCCTTAATGACTATCACCCAGTGGCTCTGACATCCATCAACTCTAGGCTTTGATCCACTACAATTCACCTACCATTGCAACAGATTCACAGCAGACACTATCTCCCTTGCCTTACACTCATTCCTGGAACATCTGGATAACAAGGATACCTACATCAGACTTCTATTTACTGACTTTAGCTCCACCTTCAACATCATAATTCAAATAAACTCATCTCCAAACTCCGAGACCTAGAACTCTGCAACTGGATATTCAACTTCCTGACCCAAAGACTGCAAACAGTAAGGATAGGTGACAACACCTCCCCCACAATAATCCTCAACATCGGTGAACTGCAAGGCTGCCTACTCAGCCCCTTACTATGATCTTTATACTCACGACTGTGTGGCACAGAAAGTGACTGGCCTAGTTGGAGTCTTTGCCTGTGCACTCAGATACTGTGTGACTTAGAAGACTCCAACCGGGCCAGTCAACTTCTGTGGGTTCACTCTCAATAAGGTCGATCTGACATGTGTAGTGGTGACTATGGGTACAAGAGCACCCGAGGCTGTTTGGGCAGGTGATATCTTTTCACTGACCTGTTCAAAATGAACATAGAATACATTGAGCTGATTGAGGAGGAATGCATTGTTGCCAGTAATTCTACTTGACTTCGCTTTGTAGCCCATTATATTATGTAAGCCCTGCTACAATCTGCAACTGTGTGGCCTAACTCCATTTAGAAATTTGCTGATGACACCACCATAGTGGTAGATGCAGGGACGATGTTCCCGGTGGCGGGTGTGTCCAGAACCAGGAGTCACAGTATGAGGATTCAGGGTAGACGATTTAGGCCAGAGATCAGGAGACATTTCTTCACCCAAAGAGTGCTGAGCCTGTGGACTTCATTATCACAGGAAGTAGTTGTTGCCAAAACACTGAATGCATTCAAGAGGCAACTAGATATAGCACTTGGGATGAATGGCATCAAAGGTTATGGGGAGAGAGCAGAATTAGGCTATTGAGTTGGATGATCAGCCACGGTTGTGAAGAATGGTGGAGTAGCTTGAAGGGCTGAACAGCCTCGTCCTGCTCCTATCTTCTATATTTCTACCTCAAACAACAACAGGACAGAGAATGGGAAAGAGATGGACAGCTTCGTGACATGGTGTAAAGACAACAATCTCTCCCTCAATGTCAGCAGAAGGAAGGAGCTGGCCATTGACTTCAGGAAGCCCACAATGACTCCTACCAATTTCTTCCCTTACTAAACTCTTACTAAACCCTTCCCATCCTGGTTATACTGTCTTCCATCTTCTTCCATTGGCTAAAAGCTACAAAATTTTGAGAACACATACCAACAGATTGAGAACAGCTTCTTCCCCACTGGTAACAGACTCATGAATGGACTTCCTATACATTAGAATTGATCTTTCTCTGCAGCTTCTTTATAGCTGTAACACTATATTCTGCATTCTGTTCTATTAACCTGATGTGGCCTGTCATGTGGCTCAAGTAGCAATGTTTGTTACACAGGGTTTATTTAATTTAAATTACTCATCATGAGGTATTCCATCTTGGAGTCAGTGGGATATAAAGAGAACCCATTTATGTTCTTCTCTGGAGCGGTGGTCTGAGTCTTCCCTTGGCTTGACAAGCAGTAGGAAATCCTCCAAAGTGGCATAGTGCACACTAGAGTTCACCATAAAGTGTGTGAGGTGTTCATAAGCTCCTGATCATTGTATGGACTTTAAACATCCATTTGAAATTTAACTCTGGTTGACCAGAGTCCCTGGGCCTCTGGGGAGACTGCCAGCTAAAGAAAGGTTGAATTGATGGAATAAGAATCTAAGGATCCTCTCGTTTACCTTCTGGATCCATTTCATAGAATCATAGAATCCCTATAGGGAACTGTTTGGAATGGAATCCTAGCCGGCTAGAATTTGATTGGTTAAATTATGCTGAAATAAGGAGAAGTCCCTGATAGATTTTCAATACATAAACATAGACATGCGGCCCACTTACTGGATTGTCCAGCGGCAGAACTGCCAGTTACAGGAAAGAATATTATCTCCAGGTTAAGGACTCAAGTTATTCTCATTTCAGCAATTAGAAGCAGAACAGTAGATATGGAAACCGTGGTAACATTGAAATGATTACTCAAGATCAAAAATAACTGTTACCTGGGAGAAAAAGAACAGACGTTATCACTTTTTGCAATGCCTTTATTGATCTTATTATAAATAAATAGTCTTGGTTTACCACCTCACAAAACATTTTCTGCTCAGAAGCAGGCCATTCAGTCCTACATTTGACCCATCACTAACCCTCTGAGAAAAGCACCCCACCCAGACCCACCCCCCTACCCTGTTGCTGTAATCCTGCATTTCCCATGGCTAATTCACCCAGTCTGCACATCTCTGGACACCATGGGCAATTTTGCTTGGCCAATCCACCTGACCTGCATATCTTTGGACTGTGGGAGGAAATCAGTGTAACAGAAGGAAACCCATGCAGAAATGGGGAGAATGTGCAAACTCCACACAAAACATCTGACCCTCTCCCCATAAACCTGATCCTTCTGATTTTCCTCCAGTTGTTCTGAACTTCACTTGAAATCCTTCCAATTGTCCCACTGAGGAACTGCATTGCAGAGCCCTTGTGGTGCAGTGGTTGTGTCCCTACTTCCAAGACAAGAAGCCCTGGTTCAAGTGCCACCTGCTCCAAAGTTGTGTTATAACATCTCTGAACAGGTTGATGAGAAAATAGCTAACCTGCGTTGTGGAAGGCACAATGTTATGGAGGAAATGTAGACATGGAAGAGCACAGATTTATGATTGGTTTAAGTGCCATGATTGGAAATCATTTAAATCCCCAACCCTTTAAAATTGAATAAAAAGAGGCTGCAGCTTTCACATGGGCTTAAAAAAAACACCAGCTTTCTGCACATATTAATTGACAAGCTATCTGCTCCAAATTAAAAAAAAAACAAACAAACAAACATTTGTTTAGATTCCTCCAGTTTGATCATTACAGTAGGGCCCATTCTGAATTCTTGATTTTGTTTCTAATGGTCCAAGAATCACTTATCTCAACACCAGGCTGCATAGACATTTTGATTGAGAGATTCAAAGATGTTATTAAATGATTAACTGCCTTTGATGTGATCAATGATTTGATTTTCTTTTTATACAAGATTGACCACTTTAGGTTAATTACAGTTTTGAATGGCTTTCATGAATATGATTGTTTTTCAGTTTTGACTGTGTTTGACTGAAAGGACTGTTAGATTATTAGATTTATTTTCACGTCCTCATGATTTCTATGACTTGATCATAGTGGATAAAGGGTGAATGGTTATGCAGTGTACATGGGGGCATGGCGAGGACATGAGGTTTGAGGGTGCATTGCAAATATGATGTCATGGGAAACTTATTTTTTCAGAGGGCATGAGTGAGTATAGGAATGAACGAGAAAATGTGGAGCAGTGGGCAGAAGGATGGGTGTGACGGATGAGTACTAGTGGGCTGAGCAATCTTTAATACAATTGGAGTAAAGTCCAGTGAACTGAAGCAGGCCATCCATCCAGCCCTCACAGCATGTGCCTGCCTCTGTGGCTAATCCCGAACAGCTTCTGAACGCAGTGGGCAGACTCTATTTGAAACCTGCCTGTCTGGAACACAAACATGCCAGCTAGGAGACTGGTCTACTGGGATGTGAAATTTCCTAACTCAACCTTCCAACCTCTTCAGTGAAAATTTAGTCCTGGACACATGTATGAGGGAAAAAGGGATAGAATGTTTTATGGATAGGATTCGGTGAAAAGTGTTGGGAGAAGTCTTGTCTATAGCATGAAATTAGTATAGGCCTGTAAGACTGAATGGCCTGCTTCTGAGCAGAAAATGTTTTGTAAGGTGGTAAACCAAGACTATTTATTTATAATAAGATCAATAAAGGCATTGCAAAAAGTGATAACGTCTTTTCTTTTTCTCCCAGGTAACAGTTATTTTTGATCTTGAGTAATCATTTCAATGTTACCACGGTTTCCATATCTACTGTTCTGCTTCTAATTGCTGAAATGAGAATAACTTGAGTCCTTAACCTGGAGATAATATTCTTTCCTGTAACTGGCAGTTCTGCCGCTGGACAATCCAGTAAGTGGGCCTCATGTCTATGGTTATGTATTGAAAATCTATCAGGGACTTCTCCTTATTTCAGCATAATTTAACCAATCAAATTCTAGCCGGCTAGGATTCCATTCCAAACAGTTGCCAGTAAATTTGGCACGCACTTCATTAGGAAGCTTGGTAAAATAGTTTGCACTAAAAGATTTTGTCTTCGATTACATAATACGTAATTGTTATTTCAGTTATGAATTACAAACCGAACAAGTAGATATGGTAATCCCAACAATGTCAGTTTAAAAATAAATGATAACTGGTAGAATCATATTCAATGAAAAGAAGAACTCATCTGTTACCCTAAGTTTTTGTCAAGAATAAAACCATTGGTAAAGTCAAAGCTGCACTTGCAGCATATTGGGAGAGGGAAGCTTTTTAGGCTTAAAAAGTCAGGTCAGAATTAATGACCAATCAATAAACTCATGACGCACTAAGGTTATAGCTCCAGCTACTTCCCATCATACCAACTCTCACATGCTCAACACCTCCCCACAGCAGCTATTTTATTTTTGATATCAGCAATGGAAATGAATAAATCCTGAGAGAAGGGTAAGCAACCCTCAACTGGTGGACGTATGTTTCCTTGAAGACCTGTAGGAAGTGTTCCTGCTCCTGCTGGACCCCAGATACAGCTGTAATAGTGTTTGCCTTTTCCATATCAAAGTCCGCACTATTATTCAGTTGCCCAAGGTTTGCAGAAAAACATCCAGCCCTAGTTGCAGTGAGAAAAGAAATCGAATACAAGGCACCAAGCCTCAATAAGAGAATTAAATGACCAAATTTGGTTTCCTGGAGCAGATTGTCCACTCCTTTTAAAATCATAAGTAAAAGGGTTTGAGATCATTTTGAGCCTTATTTTAGTTTTTCTTTTAAAAAAGCACATCTCACCTAGCTCAAAACTATCTGATTTTGAGTTAAAATTTCCTGCCAAGACCACTAAATTCTATATGTCTGATTGTTGTACTGCACCCAGTTTATATTAGTTTCAATCAATCCCTTCAAGTTTGCAGAGATGATTATTGTCAAAAATTTACAGATTTATATATTGGGAGATTGCAGCAGGCTGGCATACTTAGAGCTGAAATTTTGGCCTTGCTAAATTCAGAAATGGAACTGGTTGGAACCAGAATTTTAAGGCTACTTGGTGTGCCTATTTCTGAATCCCATTCTTGATATCAACCATCATACTTCATAAAACATAGCTAGGAAAAGTCCAAAGTCTCCTCGGTGAGACAACCCTGACTCTTTCAAGGAAAAGTGCTTGAAGAACAGGTTATTGATCATCAATGTTCAGTTAAAAACACTGAAAGCCCAACCGGTCATAACACGTATTGTCCTAACGCAGGAAAACTTGGCAGCCAACCTCAAAAACCAAGAAAATTCCTGACAGTAGCAGTATGGTTTCCGGCTATGTGTGATCTGTGGGTGAAGCTTTTTCCTGCACCAGTCCAATTCAGTGCATGTGAATGCTCTGGATGCATCCTCCATCCAGCACAACTCATTCTTTTCGAAGTTAAAATGAGGACTATTCTGTATTTTTAAATATTTTTAATAAAAAATTTACAAGTTTTTTTATTCTTTAATTCAGGCTTCATAAATACCTTAAATAGACCATACCTGATTGTACAAGAGAAGTTGGGCTTGATTCAAAGTTTTCAACAATTTCCTCTGTAACCAACAACCAGAATGTATACAGAAACAGTTCAGAGAAACTGACAATTCCATTGTCCTCCTAGCCTCTAAAAAGCTCTTGGCTTCTGTCAGCACTGCCTTCCAGCAGCATGAAATCACGGATACAGATACAAGTTTACAATAAGAAACAAAGTAATATTTATGGCATCAAACCAGGCTTTTTAGCCTAACATGACTGATATCGTTGAATGAAAGATGAGTGATCCAACTAATCTCAGTACGTAGTCTGTAGCCTTTAAAAGTTATGACACTTTTATATATCCAATTGTATATCCAAGCATTACTAAATGTGATGAGGGTTCTATCTCGAGCATCCCTCCAGCAAGAATTCCAGGTCCCCATCACACTGTGGGTGAAAAATATCTTGCTCAATTCCTGTCTAATTCTGGTACTAATTACTTTACGTCTAGATCCCCTGGAACTGACAACCCTGCTAACAGAATTAGGTCCTTTCAATCCACTTTGTCCAGGTGTCTCATAATTTTATACCTTCAACTAAATCTGTGATTCAATCTCCTCTGTTTCAAATTAAATAGTCCCAGCCTACCCAATCTTTCCTCATAGCAAAAATCCTCTATTCCTGCAACATCCTTTTAAATGTCTAGGCCCTCTCATGTGATCACTTCCCTCCTGTAGCATGTTTCGAGACTTTTATACAGTAAAGTCACGATAATCCCGGAGGACCATAGGGCTACTCTTTCATTAGAGAGAGATCACTGATAGTCGTTAAACCTGAAGGTCACCACACCTCAGGTGAGGAGTGAGGTTCAGAAGGTAGGTAACCTTCATGGTAACCTCAGTCAGTATGAGAATTGAATCTGCATTGTATTCATCATTCTGGATTGCAAACCATCTGTACGTCTACTGAGCTAATAAACTCCGGCAGCGTTATGTTGCATTTTAATTGCAGCCTAACTAGTTTTTGTTTATATAGTTCTAGCACTGCTCTTATATTCTATGCCTCAGTTACTAATGAAGAAAACCTCATATATTTCCTTATATTTACTTTGTATGACTCATCTGGTTACCTTCAGGAATTTTTAGACATGCTCTCCAAGATCCTGCTGTTCTTTTACCATTTCTCAGTAACACACCATTTAATGTGTAGTCTCTGACCTTGTTTGCCTTCCCCAAAAGTATCATCTCGCAGTTCCCTTCAATTGCCACTTTATTCGTCATCCAGCCACTCCAATTACATTTTTATACAGGCTACAGTTTTCTTCCTCACTACGACTGAAAACGGTTCTCATAAAAGATGAGTATGTCTTAGATATAGGAGTTCCTGCCATGGGAGCATGTCAGCTGGGAAGGGATAAACCTATTCTCAAGAAAGCAATCAACACGCATTGAAACTCTGAGGTCATCTATCAATCATCAACTAGAACTTATTAATGGGAGAACAGACAAGGTTTTAAATTACACCAAAAGACATCCCAGGCATACTGGATAAGGGGAAGAAATATTGGCCAAAGAGTCAGCAGAAAGATCAAGACTCAAGACAGTCTTATGGAGGCCTACACAGAGAAAGGTAAAGGAACCTATCCAGTGTGGGGAAAGCAGTATTTCATCTGCAAAAAGCTGAATTGCTTTGCACACAAGTATTTAGCTAGAAAGAAATAAAGAAAGAAAGGTCATCCAATGATTCTAACAATTCACTCTACACCATAAAACAGGTTGGCATTGGTTAAAGGCGATAAATGACTTACAGTTAGAATGAGGACTGCACAAAGGGAGAACAAAGTGAACATGAAATTTCAAATAGACATTAATGCTTTGGGCAACATTATGCATTTCACAGACCTGTGCGAAGTGGCTTAAGATGGTGACCCAATAATGAAACCCTTGAAAGTAAACTCGAGGCTAATTCTTGCAACAATACTCATTACATGAGGAGAAATGAAGTTGAGAACTGAATGAATTGGGAATAATGGAATAATGAAGGTCAGAAGGTCTTGATGGTAGTTGTTAAGCAAAATCCACTTAACTCAGGGGAAGGAAGTCCAATGGTTGCACTGATAACCATACATGTGCCAAAAGAGATTTGCAGCGCTTCAAAGACACCAAGCTATTGACTGCGAAGAGATTACAAGGGTGTTGTTGGAGGGAATATCATGTTAAAATAGATGACAGTGTTTAATCAACTCAATATCTGGCAAAGAGAGTTCAAGCACTCTCAAGTACAGCCTGAAAGACAACGTAGGGGAACTACCACCACGATAGAGTCCCCAGAACCAAGAGATCCTAAAAATTGAAAGAAAGATAAGAAAGTCAAGAAATCATTTTTTCAGGACCTGGCAGCTAAAGGTAAGCAAATAAAAGCAGGAAAGGCAATCATCACAGATCAGCAGAAAATAAAGTATGATAAGAAAAAAAGAAAGGATCAAGAAGAAAAAGATGCTTATAAGAAGCCTGAATTCAAGTATATTGGTCATTTACTGACAGCAAAAAAGACTTTGGCTGTGCCCTGACAAGGTGAGAATTGTAGCAGAAGTGGAATGGCCAACAAAGTTCTTGTCCAATTCATCATCTGAGTTTGAACCTCTTTGCCAGATCATTGCTTAGAATGTGCAGTCCTCATGGAATTGGAACAACAAGCAACTTTCATTGGACTCAAACACTAGTGATGAAAGCACCAGTGATGAGGTAACACATTTGTCAATGATGAAGTCACCTTGCAATGTGTTGCCAGTAGAGCAAGATATGCAGCAACCCTTATGCATCATGGACAATTAGTTCCATTTGCATCCAGGGCATTAAAGCAAGCTGACTGATGCTTTGTTCAGACAGCTCTTATTTTCACTTGTGAGCATTTCAATCAAAACCTGTTTGACAAGGACAAAGTGACAGTCAAGTATATCACAAAACAATTCAAAACATCTTCCTCAAGCTGCTTCTACCTGGTCCAAAGCATCTGCAAAGAATATTATTTCGTCAATAGAGCTATCATCCGGACATGAAATACACTAAAGGAAACAAAAGTTTATTTGCTGGCATGGTGTTGAGAGCAGCACTCCCTCTGAAGGAAGTTGAGGATCCTAAAGCAGAGAATGAAATCTTCTGGAGTCGAATAAGGAATAACAGCTAGACAAGGCCAGAAGCCACCAACCCTTCAGAGACACTGAAATTGCAAAACAAGTATCTTTCTCAAATCAAGCAAACTATGCAACAACACGCAACTCTTCAAATGCTATAGGAAGTGTGATAAAAGGATGGTCTGAAACCATTGAGGCACATCTATTGACATAACTGATTATTAGGTATACAGAAATGAAGTGATAACTGAAAATCATTGAATCATAGAATCCCTACAGTGTGAAAGGAGTCCATTTGGTCCATTGAGTTCATATTGACCCTCCAAAGGGCATCCCACCCAGACCCAACACCACCCACTCCCACCCTATTCCTATAACCCTGCATTTCCTGTGGCTAATCCAAAGCCTGCAAATCCCTAAATACTATGAGCAATTTAGCATAGCCAATCCACCTAACCAGAGCAACTAGAGAAAACTCACGCAGACATGGTGAGATTGTGCAAACTCCACACAGTCACCCGAGACTGGAATCAAACCCTGGTCCACGGTGTGGCGAGACAGAACTCTGGCACCATGCCGCCCAAGATGATGTCTTGTGCAAAGCAATTAGCCATTATTGCTCAGGAGATGAGATCAGAGATGTTGAAAAACATCCATGAAACCCTTCAATGAATTCAGTCTAGTTTGAGGAAGGCAAGAGAAGTGGTCTATTAACCAAACATGAGCAATGTGACTAAAGACTCCATCAGCCATACAGGGATAGAATCAAAGAGATGTGCAGCACAGAAACAGACGCTTCAGTCCAACTCCTCCATGCCAACCTTCTAACCTGAATTAATCTAGTTCCATTTACCCAAATTTCACCTGTATCACTCTAAACCCTTCCTATTCATGTACCCATCAGATGCCTTTTAAACGTTGTAAATGTACCTGCCTCCCCCACCTCCCCTAGCAGCTTATTCTATACACGCACCACCCTCAGCATAAAAAGGTTGCCCCTTAGATCCCTTTTAAATCTTTCCCCTCTCACCTTAAACCTATGACCTCAAGTTTTGGGGTCCCCTACCGTGGGGAAAAGACCTTGGCTATTCGCCCTATTCATGCTTCACAAGATTTCAGACACCCTTATAAGGTCACCCCTCAGCCTTCGAAGCTCCAGGGAAAATTCGCCCCAGCCTATTCAGCCTCTCCCAATAGCTCAAACTCTCCAACCCTAGCAATATCATTATAACCTTTTCTCAACCTTTCAAGTTTCACAACATCTTTCCTATAACTGGGAGACCAGAATTAAACATAGTATCCCAAAGGTGGCCCAACTAATTTCCTATACAACAACATGACCTCCCAACTACTATACCGAATGCACGGACCAATAAAGGGAAGTGTACCAAATGCCTTGTTTACTGCCCTATCTCCCTGCAACCCCACTTTCAAGGAGCTATGAAACCTGCAGGAACCTGCATCCCACGGTCCCTTTGTTTAGCAACACACCCCAGGACCCCAGTGCAGTCCTTGTAACAAATATTAAGCCAAACAGGCTAAAGAGTCATTTATGATACATAACATCTCAGTAAGATTCTGAAAGCTTAAGGAGGCCTCTTCTTGCTTACTAGAGTTAATTACATTGTCACTAACCACTGTTCCTACCACTAGGCATTAGACTGGCTTATGTCAGCAACTACCAATGAAGTTATAAAATCCCTGAAACCAAATCTCATTCATTCCAGACACTGTGGTGAATGACAATGACTTTCTGTGCACAAGTAAAGAATTCAGCCATTTCACAAAGGACTGCAAAATTCATATTTCATACTATCCCCAGAAAAATCGAAAGGCTGAGTGGGTAGTGAAACAAATTAAAGAAAACAAGCAAACCCAGTACAGATTTGCACAAAATAATCCTAAAGTGGAGAAATACTGCTACAGAAAGCAGGGAAAGTTGTCTAGTCCAAACACTAACGTAATGCTGCACCCATGTTAGTCATAGAGCCATACACTAAACCTTTCCTATTCATGCATCTGTCCAAATACTTTTGCAACAGTGGTAAAAGTACTGAACAGCCAGATCTGGTAACAGGCATGAATGACAAAAATTAATGTCAAACAATCGGAAGTCAAATTTTATCTTGATAAAACTGCTGAGGTATTTGCAGAGCTCAGCCTTGGAAAACCGGTCAGAATGCAAACTTTCAACACTCTCAAAAATAGTTAGCCCATAAGGCAAATTGAGATCAGTATTCAGCAGTTACCTCCTCAATTATACTTGGTGAACATAAATGACCAAATGTATTGTCACACTCACAGATACATACATGCAACTAAAGAAGCTGTTCCTTTGCTTTAGGCAGTTGATCAGGATCATCATCTCACCATTTGCACACAGCATACAGAATGATCATCAATTGCAGAACTCCAGTAGAAACAGATCAGCAAAAACAGCTCCCCACAGATCCAGAGGGGATGAAGTTGGAGGGGCATGGGGGTGGCGTCAAGTTGGATCCAGAGGGAGAAGGGGTGGTCTCAATTTAATTGAAATCATAAATACCTATTTCAACTGGAAGTTCCTTGATACAGTTCCTGGATAAATCCATCACAATCAGGTTCTGGAACATGACAATAAAAGATGGGATATTTTCTATACTTGTTTTCTTAATATACCACTCTTTTAGATAAGTCTTGTCCTTCAACGTTTCAGGAAGTTCCTGCAGCAAAAATAATATACAATCACATCACAAAGCAAATAATTTTCAGTTCGGCAATAAATTGGACATCTACAAATCACTTAAACAATCTATTGAGCTCCTTTAAGTGTTGTCTGACCGCTTTGTGAAGAATATTGCCATGGGTGACAAATAAATCAATTTGTTCATATATCTCCCTAAGTTGTCTATTGGGACATAAACATAATCTGAGCTTTGAGAAAAGAAACAGCAATTCTCTCCTTATCCCTTATTTACAAGGCCCAGTGGAAACTCAAAATACTCACAAAAGTCCTTTTGGAAAATAACTTTTCATTAGTTCATATTGTACCTACTTATTACATCTTTATTGGTAATATGTATTGTCTTTTTTATGTTTGTCAATTGCTCACTGGTACAATTCAGTTCTCATAATCAGTCAGCATTTCTTAATTAATACTGAAAGGTCCTTATGTTGGTTCTTAATCATTATGTTTTTCTTCTACTTTAGCTGTTTGCCATGTGTGACTCTTAAGATGGATTTTAACTTGGCAAGGATTATACAGACAAGAGGATTAAAATGCCAGGGTATAGGCATGGATGGGATCACACGATGTTTACAACATCAACAATGCCTGCCATCTTGCGCTGATGGGAAGGATGATTTGGAGAACCCAACAGGACAAACCTTCCTTACATGCATGGAGCAACTATGAAATAGATTTGAGATCTCAACTGCCTCATCAATTGAGCATAGACATCATTTTATACCTTAACTAAGGATTAATCTACAGTTGATTTTGGCAATCCACTGTCCCAACACCAACTCAAATGATAGAGAATTTGGAAAAGATTAAAAAAAATCAGTTTTCTAAATGTGGAAATATCCTCTGTTTGCAATGCTGGCACTTACTGCTATCTAACTACATTGTTCTAAATTTTACTACTAGACCTTGTGGGTAGATAGCACCTGATATTCTGATTATATCCTCCCCAGCTACATCTACTTTTGGCAAGTTCACTCTCTTCAGACCAGTGTATGCGGAAAGTGCATTCTAATGTTTAAGTGACCTGCACAGGAGCACTTATGTTTTGCTTGAATTAGTCTCAAGTTCACATAATTGTTCATTTCAGGCAAGTATCTAAACACCTCAGTTTTTCAGCACTTCACCCAAAGTGAGGTCCAACCCACAATGCCACAACCTCCGCCACAGATAGGGTAAAGGGACAGGTCCTGGACCATCCAAGCTAGAATGAACCTCCTATTTTTGGCACTAACCTGCCATCCACTCCAGCCAACTGAGCTAAACAGCCCCATGTGCAGTCTGAGTTGCTGTGGCAACATATACTTTCACATACATACATACATGCATACATGTTGTAGCCTGCAATGGATGAAATAAAATATTTGAACAATGATGGTAGTGACTCCAAATTCTTTCCATCACATGGTGACTAGCTATCTCTCCCACTCTTACTAACTACTATTGGTATTTGTCAGAAGGATTTACAAGTTGATACTTGATCTATTTTGAATATGTCTCTGGCACCCAATCCCAGAGTGAACCCACAGCTTCTGACTCAGAAGCAGACACTATCCACTGTGCCTCACTGAAGACATGTTACATCCCAGGTACTATATATTTCTAGCTTTTTCTGTGCTTGAATGAGCTTTGTGCCGGAAAAAGTGAAGAATGTCACTGGAACAAAGCACATGATTTATTTACTATTCAGGCATCATCATCCAATGCAGCCAAATAAGAACAGGATGAATCATGTACAAAAAAAGACTTTTCTCCAAACTAATAACAGCTGTGGCACTGTTTTGATACCGCCTCATTGATTGAGTGTGGGTACATTTCACTGCCACATGGTGAGCATTTTTGTGATGACAGGGCACCTTCAATACTGGATTCAGCTGATCAGTTTATTCCAATAGAAATAAAGACGATTAGGGTTAGATTTCAATTTTCTGCTTACATCACTGGTATTCCCTCCCTATCAGCAACGTGGGCCTACCCAGCACACATCAACTGCAGAGGTTCAAGAAGGCAGCCCACCACCACCTTTTTGAGGGCAACTGGGGACAGGCAATAAATGTTGGTTCAGTCAGTGACACCCATGTCCCGTAAGTAAATGAGGAGACTTCAGTCCTGAAAATATAATTAGCGTGGTTTCAAAAAGGAGGAATATGTTTTTGCACAAACCTTCCACTCTATTCCCTGCAGTTCAAAAATAAATTCTCTCCCCTCAGTTATGACATCCTTTCTCGATTCTGGTAAAATTAGGTTTCTATATCCAATGAGCTGTGAGTTCTTTTCTGTGCCATTCAATTGATTCGTCTGAACATTCACTTCATCACTTAATTGATCTTTCCTGTTCTGAATATACTTGTTAATGGCTCTTCTTCTACGTTCAAGTCTCAGCATCCACTCTTCATTAATCCTTGAATAAAAGATGATAAAATGACGTGAGATTTTTACTGCAAAAACTGGTTTAATCCAAATCATGACCACTGAATTTGGATCTGTCGTGCCTGTATTTTGTGTGCCTCAGGTACCATTTTGACGTGAAAATGGTACACTAGCTATATGCTCACTTATGGTGCATGCTGTGCTGGTGCCACTTTGGTGAGGACATTGACTCAGGCATAAGAAGTGTACATTTGAAATACATTGAATTCACACTATGTTTCTGACTTCATCACACGTGTGAACAGCTTCTCTTAAACACATCAGGTGAATTCAGCATCCAATACATTCAGCAGCAAGAAGAATCTTATCTTAAAAAACACATTCTGTTTATTTGCTGACTGATTTCTGCTAGCTATACCTGAGTTTGTGGAATTGCTGTGCATTTTCTTGGTGCAGTTTACAAGGTGCACATGGGACTAGGTGGATTATTCCTTTTTTGCAACATGGCATTGCAAGGAGATTGAGTAGAGACAACCCAGAGGAAGACAGGAATCATGTAGAGGGACAATGGTTGTGGTGGTGTTTTGGTGGGGGAGTGGCTTAGGCAGGTGCTCTTAGCCAGAAGCCCGATCCACCTAGCAGTTTGAGAGATCATATCTCTTACCTTGATCAAAGAAAGGAACAATGTCTCTGTTGATGAGGGAGGTGCTCACAGAAATCTCCTATCTTTTCTGATGTTTTAAAGCAAGGCAGTACATTAGCAGTGAAGGTGACTATATCTATGAATTTCCTCATGCTGTGATCCTTCTATAATGGAGAAGGTGACATCTCCAACATCTTCCAACCACTCAAAGCTGCATAAAAGGAATGACTAATGTTGTTATGGTAGGGGAGGATAGTACATGATATTGTCTATGATCAGAGACAGAAACATATGATTCTGTGAGGACTGTCGGCTTTCCTGTGCTCAATTTTGCCATCATAGATTGGGAGGCATTACACTGAAATGCACAACCAAAAGGGTTCCGCTTCCTCAATGTGCAGATTGCACAATAATAAATGACATATTACATAGGTGAATGTCTGTTATCCTTGCAGCAGTGCTAAAACAAATATTGTATATGAAGCAGACTATTGACTGTTGGTATTTGAGCTGTGTCAAACTAGTGGTGTTTGAGTGACAAAGGCTTATTACTCTGCATCTCAACTTCGCATGGGCAACATGCATATAAGGAGATCCCTGGTCCCACATGAAACAGTATTGTGCAGACAATTGGGAAGCTCAGACAATGCTTCTGCTCTCGAGTCCTCTCTGGACAAGGTACTATAGTATTTGGCAAGTTATGTGTCATGATTTTTTATGGCCTTCTGCAACCTTCACAACCTCATCATCGTGAATGCACAGCCCTTCCCTCAGGGTTTACTGCAAGGAGATGAGGTGAAGCAGGAGGAAAGCAGGAAGCAACCAACACACTTCTTTTTTGACCAGGTGGTTATCTCGTCTGATTGCAGTACGGGTAAATTCAACCCTAGTTCTTCATTCTAAGACAGTCGAACACCTTACCTATGTCTGTCACTATCACAATGTCCTCTTGACTATTACGCTGAAGCAAAAAAACTTTTCCAAACCAACTTTATCCAACAATCACTCAACATCCAGTACAAGAGTCAATTATTAAAATGCGCTTTTGTTTAGTGTCCAATTTAGTGCAATGAACACACTTCTTTTTTGACTAGGTTGTTTGTGGTTATCTTGTCTGATTGCAGTACCAGTAAATTCAACCCCGACTCTTCATTCTAAGACTGTCCAACACCTTACCTACCTCTGTCTCTGACAATCACAACGCCCTCTTGACTATCACTTTGAAGCAAAACAACTTTTACGAGCTAACTTTATCCAACAATCATTCAATATCTAGTACAAAAGTTAATTATTTAAATGTGCATTTGTTTAGTGCCCAATTTCTGGAACTTTGCCGAGTGCCCCCACTTAGATACTTCTCTGAGGCTGCAGCATGGCTGAGGGAAAGCCGCTGACTTTCAGTGGAAAAAATTACAAATGGCCTGGGATGATGCTGTTGAGCATGTCTGAGTCTAAAAGGTCAAACCTTGAACTGCAACATTTCAACATGGCAGTAGCAACCTGAGCTGGCTGGTTGAGAAGCAACAGTGAGAGGTGGCATGGTGGCTCAGTGGTTAGCACTGCTACCTCACAGCGCCAGGGACCTGGGTTCAATTCCACCCTCGGGTAACTGTCTGTGTGGAGCCTGTGTCTGTGTGGGTTTCCCCCAGGTGCTCCGGTCTCCTCCCACAGTCCAAAGATGTGCAGGCTAGGTGGATTGGCTGTGCTAAAATTGCCCATAGTGTTCAGCAATGTGTAGATTAGGTGGATTACAGGGGAATGAGTCTGGGCAGAATGCTCTGTGGGTCAGTCTGGACTTGTTGGGCTGAAGAGCCTGTTTCCACACTGTAGGGATTCTATGATCTATGAAAATGAGGTGGCAGGGAAGAAAGGACAAATTCAATCATCCTCAGAGAGGACAGTGGTTTCAGTACCCCTTGTGACATCACCACTTTCTCAGGCAGTGTCTCAGTAATCATAGCAATCCTGGACAAATTGGTGGACTGCTATAAAACCCTACAACAGCCTTTAAGAACTTGCAGCAGCTTAAACATGTGGCATCCAGTTGTCCTTGCATAGCAACAAGTTGTGATCAAATGATCTTCCGGTGCAACAGTCAGACCATACATAGCTTTTGCTTGTACCGCCAATGGAAACAAAGGCATCCACCTTCGAACCGGCTTCAGGTCTGCAACTGTTCTCATAGAGTTGGCCACCACTTCCACTTTGCAAAGGGTGTACTTTAATTTCTGAATGAAGCTGACTGCCAATTCAGAGTTCGCTTGCTCCACGCTCCTTCACGTGACATTGAGAGATGTCAGTAGATCAGCCAATGAATTAGCATTTCAGTCCGCACACCCATCAGGCTTTTTCTGTGCACCCCACTATAGAAATTGTCACCCCACCCTCTGCATCAGAAGCCATTTACATCTGAAAGATGCTGGCACCTGAACAATCTTTTTCACCTAACCTGGCTGCAGTCCACTCATGCCTACGAGCTCACCAGTGGGAATATTCCCAGACATTCAAATGTGAGTTTGGAGGTGTTGACATTGGGTTTGGCATGGGAGGTGTGTTGTAAATAGGAATAGATGATAGACTGATAATGCAATGTCTTTCTGCCGCCTTCCAGATTTTTTTGGGCTGAATAGCCAGTGATATTGAGAAAGAGAGTGTGCGCAACACACAACCAATTCGGACAACTTAGAAGCCAATAAAGCTTTTATTTTATAGGTACAATGGCTTTTGCCCAACACTGCTAGGTTTCATGTTGTATTGGCAATATAAGAGGAGTATGCAATGGGATAAACAAAGGGCTCAAACCACTATGAAGGTATTCAAACTGCAGACACATTATAAGGTTAGCAGTGATAGGAGCAAGGACCCTGTTATCTTTCCACTGAAGTTAACTGGAAAGGCTGGCTGTATTGACCTTTAAGACCACATCCTTTCAAGGGGTCTTGGATTCCAGGTACTCAAGGTATGGCTGGCTTCCAGTTGCTAGTCTCAGGAAATCAATGTGCCTTCATAACCTCACAGCCTCTATCATGCCTTCAAGTGGCATGTCCCTGGATCTTTGGGACACTGTTCTCTTCCTGGCATCCATCTTGTTTCTCCTTTTGTTTTCAAAAAATTGTTGTCCACAAAAAACCCCTGCCATGATTTCAGTGTTCCTTACCAATAATCTACTCTCACTGGACTTCTGACTCCTCTTTCTGCCAACTGCATCTAATTGAACATCAATACTGGAGGCTTGCATTTTATTGCAGGCTCCTGTAAAATTCAGCTGGTAGGCCCACTACTAGCAGTCAAATTGTTGACTTGAAATGGCCTCCACGTCCCTTGATAAAAATAAATCTATAAGATTCTGCCTACCATTTACGGATCCCATCTCTTTGCCACCTCTAAAGTATGTCTGGTGCAAATATCTGGTCTGATTGTGATTGTGCAACTTATGACCTCACAGACTTCATGCTTATAGCATTGCCTAGCCAGGTGGCAGGCCTTGAGTATGTAAAAGGAGAAAGGAAAAAGAGTTATGATGCATTGAGGGAAGAGCAAAAGGTGCATGTCTCTAACTACAGATGACTGAAAATCAGACGAGATTGTGGATTGAGGGGAATGAGGAATGTGAAAAGGTGGATTAGGTAGGAACATACCAGCATCTTCACTGTCACCAGCACAAACAGTAGCCATGGCCTCACTCCTAGCCACTCCAAAGGTTTCCTGATTTCCAGCACCATCTACCCCTCCATCAAAGTGAGCACATGAAACCACACCTGTCCACAAGGAACTGCCCATGGTTCTAGTGATCCACACTCAGACAGTGATACGTTTGTCTGATGAGTCTGTAATAGAGAGACAACAGACAAGTGTGTGCTTTTGAGATTACTTTTGTGAGTTTTGTCATACTGGTACATGTGTGAGGGTCAGGTGAGAGTATAGGACGAGTCATGTTTAATAAAAGAAGTTGGGAGGCAAGTGAAATTTAGGTGGAAAATGGAACTTTGTATGGGGTGAATGTTTCATTTATGAGTGTGAAATTTGAAAATGTATTCACTGACTTAGACCACTTCTGCGAGTTTATTGAAGTTCTTAAAGTTTTGCGTCCAGGTCCTTGGAATTACACTCCTGACATAGCCGTCTTTGTCAATCTATGCCTGCTGTCTTCACAGTGTCTGGTTGAAGAGTCCTCTGGTTCCTGTGTAGAGGGCATTTCTCTTCCTGCCCACCCTCATTTACCAAAGGGCTAGTGCTGCTAGAACCTTTGTGGACACTTCAGCCACGGGGGTACCATTTTTTCAGGTCAAGTGTTAACCCTGAGCCAAGGCCATCACCTGCTCCAGACAGAAGGCACATATCCTTCAGTATGTGCAGACTAGCCTTATACAAACTTGGTTCCTTTGCTGAGATGTGCATCCGTTCAGAAACGAGTTTAGCTTTTCACTTCAGCAGCAGCAGCAGGAAGTCTGCTTGCATCATACTGAATGGACAAAGTTTAATTCCACATTAGAATCTCTGCACCAGTTTAGAGGCTTATCCAATTAGTTGCATCATATTTTAAAATATTAATATACATAAATTATTAACCATTATGTAAAAGTGTTATTTTTCACCACCCACTGAACTATTTAAAAACCTTAAACGTTAAACTTTTCAAGCTATTATCATCAAGGTATTGTACAAACACAACTTACTTTATTAAGGCACTTTTCTCCTGTCTTTCTCTTTCTCTTCGCTGCCGTTCTTTATGTTTTTTTATTCTTCCTTCCCATAAGCTTCTTATAGATGATAAATCAAAAATAACAACAACAGGAGCCATTTTGGAGTCTTTCACTACTTTTTTTAAATCTGTTGATTAGTAGTCTACAGTTGGAAAAAGAATAAACCACAAACAAAATGGAACTGTGATTTAGAACATGAGCCCATCTCAAAATCAGTTGTTGGCTGTCAGTTATGTTAGATACAGAATTATAGGTCATTGGATTGTATTACTCATCTAAAAAGACAGGAACTTCTGCAGTCTACATACATGCAGTCTAACATGGAATTCAGAAGTTGCTGTCAGTGATTCTAAACTTTTCCAAAAGATACGTTATTGAAAACTATGCACCTGCAAATGGAAATCAAATAACTTCAAAATAATTTTCCTTTTTATATAATAATATCTCCTTTTTAAAAAAACTCAACAGCACTCCCATTGTCAATAAAATGTGACAGGATTTTTATGATAATGACTATTTTTGAAGTATATCTCTGGCCCTGGAAAATTAATGTCATATTTGTGTAATGTCAATCTTTTCTATTATGATTTAAAAATCCATATTTGTAATGTGATAAAAATTAGCATTTTAAAATTTTCTTACAATAGTTCAGCTTCAAATGTGTCAATATCCCAACCTTTATTTCACTCTCTGTACCATAATATAAAATGAAAGATAATCAGTAAATTTTACTTTCTGATTGCTGTCTCTGAGAATTGTTCAATGTGATCAGCTCTTTGTCCTGCTTGACCGCTTTTGTTGCTGGATGCCTGGTGATTTTCTTGACTTGTGGCCAGATTCAAATTAACCTTGAAGAAGGTGAAATCCACGGACAGATATTTGGAAATTTTTGTTGATCGCTTTCTTTGAAGTCAGTGGTAAGAACCATCACTTCACCATTCACCTCAAAACTGGAACAAAAAGTCTGGATGTTACTACTTGGGAATTTCTTATTTATACATTGATATTTTCAATATAAAGGTCCACCAATGTTGAATTAACCTCCATGCAGAATTTAACTGATTCTACGATAGCACAATGCACGTTGTGTCCGAACTGATTTCATTTAGAGTCATAGAGATATACAGCATGGAAACAGACTAGTCGGTCCAACTTGTCCATGCCGACCAGATATCCTAAATTACTCTAGTTTCATTTGCCAGCATTTGCCCCACATACCTCTAAACCCTTCCTATTCATGAACCCATCCAGCTGTTTAAATGCTTTATTGTACCAGCCTTCACACCACTTCCTTTGGCAGCTCAATCCATACACACACCATCCTCTGTGTGAAATAGTTGTCCCATGGGTCCCCTTTAAAACTATTCCTTAAACTCCCTTTAAACTTTTCTTTTCTCTCACCTTAAAACCATGTCCTCCAGTTTTGGAGATAACAAGGTGGAGAGCTGGATGAACACAGCAGGCCAAGCAGCGTCAGAGGAGCAGGAAGGCTGACGTTTCGGGCCTAGACCCTTCTGCAGAAAAATTTTGTAATGCTGTT
>JAHRHZ010000012.1:76480905-76496737 GCA_024137785.1 Ginglymostoma cirratum | reverse complement strand
AACAGCATTACAAAATTTTTCTGCAGAAGGGTCTAGGCCCGAAACGTCAGCCTTCCTGCTCCTCTGACGCTGCTTGGCCTACTGTGTTCATCCAGCTCTACACCTTGTTATCTCAGATTCTCCAGCATCTGCAGTTCCTACTATCTCTGAAACAATTTTAACCCCTCCAGTTTTGGACATGCCTGCTGTGGGAATAAGACCCTGGCTATTTACCCTATCCATGCCCTTAATGATATTATAAACTTCTATAAGGTTACCTCTCAGCCTCCAATACTCCAAGGAAAATAGCCCCAGCTTATTCAGCCTCTCCCTACAGCTTAAACCCGCCAACCTCCACAACATCCTTGTAAGTCTTTACTGGACCCTTTCAAGTTTCACAACATCTTTCTGATAGCAGGGAGATCAAAACTGAATGCAGTATTCCAAAAGTGGTTAAACCAATGTCCTGTACAGCCTCAACTTGACATCCCAACTCCTTTACTCGATGCACTGACCAATAAAGGCAAGTGTACCAAATGCCTTCTTCACTATCCTATCTACCTGCGACTCCACTTTCAAGGAGCCATGAACCTGCACCGCAAGGTCTCTTTGGTCAGCAACGCTCCCCAGGACCTTACCATTATGTGTGTAAGTCCTGCCCTGATTTGATTTCCCAAAATGCAACATTTCACATTTATCTAAATTAAACTCCATCTGCCACTCATCAGTCCATTGGCCCATCTGATCAAGGCCCTGTTGTACTTTGAGATAATCTTTTTCACTGCTCATTACACCACCAATTTTGGTGTCATCTGCAAACTTACTAACCATACCTCCTATATCACATCCAAATCATTTACATAAATAACAAACAGCAGTGGACCCAGCACCAGTCTTTGCAGCATGCCTCTGGTCACCTGCCTCCAGTTCAAAAAACAACCCTCCATCACCACCTTCTGTCTCCTACCTTCAAGCCAATCTTGTAATCAAATGGCTAGCTCTCCCTGGATTCCATGTAATCTAACCTTGCTAAACAGTCTACTTTGTCAAATGCCTTGTTGAAGTCTACATTGACAACATATACCACCCTGCCTTCATCAATCTTCTTTGCCACTTTTACAAACAATTCAAATAAGTTAGTGAGACACGATTTTCCATGCACATATTGACTATCCCTAATCAGTCCTTGCCTTTCCAAATACATGTAATTCCTGTCCCTCGGAATTTGCTCCAACAACTTTTCCACCAATGACATCAGGTTGATAGTTGCCTGGCTTTTCCTTACCACCTTTCTTAAGTAATGGCCCCTCATTAGCCACCCTCCAGTCTTCCAGTGCCTCACTTGTGGCTATTGATGATAAGGGGCCCAGCAATCACTTCCCTAGCTTTCCACAAAGTTCTAGGATACACCTGATCTTGTCCCAGGGATGTATCCATCTTTATGCGTTTTAAGACATCCAGCACCTCCTCCTCTGTAATATGGATGCTTCTCAAGATATCACTATTTATTTCTCCAAGTTCTCTTGCTTCCATATTCTTCTCCACAGTCAATACTGACAGGATATACAGTATTCATTTAGTATCTCTCTCATCTCCTGTGGTTCTACACTTAGACAGCCTTGGTGATCTTTAAGGGGCCCTAATCTCTCTCTAGTTACTCTTTTGCTCTGTAGAAATTACTGCAGATGCTGGAATCTGAAATGAAAACAAAATTGCTGGAGATCACAGCAGGTCAGGCAACATCCACAGAGAGACAGCAAGCTAATGTTTCAAGTCTGGATGAGTCTTCATCAGAGCTCATGTGAAATGTGGTGGGGACAGCATTTATGCAATAGTGAGGTGGGAGGTTGGGGAGTGCTGGGGTAGAAAGGAGGTTGATAGTTCAGATTGAGTGATTAGATAGTGGGAATGGTGTGTCTAACTGTCAACTAGAAAGAACAGACTGTCCGACTGGGGCAGGGGGAATGTATTTGTAGAATCTCTTTGGATTCTCCTTAATCCTATCTGCCAAAGCTATCTCATGTCCCCTTTTTGCCTTCCTGATTTCCCTTTGAGTATACTGCTGCTGCCCTTATATTCCTAGTGGGGTTCACTCAATCCCAGCTGTCTATACTTACCGTATACTTCCTTCTTTCTCTTGACCAAAGACCCAATTTCTCTAGTTATCCAGCATTCCCTACACCCTCCAGCAACAAATCTGAGAGGTAGCTGAAAAGCCCAGGCTCTTTACAGTATGGGTTCAGGTTATTGTGAAGCAGAATGCATTGAATCAAAGGTAATTTGTAATATAAAACTTTCAAAAGATAATCACCCAATACAAAATTTTAACATAAGAATCTGAGTCGCATGGATCAGGTTAAGGGTGCATGGGACCAGTAGCATGTCAGGAAACTGTTTATCAATATATGGGGCTTTGTGGTGACACTAATTTATCCAAGGTATTAGAATAACAGTTGAGTTTCCCAAGCAATAACAGAGGCCAATCATTTTCATCTGTCAAAGGAAGGATCTTTGGATAAAGGGATATTAACAGGGGTCAGAATTGTCGAACTGCACCACAGGGATGGAAAACTGAACTGGGAATTAAGGCCGTGCATTCCCCAAATCCTCACCAAGCACCCACATTCCTACATCTCTCTTGAATCAAATCTCATTGTCAGGGCTCTATCAAACTTGTGGAAGACCTGTAGTGTGATCTGAGGGACTGAGATAAGGTGATGTGTCCCTAGGAGGAACAGGCCAACTTCTCAAACCTAGAAGTGGATGAGGAATAGGAATGTGAGCTCCCTTGAATGTGAATAAAGGAACTCAAGACAGCAGAAAATGTAGCAGACATATCACGTTTGGATGATCCACCCTATGTAAAACATGAAACTAGAGCTTTTGACCCAGAGCAGAAGCGTTGTTACTGAGCCACACAATCTCTTTTAGAAGTCTTTTGGAAGTTCATGTACTGCACATCATTGACATATCCTTCACTAATACTTTCCATTACCTCAAAAAAGTTCAAACAAGTTACGTAAATAAAAATTGCCTTTAACAAATTCATGCTGGCTTTCCTTAGTTAACCTATATTTGTCCTAGTGGCTGCCTCAGATTGTTGTTAAAACTTCCCCAACACTCAAGTCAAACTGACAAGTCTGTGCTTTCATCAAGGCTGTAACATTTATCTTCTGTCTTCTGAAACCAAACCTGCATTTAAGGAAGATTGAAAATTAGGGTGAGTGCCTCTGTAATTTCCACATTATGTTCACCAATCTCCTTCCGGGAAGGAAATCTGCCATCCTCACCTGGTCTGGCCTACATGTGACTCCAGACCCACAGTAAAGTGGTTGACTCTCACTTGCTCTCTGAAATGGTCTAGCAAGCCGTTCAGTTGTACCAATCGCTACAAAGGATCAAAGAAATGAAACTCGATGGATCACTTGGCATCAACCTTGGCACTGGAAAAGACAACAGTAGAAACAGCTCTGTCGACCCTGCAAAGTCCTCCTCACTAACATCTGGGGTTAGTGCCAAAATTGGGAGAGCTGTCTCACAGACTAGTCAAGCAACAGCCTTACATAGTCATACTCACAGAATCATACCCTACAGACAATACCTCAGACACCATCGTCACCATCCCTGCCAGTAGCAGAACAGACCCAGCAGAGGTGGCAGCACAGTGTATGCAGTCAGGAGGAGGTGGTCCTGGAAGTCGTCAACATTGACTCCGGACCCCTTAAAGTCTCATGGCTTCAGGTTAAACATTGGCAAGGAAACCTGCCAATTATCACATGCCATCCTCCCTCAGCTGATGAATTGGTACTCCTCCATGTTGAACAACACTTACAGGAAGTACTGGGGATGGCAAGGGCACAAAATGTACGCTGGGCAGGGGATTTCAATGTCTACCACCAAGTGTGGCTCAGCAGCGGCATCACCAATTGAGCTGGTTGAGTCCTAAATTACATAGCTGCTAGACTGGGTCTGTGGCAGGTGGTAAGGAACCAACAAGAGACAAAAACATACTTGACCTTACCAAACTGCCATCTGTAAATGCATTTGTCCAGGACAGTGTTGGTAAGAGCGACCACTGCACAGTCCTTGTGGAGACGAAGTCTTGCCTTCGCATTGAGAATAACCTCCAGCGTCTTGTGTGGCACTATCACCGTGTTAAATGGGACAGACTTCGAACAAATCTAGCAACTCAGCACTGGGCACCCATGAGGTGCTGTGGGCCTTCAACAACAACAGAAATTGTACTCCAGCGCAATCTGTAACCTCATGGCCTGGCATATCCTGCACTCAACCATTACCATCAAGCCTGTGGATCAACCCTGGTTCAATGGCAAGTGCAGGAGGGCATGCCAGGAGTAGCACCAGGCATACCTAAAGATGATGTTTCAAACTGGTGAAGCCACCAAACAGGACTACTTGCACGCTAACCAGCATAAACAGCAAGTGGTAGACAGAGCTAAGCAATTCCACAACCAATGGATCAGATCTAAGTTCTGCCACATAAAGTTGTGAATGGTGGTAGACAATTAAACAACTCGCTGGAAGAGGAGGCACCACAAATATCCCCATCCACAATGATGGATAAGCCCAGCCCATCAGTGCAAAAGATAAGGCTGAAGCTTTCACAGCAATGTTCAGCCAGAAGTGCTGATTGGATGATCCATCTTGGCCCCTTCCAGTGGTCCCCAGCATCACAGATATCACTCTTCAGTCAATTTGACTTGTTCCGTGTGATATCAAGAAACGGTTGCAAACACTGGATATTGAAAAGGTTATGGGCATTGACAACATTCCAGCAAAAGTACTGAAGACTTCTGCTCCAGAACACGCCACTCTCCCAACCACGCTGTTCTAGTACAGTTATAACACTGGCATCTACCTGATGATTTGGAAAATTGCCCAAGTATGTCCTGTACATAAAAAGCAGGACAAATCCAACCTGGCCAATTGCCACCCCATCAATCTACTCTCGATCATCAGTAAAGTGATGGAAGGTGTCATCAACAGTGTAATCAAGCAGCACCTGCTCAGCAATAACCTGCTCAGTGACGCCCAGTTTGGGTTCTGCCAGGGTCACTCAGTTCCTGACCTCACTGCAGCCTTGGTTCAAGAATGGACAGAAGAGCTGAATAACAGAGGTGAGGTGAGAGTGACAGCCCTTGACATCAAGGCTGCATTCGACTGAGTGTTGCATCAAGGAGCGCCAGCAAAACTGGAATCAATGGGTAGCAAGGGGCAAACTCTCTGGTGGTTGGGGTCATACCGGGAACATAGGTAGATGGTCGTGGTTGTTGGAGGTCAGTCATCTCAGCTCCAGGACATCTCTACAGAGTACCTCAAGGTTGTATCCTTGGCCCAACCATTCTCCACTGCTTTATTAATGACCTTCCTTCCATCTTCAGGCCAGAAGTGGGGCTAATCACCGATGATTGCACAATGTTCAACACCATTCATGACTTCTCGGATATTGAAGTAGTCTATGTCTAAATGCAACAAGATTTGGACAATATCCAGGCTTGGGCTGACAAGTATCAAGTAACATTTGCACCATACAAATGTTAGGCTACGACCATTACTAATAAGAGACAATCTAACCACTGGCCTTTGGCATTCAACGGTGTTACCATCACTGAATTCTCCACTATCAACATCCTGGGGGTTGTCATTGACCAAAAACTCAACTGGACCCGCCACATAAACACACTGGCTACAAGAATAGGTCAGAGGATAGGAATACTGCGGTGAGTAACACACCTCCTAACTCACCAAAATCTGACAACCATCTTCAAGGCACAAGTCAGGAGTGTGATGGAATACTCCCCACTTGCCTGGATGATTGCAGCCCCAACAACACTCAAGAAGCTTGACACCATCCAGGACAAAGCAGCCCACTTGATTGGCACTACATCCATGAGCATCCACTCCCTCCACCACTGACGCTCAGTAGCAGCAGTGTGTACTATCTACAAGATGCACTGCAGAAATTCACCAAAGATCCTCAGACAGCACCTTCCAAACCTACGACCACTTCCATCTGGAAGGACAAGGGCAGCAGATATATGGGAACACCACCACCTTCAAGTTCCCCTCCAAGCCAATCACCATCCTGACTTGGAAACATATCACCATTCCTTCACTGTCACTGGGTCAAAATACTGGAAATCTCTCCCTAACAGCATTGTGGGTCAACTCACAGCAGGTGGACTGCAGTGGTTCAAGAACGCAGCTCACCACCATCTTCTCAAACGCAACCAGAGCTGGACGATAAATGCTAGCCAGCCAGTGATGCCCACATCCCATAAATGAATTAATAAAAAAAAAACTTCCCGTTGTTTGATCGGATGCATCTTATCGCACTTATGAACTTTAAGCATGTCAGCTTATCTCATACCTCTTCCTAATCAATTTTAAACACACCAGGTGTCTATTACTGCCTCTATTACCGTGATTAGGCTGCATCTTCTTCTTTGGTAAAGACAGATGCCACATACAGCACAGTAGCTCAGTGGTTAGCACTGCTGTCTCACAGGACCAGGGACGCGGGTTCAATTCCACCCTTGGGCAACTGTCTGTGTGGAACTTAGAACATACAACAATAGAACAGTACAGCACAGTACAGGCCCTTCGGCCCACAATGTTGTGCCGAACTTTTACCCTAATCCTAAGGTCTATCTAACCTCCACCCCTACCTTATACTATCATCCATATGCCTATCTAATAGCCACTTAAACGCCTCTAATGAGGCCGACTCCACCACCCCTCTCCGGCAATGCATTCCACACCCCTACCACACTCTGAGTAAAGAACCTACCTCTGACATCTCCCCTATATCTACCTCCACTCACTTTAAAACTATGCCCCCTCGTAATAGCTACCTCCACCCTAGGAAAAAGTCTCTGGCTGTCCACTCTATCCAAACCTCTGATCATTTTGTACACCTCTATCAAGTCATCTCTCATCCTTTGTCGTTCTAAAGAGAAAAGCCCTAGCTCTCTCAACCTTTCCTTGTAAGACCTTCCCTCCATTCCAGGCAACATCCTGGTAAATCTCCTCTGCACATTTTCCAACGCCTCCACATCTTTCCTGTAATGAGGCTACCAGAACTGGACACAATACTCCAGATGTGGCCGAACCAGGCTTTCGTATAGCTGGAGCATAACTTCACGGCTCTTAAACTCAATCCCCCTGTTAATGAAAGCTAACACACCATACGCCCTCTTAACAACTCTATCCACCTGGGTGGAAGCTTTCAGGGAAAGTCGCGAACCACTTCAACTCCCCCTCCCACTCCGTGGACGACATGTCCATCCTGGGCCTCCTCCAATGCCACAACGATGCCACCCAAAGGTTGCAGGCACCGCACCTCATATTTCACTTATGAACCCTGAAGCCCAATTATATCAATGTGGACTTCACAAGCTCCAAAATCTCCCCGCTCCCGACTACATCCCAAAACCTGTGCAGCTCGTCCCTGCCTCCCTAACCTGTCCGTCCTTTCTCCCACCTATCCACTCCTCCCACTTCAACCCCCACCCCCCACCTCCTACCTACCAGCCTCATCCCCGCCTCTTTGACCTGTCTGTCTTCCTTGGACTGACCAACCCCCACCCTAACTCCCCACCTACACTCACCTTTACTGGCTCCATCCCCGCCTCCTTGACCTGTCCATCTGAACTCCACCTATCTGCTCCTTTATCCATCTTCCATCCACCTCCCCATCTCTCTATTTATTTCAGAATCCCCTGCCCCTCCCCCATTTCTGAAGAAGGGTCCCGACCTGAAATGTCAGCTTTCCTGCTCTACACCTTATGACCTGAGTAAAACATGTTGTACAGAAAGCTATGTTTATTGTACATTCATGAAATTTGTAATTTGGAATGTTTTGCCCTCAGGCTGCATACCAGGTGAGGAATGCATTTGCTAAATACGAACACTGGTACAATTGTTCCTGTTACATTTTCTTGCAAAACCTGGAATATTAAAAATTAAATGTTTTTACTACGATTTTGTTTACAAATTTTATCAGTAAAGTATAGCTTTCAAAATAAAAGCTATGTCTCCTTTGTCATTGGACAAACACACTCATAAAAACTCGTGAATAAAAACAAAAATTTCAGGAGAAATTCAGCAAGCCTGGCAGCATCTGTGAAGATAGGAGCATAATTAACCTTGAGTCCAATATGATTCTTGCCCTTCTTAGCTTTTATAATTCTTGCAAATGTCTGTAATTTCCCTCCAAACTGGTTCCTCTATATCTGTCTCATTATTTGGTGGTCTGTTGAATACACACAGATCGTGTAATGGTATCTCTTAGCTCAATCCAACATTACTATCCCTACAGTTTGCTTTCCTTCTTGACTTTTAGCGAACGCCAGGCCTTTCTCATCACCACAACATCAGAATGGCTGTTCCTGGTGCTGTTGCTATTAATGTTATTCTTGTTCCCCAGTGGACTAGTCTGTCAGAGAACTCGCAAATTTGGTGCAAGTCAAAATGTCAATAAGGAGAACTTTGCAGGATTGACATGGCTGGGATTTGAATATTCATCAGACAGTTGGCTTTTGCCTTGGGATTACTCGTCCAGTGACAATACAAATACACCACTGCCCCCCCCCCCACTGTTTTCTTTACCAATGTGACAACAATCATTATGTTTCAGAGCAATTTATTTCATCCGAAGTCTTTTGAATTCTGCTTAGAAAACATATAAACGCAAATCTCTCTTTTTTCTCTGAAATGAAACACAGGTTTTATTGGCCATATCATTCTTCTACAGTTAACTTCCCTTCGGTAATTGAATCCCAAGGTTAAAGACCTTCTGTGAATGTCACACTGTACTATTTCAGCTGTCAGTTCAATTGCCAGCTTACCTCATAAACCTGGAATGGACAAAAACAGCAGTGCCTCAGCCAAATATATTCAGTTCAGGATTTCAGTGTTTGATGCCTCTTTGCTTAGCAGTCTTAATATATTCAGTAGACGAGTTCCATGTATGATCCTAGATCTGTCCTGAATTAGGTGACCCCAGTTTGGGATTAGTTGCTGTCAGGGACTCTGGGTTAAGGAAGGGAAATGTTGACTAAATTTCACTCTACTAAGTCTTAACCAGTGAATCCCTGTATTAAATATGCATGGGTGGATGAGGTTGAGGAATGGATCAGTTTGTCTGCGATGTTGCCTCATAGTTGAATAAGATGCTAATAATTTAAAGGGTTTGATCAAAGCACAACAATGGTTTGAGTCAGATTGTTTCAAGAGATAAACTAGACTGGAAAATGTATTCTTTTTAAAAAAAAATGCTTGATTAAATTTTCTTTAATTACAGATAGCAATATTCCAAGGCAATAATCTATTCTTGAGGTTTAGGAGGCTCAAGTGTCAAAATGGAAAAAGCATAAGCACTCCTCACTTTCATAGTCATGTTGAGATCATTCTTTAATTATATAACTTCATCTGCAAAGCCTGTAGATTTAATGCTTGGGAAAGCGTTGCTTGTACCATTTTGTCAAACAGAGGAAAGAAATCAAACAGGTTCATAATCCTGATTGACACATGGGCTTCCACTCTCAATATAAGTCACTTTTCTCTTCAGATGCAGATGCAAATGAAAATTTTACATATTTGCAGCTTTTGATAATCATTGATAATTACTGACCCTGATTATGACCAAGACACCCTGAGGGGTAGTTTTGTTCTTAATGCCAGATAAATGAAACAGGCAGGTAGTGATCACCCAATTTTGGTTTCCAACAGAAAGTAAAATGATTAAAGGCAATTGATGCATTCCCAACCAATTTCCACACGGTGATGTTTGGAATATCTCACAATGTTTAGATGGTTTCCATGGCCCAGCAATGTGGTGGACGAAAGGGAGGTGAACACCACATGTACAGACCACCTCACCAGTCACACACCAATCAAGAATGACCAAGCATCATCGTATCTCACTCCCATTCTGAGTAGCTCTTGCAAACTCATCCTTCATTATCAGAACTTATTTACAAGAGAAAATGGCAGTGATGGCTTAGGTCTGAAGTTGTTAAAATTACTGGTAAGTTTGGCAGTTAAATATCTGGTTCAAAGTTCAACTTCCTTCTCTCAAGAATATGTTCAGCAACATTCAGGAAAAGTGTAGGAAGCCAAGGATAGAGAAGTTGGAGTGGAACAGAGAATTAAAATAGCAAGTGACCAGAAATTCAATGTTGCATGCGTGGGCTGCACAGAGGCAATCATTAAAGCATGTAGAGGAGACTGCATTGTAAGCCAAAATATAGGACATTTTGGAAGAACCACAAGTAAGTCACTGACTCATCCAGAAGGAAGTGTTTGAGATCCTGGGCAGTGGGATGGGTGTACTGAAAGGCAGGCGTTGCACCTGCTGCTGTTACAAGACAAGGTGCTGAGGAAAGAAGAGCAGTTGAAGAGGTGGGGTGGTGGTGGTGGATAGGGTGTGGGGAGGATGTGTGTGTGTGTGTGTGTTTGTGAGTGAGAGCACTGGCAGGGGACGATCCATCAAATACAGAGCGAGTGATAGCACTGGCAGGGGACGATCCATCAAATACAGAGCCTGATGGGGTGCAGGGTGTGGACAAATGAGACAATCTAAGAGGAGGAGAAGAGTGAGGTCATAACTGTGGTAAATGGGACATAGAAGTTTAGCTGTAGATAGGCTACCTGAAGGCAAGAGAGATATACAGGTTAGAGAATAATTAATGAACTTTACTGAATTGCACAGCATAGCTGGAGGCGATTTCGCACGTTATGTGATGTTGATTCATTTTGGAGAGCTAATCACTCCCTATAATTCTGCACATATGTCCTTTCCTAGCAAATATCCAACACCCTTTTGAAAAATACAATTGAATCTGCTTCCAGCACCAATTGCATATTTTCCAGAAAGTTAAGGATATAACTAGAGCCATTACTTACACACTTATATAAGCAGTCAGTTATGGAACACTATGCATCTCCTCGCCCAAAATCAGTTTCATTCTGTTTCTATATATGAAGACCCAGCTAATTTCCACCTCATGTACAGAATTAAGTCCTATAAATATACAATGAGAAATACTGACGCACATGTTCCTGACACCGGACGGTAAAAAACGAGATGCACATGTGCCTCAGGACCCCTCGGACGTTTCTTAGAACCATCTGACACAGTTCTAACTTACTTAGATAATTATTCAGAATATATTTAATGGAGAAGCCCTAGTCTAACTCCTTGACAACTACAACCTCCCCACAATCACTCACATTCACCACCACCCACAACCCCATCACTGTCACTCACACCGACCACCATCCATACCGCCATCACAGACATACCCACCACCACCCACACCTTGTCGTAGACATTGAAACCACCCTCACCCCTCATTCACACTCATCCACATCATCCTTCACTCACACTGACTACCACCCATACCCTTGTCACTCACACTGACCATCATCCTTCCACACTCCCATCACTCAATCTTCACTTCTGAAGAAGGGTCTAGGCCCGAAACGTCAGCTTTCCTGCTCCTCTGATGCTGCTTGGCCTGCTGTGTTCATCCAGCTCTATATCTTGTTATCTCAGATTCTCCAGCATCTGCAGTTCCTACTGTCTCTGAATCAATTCATCCCTGCCTCTTCTCCATGAGAACAATCTAAAGGGCATTTTCCGAGCTGCACTGTACTATCCAGCAGCAAGATTAGCAGGTAAAACATCACTAAAAATGACTACTTAATGTTCCTGTGTTACTTAAGGATGGAAATATAAGTGCACATTTATTGCCAAGTTTATTAGTAGTCACTACAACCCTGATGGCCATGATTTTAATTTAGAATTCTGTAATGAGATTCCCTGCACATTATTTCATTTCCTAATTTATTCCACTTCATCATCCTGTACATTCAACCAACATTCAAATTTACCTATTGTTTTTTTCTATTAGATCGTCCCTTTAAAAAAATAAAAATATGATCAAATTGTCTTGCGATTTTGTGAACTGTAGCTTGTGCTCCATCAAAGCTTGTTTAGGGAGGTCAACTATCCCACTTTGACTAAATAATTGGGAGAAATTGAATGGATGTGTCAATACAGTAGCCTATTTCTCTACATGTGTAATGATATTTTATATATATAAGTACACAAACACATATCTGGAGCAGGTACTCTACTGTTTGGGAGGAAGAATGTCCAGATTAATACATCCTAAGACTTTAGATTTGAATCCTCCAAGAATCTCCAGGGAACAAGAACATGACATAGGTGTTCTCTCTTGTGTACCAGAAAAAATGGATTAGCAAATCATTTTTATATCTAGATGGTGAAAAGCAAAATGTCTCGGAGAAATGGCCCATACACAATAACAGAAATAAAACTGGGGTGAAAATCATGACCATTCCAGCAACCCTTGGCATCACAATAATGGATGCCGATTCACCTGATGAAGACTTGACGAAGCTCGTTAGACTGGACCCAGGCTTAAATCTGATAGGGTTATTTTAGTAGGATCTGATGGTGGACAAGCTTCGCCCTACCCCTTACAAGTCTGAACAGATAAGAAGGGCTAAGGTCAGAAACTACTAAGCTTTGAGGTCCTGCAGCTCAGATCTACTTTGCTGTTAATGTTACATATGTTATTAGAGACCTAACCCAAAGTTGTGGAGTTTACAGATCAGCACAGGATTATCGCTTCACATCTCCGGACTTTTAGAAATCATTTCTGGTCTTAATCTGTCTTGGGAGTAGCTACAAGGAGTAAAACATCTGATATTCCCACAGCATAGTGTGTCCATGTGTGCCTCTGGGTCTATGTGTCTGTGTGTCTATGGTAAACAGCAAGACCTTCCAGACCCATGAACGCAGACAGGAGCAGAGGCCAGCAACTGTTCTGAACAAACAGCTTTAAGGAGAGTGGTGGCCATTCATTGTGGATGGAGTCGGTTCTGCTATAACGCATGTTCTGGCAATGCGAATTGGCTATAATGCGACTTACAAATCAGGGAAACGCTATTTCTAAAACTTGTGTTGGCGAAAATGCGATTCCATCAGTGCATGGAGGAGTACACATCGACATCACTTGATAATTTTGTGGGCTTTGACCTGAATACGCGCAATGTTAGCACCGAAAGAGTCTTCACGAAGCTGCCAGTACAGACAAGCAACATGTGATGGCATTTCTTCCCATAGTAAAAAAATTAATTGACAAAGAAGGCTACAACTTAGATCAAATTTTCAATTTGGACAAGACAGGTTTATACTGGAAGTGAATGCCATCAAAAACCTACATTTCTATGAACAAAGCACACCCTCCAAGCTTTAAGGTGGCAAAGGATTGTATGACTATGCTGCTGGATGCCAATGTCAATGGAGACTTATGCTTAAGTCTAACCTAGGCGTCTACTTTAGGTCAAGCAAAAGAGGTTTGATGATGGGGCAAATTTTTTCTGACCTTATTGTTGATGTTTTGGAGGATGTTTTTAGAAAATATTTCAGGAAAAGAAATTAGATTTCAAGATTCTCCTCATCCAAGATAATGCGCCAAGCCATCCTCCCACCATTGGTGAGCTTGCTGAAAATATCAAACACCATTTCTAACACAACCTCTCTCCTTCAACCCATGGACCAGGGTGTATTAGCAGCTTTTAAAGCTTATTATTTAAGGCAAACATTTAACAGGCTGATTGCAGCTGCTGAGGGGGATAAGGACAGCATTCTTCAATTTTGGAAAAGCTTTAACATCAAAAGTGCAATTGATATTAATGTGGCGGCCTTGGGTAGTGTCAGTAAGGACTGCTATAACGCAGTATGGTGGAAGCTTCTCCAAGATTTTTTTCAAGATTTTAAAGGCTTTGATCCATCAGAGGAGCTCCCAAGAATCAAAGAAGATTGAGTTGATCTTGCAAAGTAAGTTGGATTTGAAGAAGTGGAGAGTGAGGATGTTGAAGAGCTGCTTGAGTCCCACTGTGAAGACCTTTCTACAGCTGATCTACAACAACTTGTCACTGAGGGGGAAGTGGAAGCTGGTGATGAAGAAGGTGAAGTCCAGGATGCAACACCATGACAGCCTTCCACTTCTATCTTGTCTTCTATCCTGAGGGAAATTGAGAAGCAGTTGCAGCTGTTAGAGGACAACGATTACAATGCAGAACGCAGCAGGGTAGCAGTTCGGAGAATAAAATCTTATTTGGATTCCTATGAACAGCTTCTTCATGAAAGAAGAAAAATGGCAAAGCAACAAAAACTGGATGTCTTTTTTAAGCCACCCCGCAAAAACAGTCAGAAAACAATGAGCCACGGCTATCCATTTCTGGATTAACTATTTTTTGCTCTCACCCTGCAACCACAACTGCACCTGAAAGTGATGATGATGATGATGACGACCCTCAGCCCCTGCATTGACAACAGAGCAACCTCAAAACCTCCTCCCCGATCAAGTCATCTTGACATTTTTTCAAGGTAAGGTGTTAATTTACTTTTATTTCATTATTAGCTATGAATTAAACATTTATTCAAACTGTGCTATCATTTGTGTTAGGTTTTTAAGTGATTTTTGAGCGATTTTGCGTGATCTTTTTGGTGGTGTGCTCCTAACATCGCTTTTCCCATAGGCCCTGTTATTTCTATAGCACGATTTTCAATACAATGTTGTGCAGGAACATAACTATTGCGTCACAGCAGAACCAACTGTACTTCAGAAAGCCCAGTAGGAGAAACATTGTGGGAGCTGCAGAATGTTGGTAAGTGAGGGGACCTCAGCAAATCCTATAAGGCAGGCCCCAATAATGGGTGGTAGGGGGTGTGGTCAAGTTAGAGCAGGTGCCTGCAGCTGTGGGTCCCTCTGTTGGACACTGCCAAAACAGGCGCACCCACCGAGGCCTACCTATGGCTGGTAAAGCCAACTCAATCTTTCACGTCTTGGGGGAAGAGAGTGAAGTTGACATGCCACCTGCACCTTTCTTCCTCATTAAATCCCATCCTAGCCCTGAGAGTGAGGTGGCCATTAAATTCTGCCTATGATTCTTTGTTATGCCTAAAATGATGCCAACCTGTCTAAATGGCCTGCTAACACTCAATATTTGGCATCAATTAGGTATCATACATGTTTAATTGATTGCACAGTGGCCTCTGAGTCAGTGCTGAAGCTCTGCTACTGAGAATTAAGCACAAAATCTAGACAAACACTTTAGTGAAATATGGAGGAAATGCTGCTATGTGCAGGTAGTGCTATTCAGGTGAACCAATAATCCAAGGGTGGAAAACATCTCTTGGCAATTTTTGAAGAGCACAGGAATTCTTCCATATTCTCTGGCCAGCTTTTGTCATTGAACGAACAAGGTCAAAAACAGATTATCTGATCATTTATCTTCAGCTGTTCATGGGCTCTTGCGGTGTCTGAATTAGCTAACATTCCTTACTATAATGACATCAATTGGAAAGACAGATCTCGACTACTTAACTATATATTGCTTCTCTCTAGGCCATCTGACTTATACACATGTTCCACGATGATGCATGAACTCCCAGTCTGGTAGACTAATGGGGATTAACACATTAAAAAAGTCAAACAAAAAGGGATTGGATACAAAATCTAACATTGCTGCCAGAATTGAATTCCTTCCCCTCAAAGCTGTTCAGCAAACACATGTAAATCCAAAACAATTAAATTAACACAAGTTGTATATTTTCCCAACCAGTTCTCTGTCACAGTCCAACTTGATTCTAATCCAGAGATAGTAGGAACTGCCGATGCTGGAGAATCTGAGATAACACGGTGTAGAGCTGGATGAACACAGCAGGCCAAGCAGCATCAGAGGAGCAGGAAAGCTGACGTTTCGGGTCGAGACCCTTCTTCAGAAAAAG
>JAHRHZ010000012.1:76469047-76480505 GCA_024137785.1 Ginglymostoma cirratum | reverse complement strand
CATCCAGCTCTACACCGTGTTATCTCTTGATTCTAATCCAAATGGATTTCAGTTCCATAGATATAACAGTTAATTTTAAACACAATTTAAACATAAGTTTAAAACTAGGAATTTATAATTCCACTCCAAGTAACATCCCTAGAATTTCTTGGTGTCAAACTTTCAAATGAAGAATAATCCATTATTTTGAATTATGTGAAGTAAATTGGATCATCTTGAGTTTCAAATCATGATTCAATGTGATCTTTGTCACCATCAGAAAATTAAAACATTATTCTTTTTACTCACCAAACTGAAGACAATGTTTTGCTTGCTGAATGTTCCAGACTTAATCTGTTTCAGCCTAGATTTGATTGGTACCTCGATGTTTATAGTTTCTCCAACAAGCATCCCCTGCATGGTGGGTCAGAGTTGCCAAGCTCCAGTGTGACTCTATTCTTGGTTGCTGTAATATACTATTTTTGTACATTGTTGATATGATCTGCAAACTGTACACCAGAAGCACGTGTTCTGTGAAACATTCAAAACATGTGAATCAAAACAGAGAAGCTGAAAGGTCAAACAGCTAATAACATTCACTGTTATAAAGCTAAGGAACAATTGTATCATTCTGTGTTTTCTTGTCATATTCCATCTGGGGTTAGTCTAACTGATGTCATTTTAACAGAGATAGTAGGAACTGCCAATGCTGGAGAATCTGAGATAACACGGTTTAGAGCTGGATGAACACAGCACGCCAAGCAGCATCAGAGGAGCAAGAAAGCTGACGTTTCATTTCGAGACCCTTCTTCAGAAATGGGGGAGGGGAAGGGGATTCTGAAATAAATAGGGAGAGAGGGGGAGGTGGATAGAAGATGGATAAAGGAGAAGATTGGGTGAGAGGAGACAGACAGGTCAAAGAGGCGGGGTTGGAGCCAGTGAAGGTGAATGTAGGTGGGGAGTTAGGGAGGGGACAGGTCGGTCCAGGGAGGACGGACAGGTCAAGGAGGCTGGATGAGGTTAGTGGGTAGGAGATGGGGTTGGGGCTTGAGGTGGGAGGAATAGTTAGGGAGGCGGGGACTAGCTGGTCTGGTTTTGGGATACGGTCAGGGAAGGGGAGATTTTGAAGCTTGTGAAGTCCACATTGATACCCTTGGGCCGCAGGGTTCCCAAGTGAAATACGAGATGCTGTTCCTGCAGCCTTCGGGTGGCAACATTGTGGCATTGCAGGAGGCCCAGGATGGACATGTCGTCCGAGGAGTGGGTGGGTGAGTTGAAATGGTTCGTGACTGGGAGGTGTAGCTGTTTGTTGCAAACTGAGCATAGGTTGTCCGCAAAGCGGTCCCCAAGCCTCCGCTTGGTTTCCCGGACGTAGAGGAGGCCACAACGGGAACAGCTGATACAGTATACACATTAGCAGATGTGCAGGTGAACATCTGTTTGATGTGGAAGGTCTTTTTAGGGCCTGGGATGGGGGTGCAGGGGAAGGTGTAGGGGCAGGTGCAGCACTTGCTTTGGTCGCAGGGAAAAGTGCCGGGGGTGGTGGGGCTGGAGGGGAGTGTGGAGCATACACACTAAAAAGCCCTAAAAAGACCTTCCACATCAAACAGATGTTCACTTTGGTAAAGTGTTCCCCTATCTTTGCTCCATTGTAAGGCACGCTAAATTACCCCACTAGCATGGATTTAGGCTTGGGTCAGGGGTCCAGGCAAAGATGTTCAACCCACATTAGCACTGCCTTCATTATATCTGATAAGTAAATCAAAACCATAAACCCAGTCAGATGCTTTCAAGTGTTTCGATCTAAGCAATTAGCTAAAGCCATGTGATTTCTAAGCATCTTAAAAAATGGTGCTAATGTCTCAAATGTGATTTAAACAAAATAAACAAATTGATGCTTCTCCAAAGAACTTTAATTTAATCACTGTCCACAGTCTTTTAAACATGAGCACTCAGAAAAAGTAATAAGAATGAAGCACCTTCATAACAATTGTTTAAAAATGAATTCAAGACTGAGTAGTATTTTCTGAATGCACTTAGTAATCAAAATCAAACAGGAAAGTTCCAAACACTAACTTTGCTGTATTACATATTAATCAGTTTGCTGTATATCTTAAATATCTGTTCAGAGGAATGCAGGGATTACTCTAGTTCTAAGTCTACAACAGATTTATTTACAGAACTTTAAAGTAACTCAGCAAATAAAAGATTTCGACATATGTTCTCAAGATTCTGGAACCTTCTGCATGTATTAGTCAAATAGCTCTCTAGCTCCACCCACATCAAGCATGGATTTGCAAAGAGGCTAACCTAACCTACCACAGAGCAATCTAACCATTCAGCACTACACAATAGAAGGGAGTGATATAACAATTATGAAGGGGATGTGACTTAATTTTGGCAGAAATAGGAACTTAATGAAAAAAACATGAATCCAAATTCATACACAGACAGATACATGGGAACACCACCACCTGCAAATTCCCCTCCAAGCAATCACACCCTGGCTTGAAAATATATTGCTCCCTCCTCAGTGTCACCGGACGAATGTCCTGGAACTTGCTTCCTAACAGCACTGTGAGTGTACCTACACCAAATGGAATGCAGCAGTTCAAGACCACAGCTCACCACCATCAAGGGCAACTCAGGATGCTGGCTCACCTGATGTCCAATGAATTTTTTTTTAAGAAAACTCCAGAAATCCATAAGTACATCGTGGTGAAATCTTGGAAAGTTATGGAGGTGGAAAGTTATAACTGTTCTAAGAAAATACAACAGCTGATTTCACATAGGAGGATCCCAAACAGCCATGAAAGGGAGAGATATACAAACTAGTTAGAGGCAGGGTTGAAGGTTGAGAGGCTAGGAGAATGGGTGAAAATGCTGCCAGACAAGTATCCCGACATCTTCCGTTCTCCTTTGGCTTTTCTCAGGGCTGTGTTGGCAGTGACAGGAAAAGAAGTAAAAGATTTAGGGATGCAAATGAGAGAACTTCTGTGCCTGCACTGGCAACAGCAGGCAGGTTACATGCAGTGTTTAGAATATGGTTGATGCACAAAGGGATATTGCTGAGGTAATACGACATGAAGCAGGAAAGTGGCAATCCTAGTGTCAGCCATAGGCACAGGCTTGCAATCACAGAAGTAGAACATAATTATTATCAATGCTCATGAGTTTGTAGGCAAACTCCTGCAAGAATGCGGGAGCAAATGCGAGGTCTTGCACTTTGGGAAAAAGAATACGGGCATGGACTATTTTCTGAATGGTGAGAAAATTCATAAAGCCAAAGTACAAAGGGATCTGGGAGTGCTAGTACAGGATTCTCTAAAGGTTAACTTGCAGATTGAGTCCGTGATTAAGAAAGCGAATGGAATGTTGTCATTTATCTCAAGAGGGTTGGAATATAAAAGCAGCGATGTGCTTCTGAGAATTTATAAAGCTCTAGTTAGGCCCCATTTAGAATATTGTGCCCAATTTTGGGCCCCACACCTCAGGAAGGACATACTGGCACTGGAGTGTGTCCAGCGGAGATTCACACAGATGATCCCTGGAATGGTAGGCCTAACATACGATGAACGGCTGAGGATCCTAGGATTGTATTCATTAAAGTTTAGAAGGTTGAGGGGGGATCTAATAGAAACTTACAAGATAATGCATGGCTTAGAAAGGGTGGACGCTGGGAAGTTGTTTCCGTTAGGAAACTAGGACCCGTGGGCACAGCCCTGGAATTAGAGGGGGTCAATTTAGAATGGAAATGAGGAGACATTTCTTCAGCCAGAGAGTGGTGGGCCTGTGGAATTCATTGCCACGGAGCGCAGTGGAGGCCAGGACGTTGAATGTCTTCAAGGCAGAGATTGATAAATTCTTGATCTCGCAAGGAATCAAGGGCTACGGGGAGAGTGCGGATAAGTGGAGTTGAAATGCCCATCAGCCATGATTAAATGGTGGAGTGGACTCGATGGGCCGAATGGGCTTACTTCCACTCCTATGTCTTATGGTCTTATGAATGCAGTGAAATTTCAGCCTAGAGTATCTGCTGAAGTCTCTGCAGTGAGATTTGACACTTTTTAACTCAGACAAGAGTTCTACTATTTCTGCCTCAGCCAACACCCATCTCTAATAGCTTTGATCAGTTTTCACACTTAAATATGGAAACACTCATTTATTTTGGTGGAAAAAGGACAAAACCTACTTTAATTCACAATATTAACTCAGTAATATCACTCTTCAAAAGTTTAGAGAACTGGATTGTTCAATGTTGAATTCAGATACTTCTGCATGTGTAATGTAGCTCTCCTTCAAGTGCTTCCACTGAATGCTGACATAACTCATCTAATACAGCAGGTGCAATTGAGGGGAGGCTGGACTTGTAGCCATATCTATGACAATCTGACTGGAATTCAGCCAGTGTCATTCAGTCGCTTGTTGAGATGACACTTTAACTCTTTGCTACCCAAAGAGATAAAAGCCTTTTTGATAAAAAAAAGTCTAACTTGCCCAGTGGGAAACTAGCATGGTCCAATTTACACCCCTCACAATTTCACTAAAGTCAAAATAAATAAAACTCAGTTTATTGAATCACTCCAAAAGAATGTCAAAATTCTTTTGCCTGCAACAGACTTCTTTGACTAGATGAAACAGTAAAGTCTATCAACTGTAAAAATCAGAAATAGAAATCACAAAAATCCCTCTACCATTTTGTATCACAACAGTGAGTTACATAGTGCTGCTAAGGTCTGTCACAGAATTCTGTGTATAATGCACTACTGCGGCTCCTTGTACAACCATGGCATTGATGCATTAAATGGCACATGTGGCTGGGTGCCCATCTGAGCACAGAGATCTGCATGCTCAGTTACTACATAAGCTCTGAGCATTCACTACAGTGAGAGATTAGGAGGCCCCTTGCTGTATTGCAGCTGAAGCTGAGTCAGTGGCCAGCAGATTTTCCATTTTAGGTCAGTCTGGCAGGGCTCCAAGGGAAGTGCTCACCCCTTCCACAACCAAACCAATAGGCTCCAAGCCCTGTGTGACACCTTCTGCTGTGTCAGAACTTGACTGTTCCTTTCTTCTTGCCAGTGAGTGGAGGTTATCTGGCAGCTATATCATGCATCTTGGTGTGCGTCATCAATGCACACAATCTATGTGCATTAACCCTAAAGACATCCTTATCTCAATCCCTGCAGCAAAAGCTAGTCTGTGAGTCACCTTCCAGGAAGTCTGCACACCTTCCTTATCAACTATCCTGGCTGCAGCTCACCTGCACCCAGTGACTTATGATGTGCTGATCCTGACTTCGTGCCAGCTTCTAAGTTTGCATAGTATTGCAGTGATGATTCTTTGTATAATTGAGTTGTGGTGCTTCCTTGTAACTCTCGTGAGGATGCCCTTCCTCTGTTTCAAATCTCTTTGGAAATTTATCAGGCAGCAATTCTTGACTATCTGAAAGTGTAAGAGCGTAAGAGCAGGGAAAGGACAGGGGGAGATGGGGGTTGGGAGGAAAGCAGGTATTTCAGGGTCGCTCCACTTGCAGTTTCCATTTCAAGACAAGTCTCAAAATGAGAGTAAAGAATGATTGTAGAAGATGCACAAATAGTGACTTACCATCATCCTCAATGGCTTCAGCATTGCCGGGCACCACTGTTACATGCATCAGTCCTGCTTTTCCTGTGTACCATGTTCCACAGGACAGGCTCTTGCAGAATGGGGGCTCCTCCCTACTGTACAAGGTTGCCTGACCATAGGAATTCAGTCAAATCACCTGATGCCAGTTTGTCAGTTGCATCTATAATTTCAGCATACTCATATAGTTTTATTTAATATGTAGTGGCAACTGCCTAAGATGTCTTGACTGTGGTGGGATCAGAATTTTCCTTCTACACTTCACACTCTAACAAACTTTGGACTAGTTTGTTACCAGGCGCTTATCTAAGTTTTTCAAGGGCACTCCTTATCAAGGCTATCTCTGTGCCTCGAGCTGACTGTCTCCAGGAATCTAATTAAATTCTTGATGTTTAATACACTGAAACTACTGCAAAATGAAACTAATACAATTATCATATAAATACATATGGGTATGCACATATGCACAATTATAATTAACTAAAAGGTCTTAACTAAGGTGGATTGAGTTTTCCACTTCTATTAATGCTATATAATGAACTTTAGATTAGTTTGTTAAAAGGCTGTCATCAGAGCTTCCCTTATCAGAAATCTGTCAATGTCTACATTCCTTCACTTCTTCTCACTGAGGTGAAGGCCACGAGACTGACAATGTAACCTACTGCTTCAGCTATCAATTCTCTTCAGCCATCTTTTGTTGGGCACAGGCAGTCATTTTATGTCACCTTCAGCTATGGACAGCTCCAACACTTATCAAGAACCTATTCATCTTTGCTTTAGTAATATTCAAAGACTCTGCATTCACCACCTTTTCAGGAATAGAGTTCTATTAACTGAGAGGAAATATTTTGCCTCATCTGTTTTGAATGCATGACCCCCTTATTTACAAACAACAATCCCTTGTTCTAGATTCTCCCTATCACAGGAAACAACCTCTCACATCTACTTTGCTGTAGGAGCGAAACCTCCCCTGACCGGGGATAAAGACTCAGGAGGCAGGCCGGATTCAGGCATGTAGCAGTCTTTATTTTTCTTCAAGCAATCATCAGTTTGTGCAGAACGTGGGAGCTACCACCTTACCTTCCTTCCTCCAAATATCATCTGCTCTTAGTGCTGCCCTGTCTTTAATTAATTCTGCTTTTTCCTCTGAGCTAGCTGCTGCTTGTAAATTTAAAATGTTCCATTCATCATCTTTGGCTTCTTGATGTCTCACAGCTGCTACCATTATCATGTCCTGTCTTAACATTATTTTTGCTGCGCTCACTGCGTAGTTGTTCCCTCTCTGGTTTGGTGTCTGAGTCCTTCTGTGTACTTTTACTTTAATTACTGCTGCCTCCTTTGGCTCAATAGTTGCAGCCACTAGGTCCTTGACTAGGGTTCCATGCTGAAATACACTACCACTTGAGGTAACATAACATTATCTTACCCATGCCGTCATGTAGTCATAGACTACACCGAAGGCATACCTACTGTCTGTGTAGATGTTAACCCTTTTAGCTCTCCCTAAATGCAGGGCGGCACTAAGTGCTTTTAGTTCAGCTACCTGGGTGGTGTGACATCCTTCTATCCTCTCTCCTGCCAAAAGTTCCCCTTTCAAATTAACCATGGCCCATCCTGTCCGGGCCTCACCATCATTATACTTCCGTGTCCCATCTACAAACATGCATTTCACATCTGGCCCCGCTAAAGGCTCTTCCTCAACTCAACCCTGTCTCTCTTCTCCCTGTTCCATGAAGGGGATACAATCATGTGTCTCTCCTTTCTGATTCACATAGCTCGCTGGCTTGTCTCTATTGTCTTTAACCACTTCCATACACTTGTCTCCTGGCAACAGTGCAGCTTCCATTTAGCTCGCTGACTGTCTGTAACACCTCTTAGTTTGCCAGCTTCCAATAGCTGCACTTTACTATGCAGAGAGTGTAATATCACCTTCCCTAGTTATGTCAAGGAGGAGGATGTCATTAGTGCCCATGTAGCACATTGGATGGCTTGAATACATAAGCTTTATTCCATCATGACCAGATCCATTCTACCTGAGTTGTGCCCCACAGGCCAGAGCTTGTCTCTGTGTCTTTGTAACACTGCTACAGATTGATTGCCCTTGCTTTCACTGCAAAAGAGGTGAAAGCACTTTTCCAGGTCAGGGAGCCCTGGTGCTGTTGCAGAGACCAGTGTCTGTTTAACTTTGACAAAGGTCACCTCCTGTTCGGGTCCCCATGTAATTTTCTCTGAGGTAGCTCACACGCATCTCCTCCCCAACACCCACCCACCCCCCCAACACCACCACCTTTTGTAAGGTTTTGTAAGGGTCTGGCTAGTTCACTATAATTTTCTACAAAGTTCTTGCAGTAATTGAATAGCCCTAAGACTTGTCTCACCCCTTTAACAGTAACTGATTTTTTCATTTCCAATACTGCAGTTTTTCTTTCTCGTGGAATGCCACAGCTGCGTTACAATGCTATCTGTTGCCATTGACAACCAGCTGGAGATTACTCTGAGTCTGTTTAAATCCTTGTTCCTGTTTGCCTCCATGTCAGAACCAGCAGGCTCCTATTTTGTGTCCTAGTTTTCTACAGTTCTCACCTTCCTTATTGGGGCAGTTCTTGGTGAAGTGCCTGTCCTTATTGCACACGAAACACACTCCCTCCTTTAGCTGTTTCGGACAGGGTCCTTGTCTGTGGGTGTTCCCTGTAACAACTGCTGCTAGTTTCTTAATATTCCCTTGGTTATTTTCTGCCTTCATTGCCCAATTGAGTACTTCCTTAAGTTGTGTTCTTTTTTATCCTCCAATTCTCTATCAACAGACTACTTCAGCCAGAAGCAGTAAAATAACATTATACATGGACTCAAAATTTCCAAACAAAAATCTATCCATTCCATGTTAAGCAGAATGGGTTAATTAATGTTGATCTAATACGGATTTAAAAGGTGGTGGAGCGTAAATTTCTGCACGTAATTATGTCATCCATCTCTCCTCCTCAAGGAAATAGGTGTTATCATTTTAGCAAAGGAAAAGCCCACCTCCTTTATTAACCTCTCCCTTTTTAAAACCCTTTTCCCATACAGAATTGCATTTTTGCAATATTCCAATGTCCCTATCACTTGGATATTTTTTAAACCAAAGTACATTTTCAATGACTAAATCTTATCATGTGGAACTAAAAATTCACTCATGTGTTAAAACAATATTTGGAAGTTCACTCTGGCCAGAAAATGAAATTCCATTCACGGTAATTTCTGGAAATAAAATTTCCTCAGTCCAAACACAACACGGAGCCAATTCCAAAATGTAAATTTTACCAAGCTTTACAAACTAAATTTTTAAATCAACATTTTGTTGCAGACTTTTCCTTTACATAACTACTGATTGTTTCGTAAAAGGACATTACATTAACCATACATGTCCCTCACATGTACAGGCACACCACACTTTTAAATCACCATAGATTCCCAAAATGCAAACTAACTTCAAAGCAAGATAACAAGGTGTGGAGCTGGATGAACACAGCAGGCCAAGCAGCATCATAGGAGCAGGAAAGCTTGACGTTTCGGGCCTAGACCCTTCATCAGAAATGCAACCCCAGGTCTCCAGCTCCACACAAACTGCACAAGACGATATTTAGCAACCAACAAATTTAGGTACATTCAAACCAGACCACAGAGTTAACAATTCTACAAATTTCAGTGAACTAGCACAGAAAGCCTTCTTCCTCTCTCTGTTTCTCACTTATGAGTGCTGCAGCCATGTTAGCATGTTTCTGCGCCTTTCTGTGTCCTGCTTAAACAGAGCCATAAGGATAACTAATTGTTTTTATGTCTTTTCATGTTCTTAATTAGGGCTTTATTTTTTCTCGTATATGGTTACCAGAACAGACCGGTCTCAACCTCAGTGGGTTTTTTTCCCAGTCCTTTACTGCCATTCTCCCAGAGTTTTTAAAAATATTTTTTTGAGACAATCCTTTGTCTCCCCTGCGCTTACCTGTTAGCACAGGCCTATGGGTGAGATAGTCTGTTGTCTCTACTAGCGCTTACCTGTCAGACCTGGCCAGTCCTTCTTCCTTGCGCATTGACTTAGCGCTCATGGCCCTTTTCTCCCCTGGGGTTTTTGTTGAGACACTCCTTTGCCTCTCCCACACTCATCTATTAGCATAGGCCGTTGTTAACACACCTGTAATTCTGACTCCTCCTGCTCGCTCCAGTTAAAAAGTTTGTTTTGTGCTCTGGCTTACAGAAGCTCCCACACCGAGTGCCACATAACTAAAGGGTTGTAAATAAACATATTAACCCAAATCGTGGCCCAAGGTAAGCCAGCTTCAAGCAGAGCACCTTGCTCGCAGCACCAATCTGCAGGAGTGAAACCCCCTCCTGACCAAGGACAAAGACTCAGGCAGGATTCAGGCACGTGGCAGTCTTTATCCTTCTTCAAGCAATCACCACTTCATGCAGGGAGAGGGGCAAAGATCTTCCCCAAATCTGGCCTCGATGTGAGAACACAGTTGCTCCCTTAATCTTCAGCTCAGATCGGAAGAGATCAATGACACTGTTTTTTACAGTGAAATACAATATTGTTATACATTTTGTGTTACAATAATCATGTACAATGTGGTCACTGTGCCCTTCCCTTTATTCTATACATCCAATCCTGTGAAACACCTAATCAATGATGGATACTCCTGCAGATAGCCCCAGTTTCCCATGGTCTCATGATGTTTAACAGGCATTGTAATCGTCATCCTATTAATTTGCATTCCAAAGTAACAGTCTGTACTCTTTCAAACATGTCCTAGAATTGCTTATCTCTAAGGTCTGCTTGAATTCTATTGCCTGTTGTATTCCTTTACTATCTCTATCAAATTATCCAAGATGGAGGAAAGGAAAAAAATTGTGGCTTTAAGACCTGCTCCTTTTTTGAGGTATTTTCAGTATTGGAGCTGATTTCCTCAAATTCTAGGAACATTAATCACTGTTTTATAAGCTGTTGCATTGTTTTGGAACTTTAGGAAAAAAAGATCAAAACAACAGCACTTTGAAAAAGGAAGGAAGGGAGACAAAGGCCGCGACCACATGGTGGGAAGTGAATAAACCACGAAAGAAACCTACATTGCTGTCTGACCTAGCAGTGAACCGTCACAGCTACTACCGCTACAAAACTTGGCCTACTCTTGGGAAATAAGGCAGGAGGGATGGTTAGTAAGTATGCAGATGACACTAAAGTTGGAGGTGCAGTGGACAGTGCAGAAGGTTACCTCAGATTACAATGTGATCTTGATCAGATGGGCCAATGCGCCATTTCTCCTGTAAAGATGGTTGAATATAATTTACCTTTCACAAAACCGTGTTGACTGTGCCTGATTACCTTCAATTTATCCAAGTGTACTGCCATAACTTCTTCCCTAATGGCTTCTAACATTTTCCCCAAGACAGACGTTAAGCTAATAGTCCTGTTTTCTGTCTCCTTTTTCCAAGTAAGGTTGTTACATTTGCTATATTCCAATCTAATGAGACCTTCTTGGATCTAGGGAGGTTTAGAAAATGAAAACCGAAGCACAAGTTATTTCTCTAGCCACTTCTTTCAAGACCCTGGGATTAAGTCCATCAGGACCCAAGGACTTATCAGCTTGCAGCTCCAGCACTTTTACTGAGCACCATTTCTCTGTTGTTTGTACTTTTCCTAAGTTCCTGCCTTCCTTCTATTTCCTGATTTTTACCTCTTTCCAGGATTTTACCTGTATCCTGTATATGATCTATTAAAACAAAATACAGGTTCAGTTCAGAGATAATAGGTACTGCAGATGCTGGAGAATCCGAGATAACAAGGTGTGGAGCTGGATGAACACAGCAGGCCAAGCAGCATCAT
>JAHRHZ010000012.1:76355160-76464047 GCA_024137785.1 Ginglymostoma cirratum | reverse complement strand
CACCTTGTTATCTAGCATAAGATCCTCTCCTGCCCGGGACTGACTAGGTGCCTGGTCTCCAGCAATCCTCCAAGTGTCAGCAGCTCGGGACATTTCTTCCTTGGTCAGCTGTGGAGCTGTCACTTGGAAGTGCCTACCAGATTGTATTTCCATACTTTCTAAATCTGATATTTGCAATTAGATGTCAGTATCTCGACTGGTGGGGAATGCAGGAGACAGCCATAGAATCATAATATATACAGTGTGTAATCAGGCCATTTGGCCCTTCAACACCACACTGACCCTCCGAAGAGCATCCCGCCCAGATACACACCCTCCCCTCCAACACTGCATTTCCCATGACTAATCCACCTAGACTGTACATCACTAGACACTTTGGACAATTTAGCAAGGCCAATCCACCTGACCTATATATCTTTGGATTGTGGGAGGAAACCAGACCACCTGGAGGAAACCCACACAGACACAGGGAGAATGCACAAACTCCACATAGGCAGTCACCTGAAGCTGGAATCGATCCCTGGTGCTGTGAGGCAGCAGTACTAACTGCTGGGCCTTGCCAATGCTTTCTCTGAGGCCTTGTATTCTTGTCCTCAGAGGTCAACAAGGGGCCTTCTGGGGTAACTGGCTGTTTCATCATAGAGGTGGTGGACATGTTGGTAGTAGCTGCAAAACAAAAGAGAGAAAACGCCATAGGCAGCGGCTGGAAATGGTTTGTAATGAATGAAAATGTCAATGGGTCAATGTGAATAGCAATGCAATGAAGAGTGTCACTTACATGGTTGATGGGACATGGCTTTCCCTGCATTTCTGCAGCAGTAGTCCCTGCCGTTCCTCTGTGGCCAGGGTTCATTTCTCCTATGTAGTGAGGATCATAATATCAGGCACCCTCCACAGGTATGGGTTCTCACAGCCCTCTTACGGGCTGTCGTCTCCTGTAGTGAGAAAAACAGAGGGACTGAATGAAATGAAAGTGAGTGGCTTGGCTGTCAATGCTGGTGGAGGTGGATGAAAGGTGGTGAAGTGTCCCAGGATAGTAAGTAGGCAGCGCAGAGATCATGCAGGATTAGTGGTATGGGATGTTGGGGTTGGGAAACAAGAGTGAATGAGAAATGTTGCAGACAACATTTGAACATACATGAAAGTAACAGAGCACGAGGATTGGTGGGAAGTAGATGCAGTAGCAGAGATAGAGTAAGTGTGAGATAGCAGAGAAGAGAGTCTGGTACTTACTGAGGCAGAGCAGGGAGGATCATTGACCTTTTGTACGGCAATACTAGCCATTGCTCTGGACCATACATATGGTACTGACCTGAGAAACTTTCAGACTGTTGGAAATTGGAATCCCCTTTAAAACTGTGTTTGCTTACTATTCTATATTTAACATTTATTGTGTATCATGAGACCTCATTTATAGTAGAAACCGGCCTTCCCCAAGCAGAAATAAAATATTTATTGGGTACAACACTACCTATTGTGAGTTCAGTACTTTTAAAAACGAGAAGTTTTTGTTCTTAGAAATGAAAACAAACTTTCAAATGGACAATGGTGTCATCAGTAACTGCCTTATTATCAGAGGCCAAAAGGATTCAGACAACTTATTGACATAATGTAAGCTAACAGGCCCCATAATAAGTTATATCAACAGGGATAGGTGGGGAGAGGGAGTGAGAGGGTCCAAGAGAGCAAGCCACCATCCGATTTGGGAGAAGACCAAGAAGTCACCTATATCAACCCAAGGGAAAGACAAAGGCAAAGATTTTACTTCAAAACCACGACCTCAGCTCCGGTGTTCTACAAAACAGCTTTGGGGTTGGTGAAGTGCTCTCATCTGTCATGGATGTATACTTTATCCTAATCTGTTGCATAAATTAAGCATCAGAAAATTGCTACAAATTGTCAATTGCCTAAAACTGATCACAAACTTCCCAAAATCGACAAGACCAAGTTGCCAAGGTCAGTGTCAAAGACTCATACAGCACAGGGACAGACCCTTTGGCCCCATCAGTCCATGCCGAACATAAGTCCAAACTAAGCTAGTCACACTTGCCTGCTCCTGGCCCATATCCCTTCAAACCTTTCCTATTGTGTACTTCCTTAAATATCTTTTATATGTTGTAATTGTGCCCATATCCATCACTTGCTCAGGAAGTTCAATCTACACACGAACCATTCTTTGCATAAAAAAATTGCCCCTCGTGTCTTTTTTAAATCTCCCTCCTCTCACCTTAGAAATGTGTCCCCTCGTCTTGAAATCCCCCATTCTAGGAAAAGACACCTACCATTAACCCTACGATTTTATAAATTACTATGAGGTCACTTCTCAACATCCTAAGCTGCACTGAAAAAAGTCTCAGCCTGTCCAGCCTTTCTCTATAACTCAAACCTTCCATACCTGGCAACATCCTGGTAAATCTCTTATGAACCCTCTCCAGCTTAATAATGTCCTTCCTATAACTGGGCAACCAGCACTGGACAAAGTACTCCATAAGAGGCCTTGCCAATATCCTGCACAACCTCCACATGACCTCCCACCTCCTATACTCAAAAAACTGAACAAGGAAGGCAAGCGTGCTAAACACCTTTTTAATCACCCCATCAAATGTGACACATATGTCATGGCCTACTCCACCAGATCTCCAAGAAAAGGACAGCCCTCCTTCACACCACTCCACAACCATGATGTCCAGGTACCTGTTGGAGAATCCTGAAGTCACCCTCTCTTTTTCTAACATGTTCACAATCTGTCTTTGAGTGAGCAAGGCAGCTTTGAAACGCCTGTGATCGTTTGGGTACAGAATGTGCTTTTAAAGATGGTGTGGTCACAAGTGAAGTAGTCTTTCTGCAGAAATCCGCTGTGTGGGATGATGTTCAAAGAACAGCATGGTAAACTGGAACGGAATCGGACATGATCGAGGCCATTGGGCTGGGGTAGATGGTTAGAAGGCAAGTTTGACATGATACAGCAAGAGAATTTGCTTAGCCCTATGAAGGAAATCCCTTCAAAAAACTCAGTGCAACTCAGAGTAAAAAAAAAGTCAGATTCAGACCATAATGACAATCAGTTTGTCATATGGAAAACTGTGAAGTGAGATTTGCAAATAAGGCAGAATAAAGTAAAAGTTGAGAAATTATTCACTGTTACTGCTGAAGAAATACATTTGAGAAACTTTATAAGATTTAGTTACAAAGATGAAATCCTAGAAGGGGGTTCTGAGGTTAATTATTTTCCCAGAAAAATAAATTGTGTACATAGGTGAATACAGAAGTGATTTGTTCATCTTAGTTAGCAATTATCACATTTTCCGAGTTTATGTCAGAGTTTGTTTGTACGTGTCTGTATCAATGAGCAATCATGTAAATTAGAGATAAAAGTAGAAAGCCAGCTGCTTCCCAACCCTCTCTTCCAGGTTTTGACCACACCCCAGGTTCCCAGAAAAGTAACATACACTGCAATGATGGGATTGGGGAACGGGACGTGTAATGCATAAAACAAAAATATTATTTAATTTATTGCGCTTTGCCTGGTTTTTCTTTTATTAATTAGTTATTCTCCAAGAAGTGTCCACTTTTGAAAGAGTTACTTTAGTTGAGTTGATGACACTGGAACAACCCAGGGTTTCCTTGAAGATAGATATGAATGTGGAGGTGCCAGTATTGGACCAGGCACACAAGGTCAAAAATCACACGACACCATGTCCAACAGGTTTATTTGAAAACACAAGCTTTCAGAGTCTTGCTCCTCCAGGTACCAGGTTCCTAAAAAAGGAGTGAGACTTTGAATGCGGAGATAACAAGGTGTTGAGCTGGATGAACACAGCAGGCCAAGTAGCATCAGAGAAGCAGGAAAACTGACGTTTTGGGTCTAGACCCTTCTTCAGAAAAGACACTAACCTGGTGTTGTGATTTTTTTTACCTTGAAGCTAGATAAATAAGTGACAGAAAATCCACCACTTCCGTCGAACAATAAATGTGAGCTGGTTATTGGTCAAATATTGGAAATCACTCATTTTTAGCTGCACTTCCCCAACCCCCATTTTCAAGTTAATTTCAAAAAGATGTCCAAATCCACTGAATTCTAATGATTGATAAAAGCAATTATTTTACAAGACAACATTAAACTAAAATTTAAAAGTTTTGTAAATAAATGATGAAATTATCCCCATGAGAAAGGGATTAAGAACATAAAAGACAAACTAAGTACAGACAATTAATAACACTTGATTTAACTTCGCATAAGAAAGTTACAAACATCCAACTGGAAATGAACGTACCAATGCCTACTCTGTAGTGATATTTTGAAATACTTGAGCCAGTAAAAAAATGTGAACTTTGCTATCTTCTTTATGTGCTGAACAAATATTTGCACGGATTGCTCTCTAAACAGAAAACTCTACGAACTTTTTGCATTTGTAAATGAACGAAACATATCATGATCATAAAGTGCCAAATTTAGGTTTCAATTAAAAATTGGGGTCTGTGAACATGCCTGAATTACTTTTTGCAACTAAAAAGGAAGGAATCTCACGCTGGGAGTATACATGATTATCAGTGAATTGGTTTTCATCTATTGTCCCTAAAATAGTCTACCGAAAATGGGATTGTGCTCTTAATTTGATGCAGAAGGTTAGTATTCAAAATTCGCCGTTGGGAAGGTGGAGGTGAGAAGTACCTGATAATTGTTAATGGTTTCGTGTTAACGAATGTCTAGAGTTCACATTCTTGTTCTCCAGCCAGATTTCACAATTGGAAATAGGAGCATTGTCTTTATACGTTGTTATTTTTAATGGCAGTAATGCCATTTTCAACAGTTAATAGGTAAATCTAGGTATTTCTTCAAAACATTAAACATTGTTGGATTTGTACTTAATAATTTTTTTTTTGTAGGTTTTTTCTTTTACTGCTTTTTCCCTTCCAGGCTGTCACGTTTGCGAATGGTAAGTTTGTGTACCTTTTGAAGTGAAGCTCTATTAAATTAGCCCTGTATAATGATTGGAAATAGATTCCTACTAAATTTCAGCCGAGTATCCTTTTGTACTGTTTGTTTTCAGATTGTGGAGGTGATTCGAATTGTTATCGACCGACTTCAGAGTCCAGTCGGGAGAGACGACTCAGCCAAAGTCCTAAGTCGTTAACTGAATTTAACCAACTCAACAGTAAGCGCCAAGAACCAAATTCCTCGGCCGCTGTGAACATCGTTCAGTTCATTGGACTGACAGATAGTAAGTTATATGCCACGGTCATAGAAGTGAATTTTAAGTCAGCTATGCCGTCCACCATTAAAACTCTGAACAGAACGCCATCCATAATAAAAACCGAAAGAACTGCGGATGCTGTAAATCGGGAACAAAAACAAAGTTGCTAGGAAAAGTCAGCAACTCTGGCAGCATCTGTGAAAGAAAAAACAAGAATTAACGTTTTCGGGTCCGGTGACCCTTCCTTAGAACGTCATCCATTGCGGGTATGGCGTCCCAGTAAGACTCCTCGAAAAAGAACCTCCTTATCGCTTTTTTTTAAAAACAAAAACTAGTCTTCTATCCAATTTTGTAACGTAACGTATTTTTAACGTCAACCATGTAGTGAATCTATTTAACTTTTTTGCATTCGTTAATGCAAAATGTAATATCCAAGAAATCTCGATTCTGTACCGAGATCTTGAATTATTGTCAGACAAACCCGACCAGAATGTGTTTGGGACAGTTTTACTATAAAGACTACTCCTCAAGTACTTAATTGCCCAGACAAAATGGCATTGTGCAAATTTACATGAGAGTTTAGCTTATTTTGTGCGTGAATGCAATACAAATTCTTATGGATGGGAGGAGCAGTGGGCTGTTTAATGACTTGTGTTAAGGGACTTTCAAAAGTGTCCTTCATAATTTTAAACTTATCTAAAAGATTTTCTCAAATGTCTGCAATAACTTATGTACTAGATGTTTTACAAATGACTTAAGTATTCAGTATATCATGTGTAAAACAAGTCCAATGACGTTTATTGCAATTGTTGACTTTTTCTTGCATTTAACTGGTGTGGCTTCCCTAGGCAAAACACTGAACAGGAGTTGTTGCAAGAACGGTGGAACATGCATCCTAGGCAGCTTCTGCGCTTGTCCAGTCCACTTTGTCGGTAGAAACTGTGAGCTGGATGAACGCCTCAAGTAAAATCAAATCTTTTTAACGTGTTTCTCTTTCAAATTTGTTGTAGTCTATTAATTGGATTTTAAATTGTTGGTCTACTTCTGTTCCTCGGCAGGGGATGCGGCAAATTTCGTGATGGCCAATGGGTTTTAAAGCATTGTACCTGGTGTATATGTAGCTATGGCAGTCTACACTGTATTGAAGTATTCGGGAAGGTTGAGAATTGCGGTAAGTATTAATACTTAGGGGCGGATACTGCAAGTAGTATCTCTCTTTTTACAATGTACATCCTTAAGTTTGCCCGACCGTGCGTGAAGAACAAATGTTCGCAAATAACTTGCTAGCACCTATTTCACTTCCTTCATTTTCTCTCCCGTCGTTTCCTTCCCCATAACTCTAGTATTAGCTGCTCTCAGTTTCCCGTTAAAGTGGAAATTGTTCTTTAATGCTTGACAGCAGGCGTTTCTAGAATCTTCATTAAATACTGCATAAATCCGTTGCTCAAACTTGCATTTTCAGCAGGGAACATTGAATGGCAATTAAGAGTTGAAAATCATGACCAAACTCTTTCCATCTGCCCGCAATCCATGTTCGTAGCAGAAACTTGTAACACTACCATTCCCAACCGAGGTCGGAAAAGTCAGTACAAAAGAAATCAAACCTTTTAGCCTTTGTGTATCTTGTCATGTGGCTCCTCATACGCTAAAGGTACTACTCGTGAAGTTTCCGAAGTTTTGCATTGCTCCAGAAAGGGTTTAGTGTTCTAAATTATCTTTATAATCTTGAATTGAATTTGCTTTATTGCCATGTACTCATTTGAGTACAATGAAAAGTTTAGTTTGCCACTTAGTGCCATTTTGGGTTCAAAAGTACCTAGGTACAATCCTTCTCTAAAGAATAGAGAAATGAAGAGAAAATTATATTACAGCTATACAGTATAACCATAGGTCAGAAAAAACAAGCTGTTAAAAAACAAACAGCCTGAAACGTCAAGTTTTCCTGCTCCTATGATGCTGCTTGACCTGCTGTATTCATCCAGCCCCATGCTTGTTATCTCGGATTCTCCAGCATCTGCAGCACCTTTTACCTCCAATCTCTCTCTGAAGTCTCTTTGCAGCATACCAGCACAGGGAGCCTCCATTTGTGGTATGACTACAGTTTGCCAGCATCCCTGCTTCCAGTTGCTGGTGTCTTCTATGACTGTGACCCTGACCCGGCTTCAGAGGCCAGGCCTAGAGGTTTTAAAAAAAAAAGGCAGGGGGGAACAAAATGGGCAGAGCAGATTCACTCTGGCTAGAGTGTCCTACTCTGCTGCCATCTTACTGGAAGGCCGGTTGAAGTGCAACTATGTGTCTCTGAACTTCCATTTTTAAAACTACATTGGTCTGACATTAGTCAGCCTTTCAATACACATTTTTAATCCCTTATACATCTCAAACTGTCAGCATTTCTCTCAATACTGTTTACATATAAGTGGTTCATCATAACGAAGGATGCCCCACATAGATATCAAACATAGCAATATTTTGAATTCTGAAATAATTCCCTAATGGGAGTTCAAGGTAGCAGTGGGCTACTTTTGTAGCCACAGGGCCATAGTAATTGGGCTTAAGACATTATTGCCTTCTAGTAACTGGAGTTTATGCATGAATGGTGACATGTTTAGCCTTTGCAATATTGTCATCTTCATAGTTGAAAAGCTTATTTGAAATGTGTATGAATAAAATAGATGGATGAGATAATGGCATCCTTTGAGTGCCTGTGGAGTCATTATTCTGCAAAGCTTTCAAGCTGCATTTATATAACACCTTTTTTGGCCAATTTGTAAATGGTGCTATGAACTAGTGTAAATCTAAGATTCAAGTGCTTCATGTCATTATTATGTAGCTGATGTTACTGGACAAATCAGACTCTAGATTGAATTTTCACTTTTTTCTGTTTTTAATGAGGTGGCATTTCACTAACAATACAGAGTTTGAACTTGTGTTAAAACCAATGAAAATCAAAATAGAATGCTGACTTAAAGCAATGAAAACTGATTAAAATGCAATTCCATTAATCCCAAAAGTACTCTTGCAGCACACTCAGTTGTGAATTTCCTTTGCTATCTCACCAGGTTTGAGTTAACAGGAAACTTGTACAACTGAGCTTAGATTTTTTTTTTTTAAAAAAAATTACCTTGGCTTCAAATAACCCCTTCAGGTCTTCAACCAAGTACTTCTGGTCCTTCTGCTTTTAAAGGTAACTTCTTTATACTGGAGTAATTGCTGTCTTGCTCTCTCACACTATGGTTATATCCCTTTCTCTCGAGCAACTGTTTAAACATCTAACCTCTGCAAATTTCAACTGACCCCAAAGGGGTTTCTTCAAGCTATGGATGTTTCTCCTAATTGTTTCAATTTCCAGAACATTGTAAACTGCCTATTGCATTGCATTCAGTACTTTGTTCACTCTTAAGCTCATCCAGTGGAGAGAAAATATTTTATACACCAAGAACACCCTCTTCTAACCAATTACATTGGATGCAGAAATAATTAACTTGTTAGAGCCCTTCAGACACAAACCAAAACCCAAATGACACCAGCTCAAATCCAAACTCGTAACACACACGTTGCATTGCAATGTAATTTAATGCTGCATTCACTTTTTTTATTGCACTTTGTTCCTTGTTTCAGCAATATTAGGTGAAAGATACTATGAATACTGTTGGAAGCCACAGATGAGTTTGAGGTTGCCAACCAGCAAATCTAAACCATGTAAAATAAGGAAATGCTATGGTAACTTCTGAATATTAAAGTACGATATAAATGCCAGTTGCTGTTTTTGGCCTTGTAATATTAAATCAGTTGGAAGTTAAAAATGTAAAGAAGCAGATTATGATGGCCAAATTCACAATTGTTCTGTCATCTACTCTAGGATAAATATGATCATCTCTGGACTAGGAGGACAAAATAATTGAACCTTTACAAAGCCATTCAGACCTATTAGCCCAGTTCAATGTTTAATAACATTATGATTGATCTAGGTCCTAAACAAAACCTGTCTCAGCCCAATATCTTCAGCTTAAAAAAAAAATCTCCATACAACTCAACTGAGTTGGCATCCATTACTGTTTGCAAAAGATTTCCAAGTTCAATTGTTTTCTAAACTTCATGTTTTTAGACTTTACATTCATCTTGTATTCCCCAATTAGATAATTGTCTGGCTGTGTATTCAGTCAGCATTTTGAAGAAAAAACTTGCATTATCCCTGCTATCCCACTTTTTTCCTAATACTGATGCTTTTTAAAAATTGATGCACCTTGCTACTTTCTCTCCGAGCTCCTAGAGCTGTTAATATTCCTCTTATTTGTTGAATTATTCCTGCAAAGGCCAACCCTTAAATGACCACGAGTGACAAGAAAAAGCAAATATACAATAAAGCTTGAACATTGGTTGTAATGGAAAATTGGATTCAGTTATATCCTGAGTTTAAGTAACATACATTGTTAGAGTTCTCATTTACAAATAGCTTTATGTAACTCAGGCTTGCTGTTAATCACGTTCTCCAACCAAACTAGTCTCCTTCTCCACCTCTCCCAAACTGAGAAGGGTTGGGAAGTAAGTAGTGAGGCAGCAAGCAATCAAGGGCAGCAGCAGGTTCAAGATACAGGGTTGGAAGTAGGCTGAATGGGAGAGGTCGAAGGCAATAGTGTTGATCAGATCATGTAACCAAACATCACCTCTAACACAATGAAATTGTTTTTAATTGTGCATCCTAAACACATATGTAATTTGAAGCAAGGACTGAGTAGGGAGGTAAAGTTGCAGTTTGTGTGGAGCCTAACTTCTCAAACATTGCTGAGACAGCATTTGTATGAAAAATCAGGTGGTAATGGATGGATTCTTGAACTTGGTAATGATCTGAAAGTGATTCTCTGGCTATAAGTGGTTCCATTTGTATCTTTCTTTCAAATAAGTGCAGTCCCACACAGCTGGGTGATGGAGAAAGGTAATGTATTCCATTGTTAAAAGGCTGGAAATACTTTCGTGATATATAGCTTACAAACTCCTCTTTTAAAGGAGCACTTACTATCCTAAGACAAAACCAACCAGGATTCAAAATTGGAATTGCTGAGAAGATGAGAATAGATTGGGAGGAGATGCCCTTGTATTTAAGGGAGGTTGAAGTTGGGGCAATTATTTGCAAGAAATCAGGTTTGGGGGGGGGGGTGGGGAGAATAGTGGTAAAGACTAAGTTTGTTTTGAATATGGATGGTTATGTTGAAGGGAAGGCAGATAGCACCTGAACTAACCACTGACATTACTGGGTGATTATCAGTGGGGGGTGGGGCAAGGAAAAGGCAACAAATGGATGTTTTCACAAATATCTCAGATCAACATTGCACCATGCAATAATTAAGTGAAGACTATCTTTTTACAGACTTCTGGCATCAGTACTCTTGGGAGAAAGATTTTGTGCAATGGTGTTTTTGTTCTGATTTGTACGTCATCTGTCAACACCAAACTGAAGCAATCATTTAGATTGGTAACTTTTGGACCCTCCCTGCAATGAAATGTTTGGGATAGTTTCATCATCCTGTTTTACAGGAAATATCCATTGAGTCTTCTGTTGAGTTACTACTTGTTCCATGGTGGCTTGGTTTTGTTTTTAAAAAAAATTCTAGTTAACATGATTAACTTGGGCAAACTTTTTCTGGTGTGTGTCAGACACCACAACCACTAGCCTATGTTGGGACTTCCTCTATCATGTGAGAACAAAATAAGTGATGACAACTTTTTTCCCCACTCTAGATCCAGAGCAGGATGATGGATTTCCTGCTGCTAGCTCCAGCCTGAAACTAACAAGACCGTTGCTGTTGTCTGTGTGCCTTGCTATAGTATTTGCATTGATTCTATAAATATTTTATCCTGTATAAATTTTAATGGACATAATGAAGGGATCCTTGGACAGAAATGCTGCTTTATGGGTATTAACTATCTCTACCTGATGCAAATGATTTTCTTTTCATAGGAAAGCCAACGTGGTGAGTTTGGCAAGTTAGTCAGCTACAGGGCAATCACAGCCAAGTTGCCACAGTCTGAATTTAATTCTTCCCTCCTTCCCTGGTGCTTACATGTTGTATGATTGTCAATAAAATGTTCATCACAGCCCAGATTCCTAAACTAAAGTATTTCAAGTCAAACAATGCCTGACCTCTGTATATAAAGCTGCTTTCAAGTAGTATTTGTAGCTGTCCATTTTTTAAAAAATGGATTTTGGTCAAGATTTAACATGAACCAATGATAGTATATAACCATTAGCTGCTTCAAATGTTTTGTACACTAGAAAATTATCTTTATACTTTACTGCTATAAAGATTACTAACTTGTAAATCTTTTTGAAAACTAGTTTTTAACTATATCATGCTACATTTTGCTGTAATAAAATGCCTAATAATACACTGGGCAGTGAAATCAGAGATTGGCTGTCATTCTTTTTCACTTACTCAATGAAGGTGTTCTATTTTCTGGAAATGTTGAACTGTCTCCTTTGAACCAGAGGATGGGGTAGTACTATATATTATGTTTCTAATCTGTGTACTACTACTGCCATCTAGTAGAAGTTATAATATTCCTTTGAATTCAGTCAAATGATCCCACCCTAATACCATTACATAGAACATACAGCCCTCCTCCAGCTCCAACTCCAATCTCACTATAAAACCTGTGGACAAGGGTGGCTCACTGAGGCCAGGGACCAGCTCTCTGACACCTCCTCGATCATGATTCCCCACTCCCGACCACCAAAACATCCATCTCTCAGACCCCACACCACCTCTTTCTATCTCCTTCCCAAAATCTACAAACCTGACTGCCCTAGTCAAGCCCTTGTCTCTGCCTGCTCCTACCCCACTGAACTTATCTCGACTCCATTTTCTTCCCACCCGGTCCAGGAACTCCCCACCTACATCCGTGACACCACCCACCTCCTCAAACTTCCAGTTCTCTGGTTCCCCAACACCTCATCTTCACCATGGAGAGGGCCTAAAGGCCCTCCGCTTCTTGTCCTGCAGGCCCAACCATTCTCCCTTCCCCCTTAACAACTTCTCCTTCAATTCCTCCCACTTCCTACAGACAAAGAAGGTGGCCATTAAGTACCTGCACAGGGCCCAAGTTATGCCTGCCTCATTGTGGGATACATGGAACAATTCCCTCTTCTGTAGCTACACTGGCCCTACACCTCTTTTTCTCCCCCCCCACCCCCCACCTCTTCCTCTGTTACATCGATGACTGTATTGGTGCCGACTTGTGCTCCCATGTGGAGCTCAAACAGTTCATCCACTTCACTTACACCTTCCACCCCCAACCCTAAGTTCACCTGGACCATCTCCAATCCCTCTCTCTCTCCCTCCCTCCCTCTCCCCCACTCCTCCCTTTCTGGACACTGATATCTATTTCAAGCCTACACCTCTCACCCACCTTCCTGCAAAAATGCCATCCCCTATTCCCAATTTCTTCACCTCTGCTGCATCTGCTCCTGAGATGAGGCATTCCCCTGGATATCCAAGATGTCCTCCATTGTTCCAAGGACCATAACTTCCACTCCACAGTGGTCAAAAATGCCCTTGACTGCATCTCTCTCATTCCTCACACCTCCTCCCTGCAATAACAACAAAAACAGAATTTTACCTGCCCCTCCCCATCCCAGGCCCCAAGAAAACCTTCCACATTAGCAGAGTGTAGGTGACTGTCTGTTTAATGCAGTATACTGTATCCACTGATCCCGACGTGGCCTCCTCTACATCAGGGAAACCAAGCGGAGGCTTGGAGACTGCTTTGTGCAACACCTACACTCGGTTTGCGACAAACAACTGCATCTTCCAGTTGCAAACCACTTCAACTTCCCCCTCCCACTCCTTGGACGACATGTCCCTCCTGGGCTGCCAACAATGCCACCCGAAGGTTGCAGGAACAGCACCTCCTATTTCATTTGGGAACCCCACAGCCCAATGGTATCAATGGACTTCACAAGCTTCAAAATCTCCCCACCCCAGACTGCATCCCAAAACATGCCCAGCTCATCCCCGCCTCCCTTACCTATCCACTCCTCCCACCTCCTACCTACCAGCCTCATCCCCGCCTCCTTGACCTGCCTATCTTCCCTTGACTGACCAACCTCACCTTTACTGGCTCCATCCCTGCATCCTTGACCTGTCTGTCTCCTCTCCCACTATCTGCTCCTTTATACATCTTCTATCCATGTCCCCCCCTCTCTCTATTTATTTCAGAATCCCCTTTCCCTTCCCCATTTCTGAAGAAAGCTTTCCTGCTCCTCTGCTGCTTGGCCTCCTGTGTTCATCCAGCTCTACACCTTGTTATCTCAGATTCTCCAGCATCGGCAGTTCCTACTATCTCAGCATTAATCATTTGTTGTTTTTCCTAAGCGCTGGCAGCATCAGTGCAGAGAAACACAGTTAACGTTTTATGTCATGACTGTTTGATCATAACTGTCTCTCTTTTCTAGAATATGTGCAGTTTTGTATTTGAAACAAAGGCAGAATTCTTTGCCCCAGATGCTGATGCAGCGGGGGAGGCAATGGCCTGGTGGTATTATTGCTGGACCGTTAATCCAGAGACCCAGATAACATTCTGGGGACCCAGGTTCAAATCCCGCCATGGCAGATGATGGAATTTGAATTGAATAAAATATCTGGAATTGAAAATCTAATGATAACCATGAGCCCCTTGTTGATTTTTCCAAGAAAAATCCATCTGGTTCACTAATGTCCTTTAGGGAAGGAAACTGCCATCCTTACCTGGTCTGGCCTACATGTGACTCCAGACCCACAGCAATATGGTTGACTCCAAACTGCCTTCTGGGCAATTAGGGATGTGCAATAAATGCTGCCTGGTCAGTGACATCTCGTCCTGTGAATGAATAAAGAAAAAAAAATTTGCTAGATGTGGATTAAGTAGGCAACATGTGCATTGACGGACTTTTAATTTTAATATTAATGTTTTAAGTTTAATTTACTATTTCTTTCAGCTGTGTTTACGTCAACTATGGCAAGATTTATGTAAGTTGAAGCCTCGGCATCTACTGAAAAACAGCAAATAGAGGTGGGTCATTTGGGCCCCACTGAATATGCTCTCAATTGCCACTACATTGGCTGATCCTCTATCTATTCTTGCTGTGTCCCCATAAGCCCTTGACACTATGAAAAAAATCTATTTCTTTCTGTAATACATTCAATGACTCCTCCTACCGCAGAAGGCTGTAGAGGAAAAGGCTCTACAGGTTCATGGCCCCAGGTGAAGAAATTTCACCGGCCCTCAGTCTGAAATGACTCTGTGCATTGTGAGATTACGATCCTTTTGTTTTCTCTCCCATACAGGCAAACATCATCCCTGTATTATTCGTGGTTCAATAGTTAGCCAATGCTGCCTCAGTGCCAAGGACCTAGATTCAATTCCAGCCTTAGGCGACTGTCCGTGGAGTCTGCAAATTTTCACCATGTCTGTGTGGGTTTCCTCCCCAGGTGGTCTAGTTTCATCTTGGTCTAAAGATATGTGGGTTAGGTGGATTAGCCATGCCAAATTGCCCCTTACTGTCCAGGGCAGTATAGGTTGGGTGGATTAGCCATTGGAAATGCAGGGTTACAGGGATATGGGGCGTGAGTCTGGGTGAATGCTCTTCAGAGTCGGTGTGGATTTGCTAGGCTGAATGGCCTGTTTCCACACTCAAGATTCTATGATTTGAATTTTATTTTTCAATGAGACCCTTTGTTGTACTTCTCCCAGTGATCTAATCTTTCGTTTGACAAATCTACCATTCCAGAAATCGGTTTGGTGAGCACTTGCTGCTATGCCTTGAGCAGATATATCTTGGGTAATGACAATTGGCATGTATTCCAGTATAATAAGTGGAGAAACTCAGCAGGTCTGGCAGCATCTGTAGAAATAGAAAGCTAACGTTTTAAAGAGATAAAGGGTACTGCAGATGCTGGAGAATCCGAGATAACAAGCATGGGGCTGGATGAACACAGCAGGTCAAGCAGCATCATAGGAGCAGGAAAACTTGATGTTTCGGGCCTAAACCCTTCATCAGAAATCAGCTAATGTTTTAAGTCTGTTCTTCAGAACAATTCTCCAGGTGTGGTTTTTCCAAGTCCCTGGACTACTACAGTAAGCCATCCTTGCTGCTGTATGCAAACCTTCTTGCCACGAAGGCCAACATAACCATTTACCTTTAACTTCTTGTTGCACCTGCTCAAGTCTTCTTATGTCAGCATTTCCCAATCTATCACTATTTAAATGATCTGCCACTATTTTTAGTTTAAGAGGACAATTTTCACAATTATTGGTTACACTGCATTTGCCTACCTAATTTGTGTAAAGACTTCTTGGAAGTGTGTTATGATCCTACTTGCCACTTCATTCTAAGGTAAGGTAACACCACCATAGTGGACTTCTGGGACTCTCTTTAAAGAAAGATGACTGAGTTTAACCTGAAAGTTAATTTGTGGGGTTGAGAAGGTGGAAGCTTCATTATGACCTCAACCAGTAAGAGAAATGAACCCCTGCTTTTGGCATCTCTTTGCATTACAAACCATCTGTCCAGTCAGCTGAGCTAATGACTACTCCATTTCTTGAGTGTTGTCAGTAAACTTGAATACTGCATTTTGTTCCTTCATCTGACTTGTATTATTGTGACTAGCTGGAGCTTAAAACACCAATCTCCGTAAGTTCACTCATCAAGCCATTATTTTCCTTCCTACTATAATTTAAAAATGGTAGTATTTATATTTGAAGGGTATCAATCTGCAGGGATTCTGAGTCTAAGGATTTTGGATAGTGACAACCAATGCATCCACTGTTTCCACATCGGCCAAGAACAGGAATCACAGGTCCCTGAACCTGGTTATTGGGCCCTGCGTCCATGGCTATCTTTAGTGGCCTGAAATTTAGGTTATGTTCCCAGGGACCAATATCAACTTTCAGTCCCTTTTGAATTTTTCCAGCTCTTTTTCACGAATATTAATTTCCTTGTATTCCTAATTCCTCCCTCCCATTACACCATTGCTTCCCTAGCATTTGTGGGCTGTTTTTCCATCTTATCTGAAAGTGAAACTACAGGTTCAAACACTGCCAATCATTATAGCAAAGTTCTCCATTTTACTATCATTTGACAAATTTGGGGCAGTGTGGAGTAGGACACGAGCACGTTCTATATTCAGACAGTTTACTTCCATCAAATTTAAGTATGGGTAGAATTCTGCAACTGCAGAACCTGGCTATTAATGCATTTTGGTGGCTGAGATTTCTATGCTCTCAGGTCACATGCTATGATAGTAATAACATGCGTGTCTTGTAGTCAATATACCTTTTAAGAGGCAAACTTGGGACACAAATAAAACAAACATTTATGAATGTCTGTTTTATAACGTTTTAACCTATTGAATTTTCAGGGGCACAGTTCCTTAACTTTATCTGAAGTTGGTTCATGGAAATAAAGTTAAAGTCCCACACGAACCGACAGAATTGAGGCAAATTACGGACACATATAGGAAATTGGTTGAGTAGCCGGAAACCATTGGAATAATGGATAAGTGGTGTCATGCAAGGATCTTTTGGGACCTCAATTATTGACAATATTCATCAATTGTTTAGAGGTATACAAAGTCAAACCTCTACAACTATACAATTGGAGACTGTGTTGACAACAGGTTATTGAGAGATTAGGTAAATGGGCAAAGCTATGGCAGATGAATTTCAATATAAGCAAGTGTGAGGTTATCCATTTCGGACTGAGAAAAGATTGATCGGGTTTTTTTTTTAGGCACTAAGTTAAATAAAGGATGCCTGATGAGATTTGGGGATTAAGGTACATAATTCTTTAAAATGCAACAAACAGGTGCAGAGAATAATGAAGCAGGCTGATGGAATACTGGCCTTCAAACCTAAAAGGTTAAAGTATAGGAATGCAGAAGTTACGCTGCAGTTATACAAAAGCCCTAATTAGATGCCAGGTAGTACTGTGAGCAAATCGGGACACCACACCTTTTAGGAAGGATGTTTTGGCCCTGGAAGGAGTTCAACACAAGCTTATAAGAATGATATCTGGGTGTCAGGGATTAAGTTAAAGAGAGATCAGACAAATTAGGCTGTCACTTTCTAGAATTTAAAGGTTAAGGAGTAATCTAATTGCATTTTCAGGATATTGACAGGGCAGATAAACTGTTTCCACTGGTTGGAAGTTTCTAGAACCATAGTTTAAGAACTGGGGCCAGGCCATTTGGGAGATGTTAGAAAGCACTATTTCTTGCAAGTAGTGGAGTTTTGGAACACTCCCTCAAATGACAGTTGATGCTAATTCAATTGTTCAATTTAAAATCTGATTAGACATATTTTTGTTGAACAAGGGATATGAGCCCAAAGCAAGTCTGTGGACTTTAGGCCATAGATCAGCCATGATCTTATTGAATGGTGGAGCAGGCTTAAGGGGCTGAGCGATCTACTCATTCTTGTGTTCCTAGATGCAAATCACTAATTGTTTTATTGGGGCCTTTTGCATAGTTTCGGCATATGGAACATATTGTAGTCTCTCACAGGAGTTGATGCCTGAGGGTGAATGTGGTTGGCTATAAACTGCAATTGGGCAAGACTGCACAGTGCTGAAATTTATTCATATAGTTAAATAAAATATTATAAATACTTATGCAGGCAGATCTGTGACTAGTTTAAAAGGTTAATGTTTCAGGTCAATGACCTTTTCAGATTAGGCGAAGGACTAGCCACGTAAATAGTCATGAGCTAGTTTGAGGCCTGGTAGTAAGGGTTTGCCTCAGGCTCCACCATAGGTGGGGGAGTTGAGTTTGGGGACAGTGAATGTTTGGTGGTTAGGGATCATGGCAGTTAAAAGTGGAAGAGCAATTGGTTCTGGAAACTGTGGGGGCAGGACAGCAGTGGTCAGGGTTATAGCTGGGTCTAATAGTGGTGGCAGTGTGGGTTGGGGGTTAAAGTCTAGTGGAGGGGTGGAATCAGATGTCAGGTCCCATTCTGGGATGTGTATAAGTTGTCTGGAAGGCAGTGTGGGTAGGTGTGAGACAAAACTATTGAACTGATCCCATACTAGTACATGGTATGAAAGGAAACTTTTGGAGGAGTCCAGGTTTACAGGAATTACATGTGGGGGGAAAATGCAACTTTCTGGCTAATTATTTCAGCGTTTATTACGATGGGAATTTAAGTCTGCCCCTATTACCTATAGGCCAGTCAGAATTAAATCTAGTGGGGAAACTATTGGAGACTATTATCAAGGACAAAACAGAGGGAGCATCTTTATCAAAGAATACAACAATTCAAGAAGCTGATTCACTATTGCTATCTCAAGAGAAATTATGGATGCTTCTGATCCTATTAATATTTTAATCTAAATGCCCTTTGTCAGACTCTGGAAATGTATCCCCTCTGTGAACACTTTTGGATTGGTGGCTCAAGTAGATATTCACCACTCTGTGTAGTCACTGTTAGATACTCAGCCTCTGAATAATCACTTGTGGAAACTGACAGAGCACATCACTGTTGGTCTATTATTTCCCGTAGTTATTCTGAGACAAACATATTTAGGTCATTACATTCATCTTTTATAACCCCTGGTGCATTAGGTTCCCTATCTCCTCAGAATTTAAAAATGTGTGGCCCAGATCTCCCCATTAAATATGGGGGCCTGATTTCTAGCCCTGATCAGACTATTAAAAACCCACTTGCCTTTTTCTTTTTGAGAGCTCTTCCCCGCTAATTTATTGTAAGAATTCTCTTTGGGAGTGGAGGGTTTAAAAACTCTGCACTCATTTGACAGTATGAGCTGCAGTAGGGTAGAAAGTAAACATTTACACATCCAGAGCTTCTCATTATCTTTGTGATTGGATAAATGTGCAGCTCTTAAGTGGGCTGGATCATTTGGTTGTTTCTTTCAAAATAACAAGTTGACCATTTAAGTAGATTTAAAATCTAAAAATACATTTAATTAAATGTAATAAAAGGTTCCTAATGTATGAATAGGAGCTCTGTTGGATTGAGATTATAATAAATTTAACTTATTTTCATTACCTTATGACACTTGAGGTATACCCAGAGTGGATACGGGACGTGACTATGCAGGTTGAATGGGGATAGAGAAAGGAGGGAGGAGGGAGGGGTGGAGGAGGGAGGAGGGAGGGGTGGAGGAGGGAGGGGTGGAGGAGGGAGGGAGGGAGGGAGGGGTGGAGGAGGGAGGGAGGGAGGGAGGGGTGGAGGGGGATGGGGGAGGGAGGGGGATGGGGGAGGGGAGGGAGGGGGATGGGGGAGGGAGGGGAGAGGGATGGGGTAAAAGTTGAGGACTAGATGGCTAAGCAGTTCATGTAATTTGGTTGAAGTTCTCAAACCATCTCACCAACTTTCCCTGGTACTTAGCCACCACCCTGCGTGCTACAACCTATCTCTAGAAACAGTTCAGCCATGCCTCTACCACCACTTTTTGGTGGGGGTTGGAGTCATGTGGGAGGGGATTTCCAGACATGAGTTTCTAGCTTTCATTTCAAAACTTTGACTCATTACATGAACTTTATAAAACACACAATTTAAATTCCCAATCCTTTAAAAGATGAGAAAACTAAACTGTGACTGTCAGTTATATGAAATAAACAGCTGCTGGCACAGTTATTACATGGTAACAAAGTAGTTTATTAGCCAATTGATATCAAGCTATAGACTTATCAACTGTATCACATTTCAGAAGAAACATTGGTTAACCTTGCATCTCTTAGAGATCTAAGTTGCATGGTCATTAACAATAAAGCTAAGACTAACAGACTCAAACCACTACAACATCCCATTAGAAGTGATGGTGTCTCAGAGGAGACAGTCACTGTATAGTTCTACCTACTATAATATATAAAGGCTTCAGAGTTGACACTAACTGCCTTACACAATGGGTATCTCCTGACCACAAGTGTCTGGGTTTCATGAGATCAAACTGAATAAGACTCGAACCAGCCAAGCTGAAATTAATGTTTTATTCAAAAGCAATGAAACCAGTCCACCTTACTCCCTCATGGCCCAGAGATGCAAAAAGGCCTTCTGCTGGAGTTTAGTTATGTAGACAGGAAGTTCAACTCGAGAACTTTGCAACTTGGCAGACCCATCTCCTTGGTAGAAGTGACTTTTGCATCCTAGTTTTGCCTACTATTTATAAAGGCCTCTGGACTCAGCAGACTTTGTGAAAAACGGCACTTAGCACATTAATGTAAATTAATGATAGCGAAATTAGCACTGTACTTTTATATCTTGTTAACAGAAATCATTATCTGAAGAGATTTAAAGAAAAAGGTAATTCATGCCAGTTTTACTCCGGTATACAAGTTTAAATAACCTTGGTAAGTAAATGCAAATTGTATAATGTCAGAAGATATGGTCTAGGGAGGCCACTGGATTAACCTGGTTTAAGTTGTGCAAACCTAAAGGGAGGCAGTGCCAAAGTGGGGTACTGTCACTTCTCTATCATCCAGAGTGCCAGGCCAATGCTCTGGAGACAGGGTCTTGAACCTTGACACAGTAGCTGGTGAAATTTGAATTTTAAAAAGGCCTGGATATTTTTTAAAAAGTAGTCTAATGATAACCATATAACCCCTTTTGATTGTCATAAAAAATCTATCTGGCTCGCTAATGCTCTTTAGGAATAAAATTAATCCTTACCCAGTCTGGCCAACATGCAAGTCCAGATTCTCAGAATTATGGATGACTCTTAATTGTCCTTTGAAATGACCTAGCAAGCCATTCAGTTGTATCAAAGCTGCTATAAAGTCCAAACCAAGGAATGAAATCAAACAGATCATCTGACATCCAAAATGACAACAGCAAACCCAGCCCTAGTGACACTGCAGAGTCGTACTTACTAAACATAAAAGGGTTTGTGCCCAAATTGGGAGAATTTTCCCACAAGCCAGTCAAGCAACAGCCTGCCATTATGTAAAATATGATTCTGTGACTATAACTATATCAGGAAGCCACCATTGTTAGATATGTCCTGTCCCTCCGGCTGGACAGAGGCGTATCAATCAGAGCGAAAAGGTCTGTAATATCAGCCATGCAGTTTAGCAGTCTCTAAAACAATCAGGAAGATAGCAAAAAAAAGGTCTTGACATCGTTGAAGTACAGAAGAGAAAAGCACAACAAACAGAAGGTTTTTAAGGTGTCAAAAGGTTGAATGCATGTTAAAGAGTAAGTGAACTAGTAATTCAGTGTGTTAGCAGTTTGATTAAGGGTCCCATGAAGTTACATGAACAAAAGAAGGTAGCACTGAGTGCAGTCATTTTCCAGAAAGAAACCAAGTATAGCCATGCCAACTGAAATGAAACTGGATGGACAAGCTGACATTGGCCCAGGAACAGAAATGCCAATCAACCCTACAAAGTGCTCCTTAGTAACATCCAGGGCCTAGCACCAAAATTGGGAGAGTTGTCTCACAGACTAGTCGGGCAAGAGTCTGATGTAGTCATACTCTTGGAATCATGCCTTACAGACAATGTCCCAGATACCACCATCACCATCCCTGTAAGAAACCTGTTCAACCACAGGACAGATCCAGCAAACGCAGAGGCACAGTGGTTCAGGATGGTATTGCCCTGGGAGTCCTCACAACTGGATCGAGACCCCATCATGTCTCATGGCAGTGGGTTAAACATAGGCAAGGAAACCTCCTGCTGATTACCCCATACTGTCCTTCCTTCGCTGATGAATCAGTAGTCCTCGATGTTGAACACCATTTGGAGGCAGCACTGAGGTTGCAAAGGGTGCAAAATATAATTTAGGTGGGGGATTTCAGTGTCCACCACCACCAAGAGTGGCTTGGCAGTAGCATTACTGTTTGAGCTGGTTGCATCCCAAAGGACATAGCTGTGATCCTGGGTCTGCAAGGGTGATGAGGGATCCAACAACAGAGAAAAACATACTTGATCTCATCCTCATCAATCATGCAGATACATCTGTCCATGACAGTACTGGTAAGAATGACCACCACACAGTCCTTGTGGAGATGAAGTCCTGCCTTCACGTTGAGAATATGCTCCATCATATGTGTGGCATTAACACAATGCTAAATGATACAGACTTCAAACAGATCTAGCAACTCAGGACTGGGCATCATGAGGCACGGTGGGGCATCAACAGCAGCAGAATTCCACTTCTGCACAATCGGCAACCTCGTGGCCTGGCATATCCCCCATTTAATTATTACTGTCAAGCCAGGGGATCAACCCTGGTTCAATGCAGAGAGCAGGAGGGCATACCACGAACAGCCCCGACGATACCTAAAATGAAGTGTCAACTTGGTGAAGCTACCAAACAGGACCACTAGCATTCTAAACGGCAAACCCACAACCAGTGGATTAGATCGAAACTCTGCAGTGCTGCCACATTCAGTTGTGAATGATGGTGGACATTTAAACAACTCACGGAAGAGGAGGCTCCACAAATATTCCCACTGTCAATGATGGAAGGTCCCAACCAATCAGTGAAAAAGAAAAGGCTGAAGCATTTGCAGGAATCTTCAGCCAAAAGTGCTGAGTCGATGATCCATGTCAGCTTCTTCCGATGGTCCCCAGCATCAAGCAGCTCCAACAAAACTGGAATCATTTGGTATCAGGATGCAAATTCTGCTGGTTGGAGTCATGCCAGGCACATAGCAAGATGGTTATGGTAGTTGGAGGTCAGTCATCTTGGCTTGAGGATATCTTTTGCAGAAGATCCTCAGGGTAGTGTTCTAGGCCCAACCATCTTCAGATGCTTCATCAACAACCTTCTCTCTATCAGAAATGGGAATAGTTATTGATGATTGTACAATGTTCAGTACCATTTGTAACTCCACAAACACTGAAGCAACATATGTTAATGTGTAGTAAGACCTGGACAATATTCAGACTTCTGCTGATAAGTGATAAGCAAATACCAGGCTATAGCCGTCTCAAATAGAAAAGAATCTAATCATCTCTGCTTGATCTTTAGTGGCATTACCAACACTGAATCCTCCATTGTCAACAACCTGAGGATTACCATTGACCAGAAACTGAACTAGTCCAGCCATATAAATACTCTGGCTATAAGACCAGGTCAGAGACTGAATGTTCTACAGAGAGTAACTCACCTCTTAACACCCCAATTCCTTTCCACCATCAAAGGGCACAAGTCAGGGATGTGATGCAATACTCTCCACTTGCCTGGATGGGTGCAGCTCCAGCAACATTCAAGAAGTTAGACAGAATCTAGGGCAAAGCAGCCCACTTGATTGACACAGTATGCACCACCTTCCATACTTAGCTCCCTCACTACCGGATATATTCCAGCAACTCACCAAGAATCCTCCAGCTGCACCTTCCAAACACATGACCTACACTATCTCACAGGACAAGAGCAGCAGATACATGGGAACATAACCACCTGCAAGTTCTCCTCCAGTCACAAACAATCCTGACTTGAAATTATATCACTATTCCTTGATAGTCACTAGAAGAAAATTCTGGCACAATCCTGCCACATTGGTAGTTCATGCATCCACATCTGAAGGGCTGCGGTACTTCAAGAAGGTAGCTTACCATCACTTTCTCACAGGTAATTTGGTATGGGCAATAAACGTTGGCCTAACCAACAACGTCCACAGCCCAGGAATAAGTTTTAGGAAGTAATGATCATGTAATTGAATGCCCCGGTGACCAAAACTAGGAAAGGGAAAACTCAGCAAGATTAATCACTCCCAATTGCTGAGAACTAACTATTCTAGAAGATACATTTTCTATGGATAATAAATCCGTACCAAGCTGTACAACTCGCTCACTGTCTCGGCTGTTACAAGAACTTTGCCCTCGGCCACTTACCACTTGATCCTCCAAACATATGTCCAGTGTGAGCCACTGTGCTTAAAACTGAAATACAAATTAATGCATGAATATTCATATTTTACACAAATAAAAATCAATTTTAAGTGCTTTAAGATCTAATTTTAGGTCTTTTCTTTATAAGATGTTAAAATTGAAAACTGGTTTTGAATCAGATTTCCTTGGTGTGTTTCATTTCACTTGCATGATGGTGACAGAAATATAAGATCTTAAGTTCTAGCTACAAATCAACTGCAGCATTTGAATCTACAACATTATTTGACACATACAAGGATGCTATTGCAGTAACTTAATGAGTAACCCTGTCACATTTAACAGTTAAATGCTGAAGTTTTATTTGAATTTATAATGAGTCAAGAATCAACTTTATTTTCTCTGCCAGTTTCCAGCTAATATACTACATCATGAATTGTTGTACTGGCTATTTCACACTTACAGTTCCAGTTAGACCAAAAGAAAGTTCAGCAAGTCCCATGAATGCTGCACGAAAGTGAATGATGTGCTTTTCAAAGAAATATCTATTTCATCTGTGCCAAGTTATGATTGGCTTGCAAGAGTCCCATGACACCTGCCAGCAACTATTCCCACACCATGGGCGATGTTTCTGGAACTTACAGCCTATAATGTCATCACACATACTATGCTTCAAAATGCATGGAATGATGGAAGCCTTCTGATCCAAGATCTGCATTCAAAATAGACTTGTCACCAGCTCCCATATAAACAAGGCAGATACCCAACATAAAGAAATGTTGCTTGTATAAATTCCCCACTACTCACTCTGCTTACATCTCTCGGCAGATCGATATCATTAGTTTGAGGAATAACCATTTTGTTACAGGGAAAAGGAATTCACTTCTGGTAAGTGAATTGTGTTTGAAAATGTTATTGTATTTTCCAATGGTGTTAAAACAACCCCCTGACGGCTGAGTTGCTCTACAGATCTCTTTACTTTGCTTTGAAAACTTGCTTTTGTCTTTAAATGTTTGGAGGGGTTCACAGTAAATTACAATTATTTCCAACAATTTAAATTGATTAAGTTTGTATGACGTGAGGAAATCTTTGAATAATGTGCTAAAATTAAGTGTGTGCTTTACATATGACTGCCAAATATTCTCAGCTGGAAGTCTATCCTGATTTAAACCAATCTTTCATCATATTGAATCCGTCAAAATTCTAGGAACGATGTACATTAAATCACGTAGCAATCCAAACTGAGAGTTGGAAATACTTGAAATAATTCAGCAAAATGTGTTCCAAATGATATTTGTGTCAATCTTACAAAATGTGAAAAGTTTTGAAGCAGTATAACTTCAAAATGTTTTAACTGAATGAAGTTTAAATTATAGTATTTATTTTAATTTGTATAATGATAAGTAGCAGTAATTATAATTACTGGATCTGTAAATGAATATAGTTTTTCGAATACAGAATTGTTCATAGTAACAAATAAAATCAATCTGACATTGGCAGTATGCTTGCAAAGAATGTATTAATTGAACTCAAACTGCAATTAATTTATACATTTATAATTTACATATCAGTTAGCTAAGGCAGTGAGCCACATAAACTGCTAGGGAGTCAATTTTAGTCAGTGATCTATGCTGTTTTAGTCAATGTTGGCTATGGTAGTAGCTAGTATGTTGGCATTGTCCTCATTGTTTCTTCACTATCCACAGGCAAAGAAATCAATGTTCCTATTTCTGATTGGTATCCAGCTACTGTGGATACATGTGAAACACATGGGTAAATTAGGATTGGCTTGACTGTGATTTACCTTCTGCTAATGGTGTTGCATTTTTAAAAAAGAAGGGAACCTGGAGGATAGATGTAAAATAGTGGAGGAAGAATGACATTTCAAGTAAATCTTTGATATCTAGGGTAATTTTATTAATTTTCAAGAATGGATCATGCAAGAAGAAAGAATAGGTCAGATGGTTAAGAAGTTGGAAAAAGTATTAGCTATTTGAAGTCTGGGAATCTTCCCATGGGCAACATAGAGATTTTCACAAATGTCAGCAACTCACCTGGAGGTTGGGATAAGGAGGTTACATAAAAGTAGTTAATAGAAAGTGGAATTAGATAATGAATCCACAAATGAAGAATCAGAATGTTCATTTTGCAAATCTCATTAGAGTAAAAAAAAAGTATTTTGTGGCCTCCTCTTTCTGCATTTTCTGCCATTTTATGACTAACCACTGTGTAAATTGATGATAAAAGGTTAAGCAACATAAACACTGAAAAATCCAAAAGGAAACTAGACCTGTCAGCTTGACATCAATAGTGAGAAAACTGATGGAGACCATAATTTTCGGATCAGGTAACTATACAGAGAGAAAAATAAGTTAATACCAGACAGTCAACAAGGTTTGGTCAAGGGCAGCTCATGTCTGACAAATTTGAGTTTTTTGATGAGGTGACACAGGCAGTGAATGAGGATCGTGCTGTGGATGTTGGAGTTGTCCTCATTGATTTCTTTGCCTGTGGATAGTGAAGAAACAATGTCTTTTCTGAAAGCATTTGACACAGTGCCACATGGCAAATTGGTTAGCAAATTAGAAATGTTTTGGATTGATGGGTCCTTGGCAGCATGGATTAGAAGTTGGCTAAAAGAAAGAAAACAGACGGTAAGGATAGATGGGCACTTCTCAGATTGTAGACAAGTTGAATGTGGTGTTCCCCACTTGGTGTTGGAGCCCTTGCTTTTTCTGATTTATATAAATGATTTGGAAATGGGTTTTGAGGGAATAATTTCTAAATTTGCAGATGATGGTGAGCTAGGGAGAATAGTTAATTGTGAGAATGGTGCTGAGTGACTTCAGAGGGTCATTGATAAGTTGGCCAAATGGGCAAACGCTTGGCAAATGAATTTTAATGCAAAGAAATGTGAGGTAAAGCATTTTGGCAGAAAAAACATGGAGAGACAATACAGGGTCAACAGCATAACTTTGAGGGAAGTACAGGAGCAGAGGGACTTCAAGGTTTACATATGTGATTCTCTGAAGATGGCCAGGCAAGCTGAAACAGAGGTTAAGACTTATTGAATCCTTGGGTTTATAAATATAGCATAGAGTATAAAAGCAAAGAAGTGACGCTACACCCCTAAAATCATTGGTCAGACCACATGTGGAGTATTGTATTCAGTTCTGGACACCTAATTTAAGGAAGGATGTTGAAGCTCTGGAGAGAGTTCAAAGAAGCTTTAATAGAATTGGTACCAGGTATGAAGGATTTTAAATACAAGGAAAGATCAGATATTAGGCTTATTCTCCCTGCAGCTGAGAAGATTAAGAAGTGACATTATTGAGGTGTTCAAAATTATGAACACAATTGATGAGGTAAAGAAGGAATATTCTACTTCCACTAGTTGGTATGTCAGTAACTCGGGGTCACAATTTCAAGGTTGTCAGCAAGAGAACCAGGAGTGGGATGAGATGAAACTTCTTAACTCAGAGAGATGTTAGGATTTTGAAGAGAATGGTGGAGGTGGATTCCATAGGAGGTTTCACAAGAGAGCTGGATATATTGAAATGAAATTGATGAAATTAGAGGGCTATGGAAATAGGCCTAGAGAGTGGTAGCTCTTTTGGGAGCTGGTACAGACACAATGGGTTGAATGGCCTCCTTCTGTACTGTAACATTCTATGATTCTATGAAAAATACCATGTGAATACAGCAAAGGTAAACCAAAAAGCAAAACAAATATCATTTGCAGAAACAGGGATCATACACAGTAAAAAGACCAAGAAATTTTAAAAAGGCAAATATAAAAGAAAAGCTTTTGTTATAGTGAAAGATACTATTCTAATATTGGAATTTAAGAAAATTTTAAGTTGCTTCTGATTTCACTTAAAAGTAATGCTGAGTCACTTGGTGTAAAAAGTGAATCATTTCCCGAACATAATTCCTTAAAGTGTTAAAAATTCGGATTAAAATGTTTGTTGAACTTGAGAAAATCCACAAATACTGCTGTAAATTATGTTGTAACCATAAGCTCCTGTCATTGTGTCATTATTTCTTCTAGGAAATGGACGGTTTGTCTCATTTACCTAATCGAGAGAGAGTAGCTGGATCAAAATATGATCTGAAAGCTATCTGGGAGAAGAGAATTGAAAAGCAGACGGAGTGGATGGAGCAGGAAAAGATGAGGTTGAATAAGAGTGCCCTTAGTAGGTGTGTTCTATGATTACTTTGCAACTAAATTGAAATTCAAGACAGCTTAGGGTCGAGGTCAAGAAAGTGTGTCACATCATATCAGTGAAAGGGCTGTTTGTTTCTCTGATTTACACGTTATTATTTAGAGGTTATATATTGACATGATATAATGAAAATAAACAACAAACAGGGTGACTGGATTTGAATAAAGTGCAATGGATGGATAATTTCTGCATTGTCCCACTCACACCCTAGTTGCAATTTTGGCAGAGGAGTTGCAGTAACCCTGAAAAATGATGAAAACAGCACTTCTAAAGCTGATTTATCTCTGATTTACTTCCTTGTTATACAGTTGTTTTTCCCTTATATAATGATTGTTTAGTTACTAAATTGAATGATTATTTATTGGACCGATTCTTTCTACTGCGAACGAGCAAGGTGACAGTGCAGGAGAGGAAAGTCTGGCCATTATTAGAAATGCAGTAATTGCATTGGGATAGGTTGGGGTGAAAATGGATCAAATCAGTTTATATGCCTATAAGCAAGCCTGCTTAATACCTTGTGCATTGGGAACAAAAACAGAAATCCTCAAGGCCTAATGAAATATATCCTTAATTCTAAATATGAAAGAGGTACAGGGGTTGTGGATATGTTAGCTTTAATTTTCCAAAATTTGCTAGATTCTGGAATGATCCCATCAGAGTGGAAGTTAGAAAATGTAATACCACTATTCAGGAAAGGACAGGGAGAGAAAACACAGAACTACAGGACATTCAGTCAGTGGGTAAGTACAGGAATCTACTATTCAGGAAATATTGACAATACATGTTGAAAAGCACAGGTCAGCATTATTTTACGAAAGGGAAGCGCTATTTAACGAATTTATTAGTGTTTTTAAGAACGTAACAAGTAGAGCACATAAGGGGAACATATGTAGTATAATTGAATTTCTATAAGGCACTCAATAAGCTGTTGCTGAAAGATTAACACGATATTTACAGTCTATGTTAATGATTTACAGAGTAATTTAACTAAATTTGCTGATGATACAAAGCTAGGTGACAATTCAAGTTGTAAGATGAACACAGAGTACAAAAAGATACACACAAGTAGCAGATGCAATACAATGTGGAGAAGTATGAGAACTGATTGTAAAAAGGAATATTTTTTAAAAGACATGAAACCAGTAACTGTTGATGATCACAGAGACTTGGCTGTACCAGTAAAAGGAAGACAAAATGTCTGCATGCAGATCCAGTACAATTGGGAAAGCAAATGACATGTTGTCCTTTATTTCCAGGGGACTGGAGTACAAGAATAATGAGGACTTGCTATAATGTTATGGGATGTTACTAAGACCAGACCTGTCATACAGTGTGCAGTTTTGAATCTCGTATCTTAGGCAGGATGTATGTTCCTGAAAGGCAGTGAATTTTCACTAGATAGGACCATTCTTTGAGCCCAGGGACCTAAGATAAGAGGCTGAGTAAATTGTCTCTATATTCTGTGGTGTGTAGAAGAATGAAAGATGATTTTATTGTAACATTCAAGATGATGAAGATTTGATGGGGTAGATGCTGAGACGTTGTCGTCCCTGGCTGAGGAATCTAGAACAAGAGGATAGAGTCTCAGTTAAAAGTCAATAATCATGTAGGACTGAGGTGAGGGAAATGTATTCACTCAAGGGATTGTGAACTTTTGGAATTTTCTGTTCCAGAGGGTTGTAGACACACTACCATCGAACATAGTTAATGTTGAGATAGCACCCAAAATCAATCTTTCAGGTTTGAAGGGAGGCAGGGAGTGGACAGGAAATTGAAATTGAAATTGAAACTCAAGAGTAGGCTTAAAGAACAAAGTGGTCTACTCCTACCCCTATTTCTTATGTTCTGATACTTCTCAGCGTAACCACAGGCCATCTTGTGTAGAGGCTCCCCCTTCACCCAGTCAAGGGGAGAAGCAAGATTTTCTATCTTAAGTTTTAAAAGATTGCAGAGAGGGAGCTCCTTTTACAGCCTGCTGCTCCTTCTTGAAGACTCCTGATTGATCCTCCAGCTTCAAAAGCCCTTTATTTGTTCTTAATTGTATGGCGAGTGACAATCAAGTCATTACTTGAATACTTTTCCTGTTAATCAGGGACATGATTGAATCCACAGCCACCCCTGTGACACCAGCAGTATAATCTTCTCGGGGTCTGAGTGATGTGGGCTATGGCAAAATTTGTGGCAGAATCGGACAAGAAGTCCAGCAAGGCCTGTCTAGACATCAGGAGCATCTTGCTCTATCTATTATGCTTTTGACAAGCTGCATGGCAAACTTCTCGCCAGATGGTAGCAAGCTGCCAATAAAGGAGGATTATTGATTACTAAAGCATGTTAACAACACATTTCACTTTATTAATATTCAACTTCCTAACTTTACAAACTCAGCAAACAAACTGGACATCAAGAAGACTCAATGTGGAAGTCTGCGCTGGTACCTGGCCGATTCAATTTGTTGCTTGCTCCAAAAGACCTCCAAGCTGTGTATGATCAAACAGCACCTTAGGGCACAATTATCAGGTTCCTGCTGCACACATCCACAGATAGCGGCACAGGTGTCTGCCGATCCCTCACAACCATCATGGCACGTCTATGATACACTGACAGGTCGCTTAGGAAGCACAGACTCACACTGCAGGGAAATAGCTCATGGTCAAATGGGAGCTGCATACACAGTGGGCCAGTCAGTTATGTCTAGAAGTTGCTCATTGATGTCAGAAGTCTGGGACGAGTACAGTTTAGGGGATCTGTCTGATGATCATTAATGTGGGTGGAAGTGGGGCCTGCAGGGGTAATGAGGAGATTACTGCCAAATGGGATGGGAGTGTGGGGAGGAATGCAGTGGCATCTGTAGAACGGGGGTCAAAAACAGTCACAAGGTATACTGATGCTGTGCAGAACATGGTAGGCTACAGGGAGGGATTGGGGGTGTCTGGGGTGGCAGTGATTACCACTGTGGCCTCCATTGATGAGGGCACAGAGGAACAGGGTTGACATCACAAAGATGTAATGCTGGGATTCAGGGTTACAGTTGGAGGCAAAGTTCAATGCAATGGTTCTTCACAGGAGTGTGAATAGGTGGACATTGGCTTTAAGGTAGTGCAGGGTAAAGGGGTTTGTGAAGGCTTTAGGGTGTTGGTTGGGATGCGGGGAGCAAACCTAATGACCAGGCATTCTCTGCCATTCACTTTCTGTTCTTTAGATGGGAATTGCCACTAAAAATGCCTAGGTCAATGCCAAAATGAGTGGAGTCAGTGTTAGTCTGATGGGTGAAAGTACAGGATCCATTTGCTCAATGTGAGAACGTTGAAGAAACAAATATATGAAGCAGCCATTTACAAAGTGTAGCCAGTTGCAATCATTTCATTGCCCGTTCGCTATGCATGCAGGGTGCAGATGCTGGTAAAAGGCAATTTGCAACATACCATTGGCACTTGCAATTTGGACAGTGGCACCTCAGTAATGTCAAAAGTTAGCAGCAAAGATAGTACAAAAGACCAATGATGGCTGAAGGCAAACCATTACTCTTATAACTTACAAGTGCTCTGTAGGAGGCACATATCATCATTTCATGATCTGTCACGTAAATGTAATGATGTTCTGCATTGAATACACTAACAAACGTAGCAACATTAAAAATAGGAGAAGTAGGCCATTCAGTGCTTCGAGCCTGCTCTGTTGTTCGTTATGAATGGCCACCTTGCCTGATCATCCAACTCAGTAGCATGTTCCTGCTTTACCCACATCCTTGGTTGAGGAATTGTAGGTGAAAGTGAAGGTGACAGATTCTTTGAGCTTCAGTGTGACTGGCTCCTTGCAGGAAGTGATGGGTGACCTGTGTGGGATTTTTCAGTTGTGCACACACAACGCATCGGGACCGTGATTGATGTCATCTATGCAAGGCCACACTGGTTCAATTTGTTCCCTCAGGATTGGATCATTGTTGTATCCCCAGCAATAAGATTCTGGGAAGGGTGTCATTGACTGCATACATATGGCAGTAAGAGGGCCATATCAAAACACTATGGAATTCATCAACATGAAAGGGATCCATTCCATTAATGTGCAGGTGTGATCACCATTACCATTTTGTGGAGATGCGTGCCCGCTACCCTGGCAGCTTCCACGACTCTTACTTGTTGGCACCTGGTCTGTCTGTGGGTCCAAGTGCTGTACAAGATTGGTCATTGAGGGACAAGACCGACCATGGCTAATGACACTGTTGCACAACTCCTGACTGATGCAGAGCACAGATACAACGCTGCTCATGCTTTGCTCAGAGCCGTGGTGAAGCACATGATAGGCCTGCTGAAGGTGCAGTTCCAGTGCTTGTATTGTCCAGAATGTGTGTGCTGCTTCATCCTGGTGTGCTATGCTCTGCACAGTTGGAGCAGGCAACAAGGCTATGTGACAGATGCCAAAGAAGTGAAGGAACAGGACCGTCTTCCAAGGAAGGGGATGAGGATATTGGGGAGGATGAGGAAGTTCCCCTTTTCCATGACAGAGCTCAGTTATATCAGATGCTACAAGCTAGAAAGGATCTGACTGACACCCGTTTCCAGAAGATAACAACTGGGTGAAGCAGGCAATAGCAGAATGTGAAATTGGTCATGTTGCTGAAATCTGGTTAGCACTGTCACGGCAAACTTCAGCCTCCACTGGTTTCGTTTGCACTCATTGCTCCTGTCGTATATAAAATGTCATGTTTGAATTTATTTGTGTTTCTGAAGCAGTGCCACTGGATCTGAAACAGTAACTCTGCTTTCTCTCCACAGATGCCGCCAGACCTGCTGAGTTTCTGTTCGTGTTTCAGATTTCCAGCGTTTGCTCTTCCTCAATTTTCTTTCCGTACTTGTATTTGTTTGATTGCTTACCTATGTGTGATGTTCCCTTACTGGACAAAGACAAGCTGTAGATCTTCAGTGGGCACTGGGGACAGGTAGTGTTGACTAAAAGGGTGTTCAAAAGGGATGTAGTGATCACACAGTGGGGTGAAACAGTGAGGTTGTATGTGCCATGGGCAGTGTGGCTTTGGGGTTGCTGTACCATGTCTTTGTTGGTCTGTGGCAATTGCCAACACTTATCTGGATGCACAATGGCCTTTCAAAGATGGCATGGGTGCAAAGGCTGCTGGTTTTTTAGCAGAAAACCACTCAGTAGCAAGTTATCCTAGGAACTGTGCACGATAAGATGGGGCAAGATCAGATGTGACAAACACCACAGGAGCAGGGTAGGTTGTTGATGAGAAGAGTTTGATAAGATACAATGAGAAAGCACACTAGGCTTTGTGGCAGAAATCCCTCCAGAAAACTCACTGCAACTCACACTTAAGTCAAAAAAAGTGAGGATCAGCCTCGAGTTTCTGACCTAGAAGTAGTTTGTTTTCTGCTCCTGGTGGGGCTGGAGGTGGAAGGAAATTGGGGAGTGGTTTATTGTGGGTGTAGAAAATGAACTCCAAATGATGTTTGTGCCCAATACCAAGGATTCTTCTGGTTTTCAGTAATTAATATATATTATGTTAGGTTGTGTCTTGGTTTAATGACAGCCTTTTAAAACCATAAACTATATTTATATCCAACATTTTGTTTGCACTTAGATTAAAAGCACTGTTGATGATTAGATCTGCTGAACAGGCATGTGGCTCAAAGTGAAACCAAATGCTAATTGCTTTCAATCCAACAGTAATTGAAGTGGTATGAAATAAACTTTGATAAGAGTTATTGTGATTTGTATGGCTTTCTTGGATATTTGCTTCTGAATTAGTGTGGTTAGCTTATACAATAAGTATCTAAACAAATGAACCAGAAAGATTCCTGTTTGAAGTAATGCGGACTTAAGTGCTCTGGGCACCCCAGTTAGTTTTGGTAGCCTGGGTTAGAAGCTGCAATTGCTTAGGAAGGTATCAGCAGCTGAAGGTGAAGGAATAAGAGCAAAGTAAGCAAGAGAAAAAACATTATCTAGAGAGCATCTAACTCTACAGACTTGAAACATTTTGGTAATATCTTTTAAACTATGATAAATACAGGAAACGTAAATGAAGAATAAATAATTCCAACTTTATTTGATATCATACAATGGATGGTGTCAGATCAGTTGCCAGTTATATGGCTTGCCTGATTCTTCTTTCTATCAAGTATAAATTAAAATTGGAGAGGTTTGTAATGATAACCTAACCATTACCGTATACTTAAGTCTGAACAAAAGCTAATTATTTTAATTGTTACGTTTACCACTGATCAAGAGAAACAATAAGCCTCTTCAAACAACTGCAAAACAATCAAGAATATACACATAAAACATACTGAACAAGGTATAATGTGTTCCACTTGCAGACTCATCAAAGAATGGAACCAACGACTTGAAAGCAAAAAAAAGCTGATGCAAACCTATCATGAAGATGACAAAAAGAAGCCTGTGGTATCAATTGAAAGTCCTTTTCAGCAAGTACCGTCTAGTGCTTAACTACTGAAGATGTGTCTAGGCCAATTTTGGACAGCGAAAATGCTGATATTATTTAAAGGACACAGAAAATAGAATTAGTTAGACATGACTACCCACAGTCTACAGTTACAGGTTTAGGTCACCACGGCTTCTTGAATTCACACTTATGCATGGTCTTACTACTTGAATAAAATAACCTTATCAAACTCACTTGTTCTAATAATTTGTTCAATTTATGACGAAATATTAACAAGTATTTTTTGTTGCTTTATTTATTCAACGCATTCATATATCAAACACTTATTAATGTTGTTTCATAAATTTTAGTGACAGAACTCATGAACCATGTTAAATGGCTGGGGCTGCAACTGTGAAAAGACATTTATTGGAACAAAAATATGCTCCTTAATATAATACTAATATAAAATAATATAGTGAAACATATAAATTTTTTTCCCATCCCTGGTATAACATGAGCAATGGCATGAAAGGAAGGAAAATATGGTGAAATTTTTAAAAATGGCAGAATATCAACTTCAAGAATATTTTTCTGATTTTCCCCTTAAGCCTTAAATGGCAACTTCAGAATCTTACCATTGAGTGGAAACTACCTTACTTCCATGAATTCACATCTTGTCAAAGCTCCAACTCACTTTATTATAAACCACTTCCAATTCCATTCTCCTTCCCTGAGAAGCTAGAGATGGAAATTCCCAATGTATAAATGGTAACTGTTACCTGCTGGATGCAGTTCATCAAATGCTTATCTTGGCCAACATCCAACTGCTTCTTTACAAGGTTCAGGTGCAATCCATAGCCACCATCCTCCTAGACCCTTTGTTCATGCAAGTCATAATCAAAAATTCACCAGCCTAACCACATCATTGTGCCTGTTCTCACACTAACTCTTATACAACTTCAGCTGTGCAGCAGTTTGAAGCTCAGGAACACTAATGATCTGCACTCTTTTGACAAATTGCTTTGTGCTCATGAATATATACTCATCTCATGCAACTTAGCTTTCTTTCTTAGCACTAACTCACTTTCTTGAAGCCTACCAACCTCTGTCTACTTCACATTGCTTTCTTAGCGCACACTGAGTAACCTCAGTACTGATTTACAAGCTGTCAGCCTCTATTGGGGTCACATTGTTCACGTGATGCACAGGGTTTTTAGTGCTCAGTTACAGGCTGTCAGCCTCTGTTGCTTGGAGTGCAGAAGGAGAAAGGCAACTTGTCACAGCTGGGGGCACTGACTAATCAAGGGAGTAGACGTATCGCTCTATACCACCATGTTACATCAAAGCCGAACCTTCAGTTTATGCCAGCAGTTTGGGTAGCAAGCAGCCTGCCTGAGCTTTAAGAAAATGGCTATCTTTGAAAGACAAAGGGGAGCAATCCTTGATAACAAGGTGCAGAGCTGGATGAATGCAGCAGGCCAAGCAGCATCAGAGGAGCAGGAAAGCTGATGTTTTGGGCCTAGACCCTTCTTCAGAAATGGCGAGCAATCCTTTGAGTAAAGGGGGACTACGGTCAGTCAAGAAATACTGCCACAGTCAGCAAAATATAAAGGTACAAAAGTGCACTAACATTCTTCCTGCAATGCTAGGCATCCCTTTTCACCTTGGACAGAGCACTGAGCCAAACTGCAATTTGTCTGCAATAGGGTTAGCCTGCTACTCTGGCCTCCTGTGGTGCTCAGCTTGAAAAGTACTATCTTCCTGTCTGTCAAGATGCCTAGGTCCATGCCAGTGAAATGAGGATTGAGCTTTCCTTTCCTTTGGGCCATGTCCTGAATGTAGAGGCTTAAGCACCATATTATGAGGGTCATTCCTGACTAGCATCATCTGAAGTGGTGTGCAGCTCAGTTTTAAATATTGCACAAGCAGAGTGAATGACATAAGGTCCCGGCCATGGTGAGCATTTATGCCTCTCTGGCTACGTAAAGACCTCAGAAAGATGCCCAAGTGTATGACTGATAATTAATGAGGTAAGAAGAGGATGGACGCATGAGCAAAAAGAATCTCACTTGACAAAATAATTGAATATGGGAAAACACCTTCCGTAACATACAATGATTTTAACAGAAATGCCATTTAATCATCAAGTTGCATTTCAGTAATAGACTTATTTATTGGTGTGACGTTAAATATAACTTGAAAATAGTAGATTTTCTAAATGATCACCTGACTGAGGAGAATTGACTGTAAGGTCACTGTGTTGTAGGCAGAGAACATAGATGTAGAAAGAATATGAAAGAGAATGTTGTCAGTTGTGGGTGGTGGAAAAAGAACTTTGAGGGTTTGAAAGTGTCCTGTGTATTACTCAGCATGAGAATTTACATTAGATAACTAGGAATCAAAGCAGGAGGAGAGAAAAATTGGAAATGTAGATTTATTTTAATGCGCTTCACCTCCTCAATCTGAAATTTCAAGAATTATTGAAAGCTTTGTGGGGGCACCAAGCATAATTGGCATAACCATTCATAAATAATTGCGCATTTTGTGATTTGGTTTCCATTTGTATTTGGATTGACTGAGCTTAACGAAGGAAAATTGAATGTTTTAAGTACAAGTTACCCATTGCAACAATGGTCAGTTTGATTCCTTGAGCGCTGACAGCCAGTTGTCAAACATAAGCCTGGTTATTAAGTATTGCCAAGCTTTTTGACTTGGGAGTGCGGCCAAATTTAAATCTGTCCTCGTCCAACATCCCAACATATGCACTTTCCAAAAGAGGTCCCTGAAGTGTGATGAGGAATGGGAATCCTGGCAGAGTTTTCTCTTCCCGAGCCCAAGGACACTGAAGGCAGTTATAGAATTTCATACAGGAAATTGGATGTATTTCATTTTGTAGGGGGGTATCTGAGATTGATGAACAATTGTATTTTGCTCTTAATAAAGACAGGAGGTGCAATGTAAACCTGATTTGAAACAAATACTACTTTCGCTGATTTCAATCCATGTTATCACAATCAAGTGCATATGACAAAACAAAAACACTTCAGCAAATCATGGTTATTATATAGCATGGTATCAGAAAGAGCAGTAGGTTATGATAATTTGAAAGCATCTCTGAGCCATTGCCTGTTAGCTTTTTGCAATATTCCTCAGCTGAACTAATTTTTTTTTAAACTTATGCTCTCATTGCTAATTCCTACCTGCTTTTACTAACATAAATCTCTTATAAAGCTGCCTACAACTTCTTCTAGTTTTTTTGAATTAACCCTTTCATAGACTATTAAAATATCAGACAGTAAATACTTAATCTTAGTAGTACCATACTCTGGACTAAGATTTGATTGGAAATCTGTCTTTCAAAAAAAAACAAAGTTTATATACCGACAACCTTGCCCAGATATTATAGTGAGTTTGGTACCAAAATGACCCAAATTTAATCCCTGGTCTCTGCTGGGTTGTGCCACAATTTGCATCAACTTTCTCAACTAAGGAGACAAAAAACTGTACAAGATTCAAACAGATCGACATTATGTGATAACACCATTGAGCTTGGCCATTCTTCACCCATCATTCAATAAACAATTAAAATTAATTGCTCAAGCACACAAACACATGACCACTTGGGTAAGGATCTGGAATACAGTACCATTAGAACTATATGCGCACATTTAATGAAATGAATGTTAACGAAAACAAAAAAAAAGAAATTAACTGCAGATGTTTGAACTGTGATGTAGAATCTGAATTCTGAAAATTATGAGATTACATATCTATGTGGTAATACAGTCTATTACAGGGCTGACGTCTGCCATCTTTCCAAATCTAAAATTACAAAAATTCTGGTAAAAACAATAGTCTCAGACATAATCTTTCTGGCACAGAATCACAGAATTGTTACAGGGCAGCAGGAGGTCATTCAGTTCGTCATGTTTGTGCCATTTCTCCAAATGAGCATCTCACTGTACTTACTTTTGTAATCTGGCAAAGCAAAAATAACTCGCATTGCATTTTAACATGTATATTAATATGGATATTTAAGTGTCATGTCTATGAAAACTGCCTTTTAAATGTCATGGAGTAAAATAAAAATGGTTCAATTCAACGAAATTTGTCATTATTGCTTATTGGTAAACAATGATTATTTCGACATATAAGTAGAATAAGCAACCTATGATGGAGTGTTATTAATATATTAAAATACAAAACAAAGCTGCAGCAACATGTTTCCAAAGGTAATCGCTTCCTTTGAAGAGAAAGGATAGAGTTCTCTCTTTAAAGATAAATAACATAGATCATGGCATATAAGTCAACACCATATAAGGTGTATAGAATGGCCCCATTTATTTAAAGGCAAATATCCTGTTTAGGCCTATGCTCACCCCATAAGTGGCCCCCCCTTTAATGCTAAAATATACAGTACTGATAGTGGTAGTCAGCTTCAAATTTTCACCCTAGAAATCTATGTTTTGTTTACCTTTTATATCAACCCATGGAATCAAAGAGGTGGATATAGGGCATGTCGCAAAGAAGATATGCTTACTCATAGCAAACCACACACGATGATCAATGAACAAAAGTGGATCCTCAAGGAAAATGAATAAAGATCAAAGCTGGTTTCAAGCTAAAAATCATAATACTTGCTAATTCTTCAAATATTGTTATGAGGAAATTTGGTGTTAGTGAAAAATTGGTGAAAGAATGGAAGAAGAAATCCTCCCTAAACAGGATGCCCAAGACAAAATGCACCATTAAAACAGGGACCAGCGACTGGTCTGATATTGAGAAACATATATCGAACGAGTCCTCAAATTTCATCAGGATGAATACATTGTTACCAGAATTGCAATACACACTTAAACAGACTAAATCAAATCTTCAGTCCAACAAACTTTTCTGAGCAAAAACTAGCTGGTGTAACTGGTTTATGAAACAAACAATTTCGTGCTGCAGCAGAAAACCAAAATTACTCTGAAGACTACAAAAAGATCTGCCACAGAAGGCTATGGAGACCAAGTCATTGAATGTATTTAGGACAGAGATAGATAGATTCTTGAGTAGTCAGGGGTCAAAGGTTACAGGGAGAAAGCAGGAGAATGGGAATGGATCAAAGTAGCCTGTATGAGTGATGGAACAAATTTGAATCCTACTGTCATTAATAAATGCAAAACCATGGAGCAAATCAAGTTTCCTTCAGGAATTTTGTACATGTCCATGGCCGGGTTGGAAGGATGAGGCTAAAGTGAAATTATGGATGAATAATGGGTGGACTACGCATCCTGTTCGTCTACTCGAAGAATGTAGTCTATTAATGTAGGACATGCTCAGATCCCATATCAGAGATGATTCCAAGAGGCAGCTGTGAATAAGCAACATGCAAATTGCTGTTATATTCAAGGTTCATATTCACTTCAAATGTCATTGATGGATGGATGACTGAGAATAGACCTTAACAAAGAGTGGAAATATGTTTGTGCCTTTGCTTGAGGTTTTGAGTAGTTTTGTCATCAAGTCATGGGATACTATTAATGTGGGAGCTGTCATCAGATTGGTCAAACACTCCAGAATATCCAATTAAAGGGATGAACAGCAAGATGAATTGTTGTGTAGGGATGATTATGAAACCAGAATCACAATTGTTCTGATGATGTCATAGTCAGCGTGACTCAGAACTTGATGAGTTCTTTGGACTGGATACCAAAGATGATAAATTTGATGATTTTTAAAACATTTCAATTGCGGTTAGAAGTATCCCTTTAGAATTAATTTAATAAATTAATAGATTTAATTGAATTATAGGTAGCTTTCTTTTGTACGTCAAAAGAGTGACGATCTAGATCAACATTGGCGGTTCACATGTTATATTCAGTGTATAAGTTTTCCCCTGTTTTTGGAAGGATATTTTGAAGTTTCAAAGGCCAAGTAGTACTTGTAATCTAAAGATTTATTTTCTGTCCCTGGCTATTAAGCTTGTACGAGGTGTTACTAGTATCTGTAGTGTGACGAGAAAAAGGTAAACAAGGAATTCCATTGTTGATCACCACGTTTTGATCTAGCTTGGAAAGTGAGTTTATGTCGAGTGGAAACAATATGTAATTTGCCTGCAATACCTCCAAGTATCAGTTTTGGTCTTTTAACACTAATTTTAATAATTTACATGGTTTCATTGAAAAGTCTCACATTTCATAAATACACACATCTATACAAATAATTCATTATTATTTAGATTTATGTTAATTCTAACTTTCTGATGAGACATGTACATATTACCATAGCTCCATTTAAATGTTTCTGTAAAATTAACTGCAATATTTTGCAGTACTGTGACATGCTATGAACCACAGAAAATTTTTTATTTCTAATAATGTTTTCTGTAATACGTTTTAGAATGCTATGCAGATGTAATATTCAAATGAAACGGGAATATCATTGCACGCTTGAATGAAGTGGCAAATCTCAGAATTGAATTTAACCGACAGAACTTTGGGTCAATTCACAGCACACGGACTGCAGAAGTTCAAGAAAGCAGCTCACCACCGCCTTCTCAAGGACATCCAGGATGGGCCACATTCCATTAATGAATAAAAACAAAAAGTATTTTCTGAGCATGTGACATTTCCTTGAACCAAGTCTCTGTTGTAGAAACATATTCCAAAAGACAATCTGCATCTGTGGCATGCCAACCTTATTTACCACACAAGTATAGTAATCTTGATTTAGACTTTATTATTTTCTCCTTTACTCTGATGCCACCTAACAACTTACAACTCCCCCACTTCTTCCAAGCATTTGGTGTAGCTTAGTTTTCCTTTCCGATTTCCACATCTTGCTTCCCACATCCTGCAAAGTTAGTTTAAAATCTCCCCAGTAGCACTAGCAAATCTTCTCAGAAAAACAGTTTTGACTCTATTTAGATGCAACAGGTCCAATCTGTTCAATGTCAAACACTGCCAGTGTCTGCCCATTGTCCCAACCATCTAAAGCCATCCCTCCTGCACCAGCTTTCCAGCCACATATTCAACTGCTTTATCCTCATATTTTTGTATACTCATTTACACTTGGTTCTGGGAATAAAACCCAAACATCAATCAGGAACAGTAAGTGGGAGGGAGACTTCACTTGTGTGAGATGGTGGCTAAATGTGTTTATCTGGGAATTTGGTTCAAGGTGTGAACTCAGAAAACAGTAGAAATAAGTTCCTTAACGAAGGTTTACTTCAAGAGGTAAATGTGCTGATTGGTAGGAGGGGTGAGTGGAGGAGTTTTGGGAAATGGTGATGAACCTTTTGCTAATGTTTCTTTTCTGTCCTTGGTGTTTTGAACAACCGACATTTGATTTCCAATTGTCTACAACAGAAGGGGCAAGTAAATCAGTAACTAGTCTTGTAAGTTTTCTAAGTATTGTAAGTATTGCATTGTTTCATCGGTATTGCAGATTTTACTGGTAGTGTTATAGCATTTTAGGAGATGTTGGCTGTGTTAATGATGAATTAATTAATTTACAGTGATTAACTAATTAACACTTATTAGCAGTGAAAGGGCAGGCAATGTGCTGTGCTTGCAGGATGTGGGAGTTCCTGGATGCCAATATGATTAATGGAAAATATGTCTGCAGTAAGTGCTTGCAGCTACAGGAATTTTGGCTCAGAGTTATTAAGCTGCAGACATATTGGCAGATCAGGGAGGAAGAAAGTTACTTGAATATGTTATTCCAGAAGGCAACAGAGTTTCATGATTTTGTCAGTAGTCTAGGACTGCAGGTGAAGCAAGTAAAGGGATGCAGAAGCAATCTGCAACTGTCCAGCTGCTTTGAGTTTCTTTTACATTGTTTGGATGGGAATGAAGCATTTGAATGAATGAGCAAACTAGCAATGGCATTGTAAGACAAAACAAGGGCCATAAGAAGGAAAGTACTGGTAGTTAGGGATGGCATATTCAGGGGGATTGACTCTGCAGCAAACAGAATGACTCCATATGGCTTCTTTGTCTGTGTAGTGCGAGGGAGCATGATATGTACCGTGGACTGAAGAAGAACGTGCAATGAGAAGGAATAGATCTGGTGGTCCTGATCTACATTGAAAACAGGTGAAGAGAGGAGGGAAATGGAAGAATGAAATAGAAGTTTCACAGCAGATAAAGATTAAATGACAAAAAACATAAGAAATAAGATTAAGGCTGCAGACGCAAAAGAAACAGAAACATTAGAATTCCTGCTCAAATAGATGCTATTCAGCCCATTGAATCTGCATCAACCCTCCAACGAGCATTCTACCCAGACCCAGTGCCCCACCCTAACACCATAACTACCATGGCCAATCCACCTAACCTGCACATCTTTTGACTGTGGGAGGATACTGAAGCACCTGGTAGAGACCCATGCATTCCACACAGACAGTCACCCAAGGGGGGAGTTGAACTCAGGCTATCTGGTGCTGTGAGACAGCAGTGTTAACCACTGTGCCACCATGCCTCCTCCAGTTCCATGCATAAATTTTCTCCTTTGGCCTTGAGTGGACCTACCCAAAATGTGAGTTACTAAATTTTCTGTTGAAAAGCAGCAGTGTTGATCAATATGGGGATTGAACCAATGCATCACACTCTATCCACCTGAGCTATCCAGCCAGTTTAGGTGACAATTTATGACCTGAAATGATCAAACTTAAGTTGAAGCCCAGAAAGCTGTAAAGTGGCTAATTGAAAGATTAGGTTCCATTCCTCAGGCTCGTGTTGAGCTTTATTGTAATACCACAGACTTAGGGCAGAAATGTGAGTGTGAGAGCAAGCTGTTGAATTAAAATTACAGAAAACTTGGGAACTGAACGTATATTTGAGAACTGAGTTGAACACAGTCTCCCAATCTGCATTTGGTCTCCCCATTGTACAGGAGACTACAATGTGAGGAGCAAATACAGTAGACCAAACTGAAACGCCTTGTGAACCACTGGTTCACCTGGATGGCTCTGTACAGTGAGGAGAGACGAAGAAAAAGGGCAGGTAATAGACCTGTACCATTTGTATGGGAAGAGGATATGGTGCTTGGGTGTAAACAGAAGAATGTACAATTTGCCATGGAGGGAATGCTGACAGACGAGAAAGAGGAAGTTTTGTTTGGTGGTGGTAGCAATGGTAGAGGATGACTGATTGAATTCAGAGACTGGTGAGCTAGAAGACAGGGGAAGGGTGAACTGTGCTATGGTTCTTGGAGGGAGGGGAAGGGATGAAAGCAGAAGTTTATGAAGTAAGTCAAACATGGTTAAGGGCCCTGTCAACTATGCTCACGAGCATTCTTAGGTGAGCAGAAGGATGACAGCATTAACAGAACAAGTGCGATGGTGAGAGAAACTGAGAGAATTAATCACAGGAATTGGAGTGTGATGATGTGTATCTGAGGTATCTATGGAAATCAGTGGGCTTCTAATGAATATTATTTATAGTCCGTTCTCAAAAATGGAGATAAGGAAGCTGAGGAAGATGGGTCAGCACGGTGGCTCAGGGGCTAACACTGCTGCCCCACAGCGCCAGGGACCCAGGTTCAATTCCACCCTTGGGTAACTGTGTGGAGTTTGCACATTCTCCCCGGGTCTGTGTGGGTTTCCTTCCACAATCCAAAGATGTGCAGGCTAGGTGGATTGGCCATGCTAAATTGCCCATAGTGTACAGGGTTGTGTAGATTAGGAGAATAGTCTGGGTGGGATGCTTTAAGGGTCGGTGTGGACTTGTTGGGCCGAAGAGCCTGTTTCCACACTGTAGGGATTCTATGATTGGAAAAAATGATGGAACAGGTGAAGGTGAGATAAGGATGGAAAGTAGAAACAAAATTGTTGAAATTTTTGAGTTCTGGTAAGAGCAGGAAACAACACTGACACAATCATTATTACTTTGGGAAAAACAAAATAAGAATCTGTCCTCAAGTTGAGAGTTAACTACGTATAAGACATGAATTGTAAAGCTTTGGCACTCACCTAAATCTGAAAATCAACAAGTAAATTGTTTGATTCAGACAGATTGAATGGACAATTTTATGTATGACTCTTTTTTGGGGTTGCAGTCAGAAGAAAGTGATTGACTAGTCATCTAAAACCTTCAATCAACAAGGACAGATTGTTCTGTGGTTGTATATGTGGTTATTTCTTGTAGCATTATTGTGTACTATACAGAGTCATAGGCTAAAGCACGGGCACAGACCCTTCAGTCCAACTTGTCTATGCCTACCAGATATCCTAAATTAATCTAGTTGGCCCATATCCCTGTAAACACTCCAATTCATGTGCCCATCCAGATGTCTTTTAAATGTTGTAATTGTACCAGCCCCAACCACTTCCTCTGGCAGATCATTCCATACATGCACTACGTGAAAAGGTTGCCCGGGTCTGTGTGCTTCAGATTGGTTTCACAGGTCGGTGCAACATCAAGGGCCAAAGGGCCTGTACTGCACTGTAATGTTCTATGTTCTATGCCCCTTGGGTCCCTTTTAAATCTTTCCTTCCCTCTCACCTAAACCTATGCCCTCTCGTTTTGGACCCCTATACCCTAAGAAAAAGACCTTGGCTATTCACCCTATCAATATCCCTCATGATTCTATAAATACCTATAAGGTCATCCCTCAACCTCTGATGCTCCAGGAAAATTGCCCCAACCTATTCAGCATCTCCCTATAGCTCAAAACATCCAACCCTGGCAAGACCCTTGGAATTCTTTTCTGTACCCTTTCAAGTTTAACAACATCTTTCCTATAGCAAGGAGACCAGAACTGAACGCAGTATTCCAAAATTGGCCTAACCAATATATTGTACAGTCATAACATGACCTCTCAACTCCTACGCTCAATACACTGACTAATAAAGGCAAGTGTACCAAATGCTTTCTTCACCACCCTGTCTACGTTTGATTCCACCTTCAAGGAACCGCGAACCTGCACCACAAGGTGTCTTTGTTTGGCAACACTCCTAGGACCCTACCATTAAGACCCTGATTTGCCTTACCAAATTGCAACACCTTATATTTATCTAAATTAAGCTCCAACTGCCAATCTTTAACCCATATTTTGTAGTTTTTTTAAAAATAACTTGCATCAGGTTCAGTGGTCGTGATCATTTTGAATCTGGCTTAAAGAAATATAAAATCTGCTACGAAGAAAACCAGAAATGTGCGTCCTGCATGATTTGTAATTCCAGTTCCGCAGGTGATAGAGTCTTATTGCCCAAAGGATTACATAATTTTGATCGAACATATCTCTTTGTGTTAGGACAGCTCTAAACTCATAGCGCTGGCATTTACTGCAACCCTGTTTTTCTTCCAAAATTCAAGGCTTTTTGTGCATGCATGTGTCCAACTCTGGGGCTCATTCTTCCTGGGCTGTTTTTTAAAGATGCTGCACAATAATTAAAAAGTCAGTGAGAACTCCCACTGGCACAAAGTTAAATCTGGATCACAAATGTCTGAATTATTTGATGACGTATAATAGACTCTTGGGGTATAGTTTAACAAATGGGTAACTGATGGGTGGAGCATGCTGGGGGAAGCCCAGGTTATTTTGAGATAAAAATATCAGGCCAATCAACTGTGTTGATTGCTTCTCTGTACTGTACACACGTCAGGTGTTTCATCCATTAAGATCTCTATGCTTCCTTCAATATCTTCTTTAGGTATTTCATTAAGCTATGCATAGAATGTGTGTCATCCTTTTTTCCCATAAAAATACTACACTTTACACTAGATTTCACTATATTTTATTTGCCATTTTTCTACCCATGTGCATATTATCAAAACCATTCCATAACTTATGGATGCCTTCTCTAATTTCATTGCCCCTTTTAGTTTGATATCTCTGATAAATATCATCAGACCACACTGTCTTTGTCAATTCAAGGTGCGAATGTAAATTAGAAATAGTATTGATTAGAAGACAAAGGCTTTGAGAGTCTTATTTAGTATATCCATCATAACGCAACTCCTCTGTGAAAACTTGCAGCTGTCCAGATCAACCTCTGTATTGTGCAGCTTGAAACTGGCAAGCTGGAGTGGGGCATCTCCAGCCTGTCCCTCTGGAAAAGACACAATGCATGACTTCTTACCTCTCTAAGCTCTTGTTGGCACAACAACCACAGCAAGCCACAGACATCTCCTTTGCCAAAGCAGGGAACAGGGCAGTTTGCCTCTGTTTGTAATGTTTAATTGGTGCAAACACCAAGTTACAATGCCTCAAAGCACAAGCAAGATGTACCTGTGATATGAGTTTTGGCTGTGAGCTGGGTAACGATATGCTGGGTAAAGTGGCTTGTTTTGAGGGTCTACTAGCAGAGTGTGGTGGTGTAGAGGTAATGCCACTGTGTTAGCAATGTAGAAGGCTAGGAAGGGTCACTGGGCCTGAAACATTAACTCTGCTTTCTCTCCACAGGTGCTGCCAGACCTGTTTTGTTCTTCCAGAATTTCTGTTTTTGGGCTAGCTAAATGGCCCAGGGAGCATCGTTCCACTCCCACCTTGACATCTAGTAGAGTTTAAATTCATTTAATGAATTTGGAACCGAAAGCTAGTTTCAGTAATGATGACCATAAATCTACTGTTGATGGTCATTTTAAAAAACTTTATCTGCTTCACAAATGTCCTTCAGCAAAGAAAGTCTACTATCCCCATCCAGTTGCGCCAGTATGTGACTTCAGACTCAAAGAAATGTAGTTCACTCTCAACTGTCCGCTGAAGCCTCTCAAATCAAGGATAATTTTCCTTGACAGTGATGCTCACATTCCATGAAAAAAATAAAGGAAAAACATAGTCGGTAGTGGTCTCAAACTTAGCTGGCTTGCTGTTAAGCTGAAACTGTCAAATGGGACTGAAAGGTTTTTTTTGAAGTGGAAAGTTGCCATGAATGAAGGTGTCCCATATATCTCTTCTGCTGAAATCTCAGATAAACTCAGCACCTACAGGCTATTTGTCATTTTCCTCTTCCAAGGCTGGCAGTATGATCATATGAATTTGGAGCCACAGTAAGTCACTCACAACCACAAGACTGCTCCACCATTTAATAAGGTCATCATTGATATGTTTACGTCTTGAATTCCACATGGTCTGCCAGCTTGATGAAAGATGTTGTGAAACTTGTCAAAGGGTTAAAAAAAATTCACAAGGATGTTCCCAGGGTTGGAGGTCTTCACCTACAGGGAGAGGCTGAATAGGCTGGGGCTATTTTCCCTGGGGAATCAGAGGGTGAGGGGTGACCTTATAGAAGTTTATAAAATCATGAGGGGTGAATGAAATCATAGGGTGAATAGTCAAGGTCTTTTCCCTAGGGTGGGGGAGTCCAAAACTAGACAGCATAGGTCTAAGGTGAGAGGGGAAAGATTTAAAAATGACAAAAGGGGCAATTTTTTCACAGAGAGAGTGGTGCATGTATGGAATGAACTGCCAGAGGAAGTGGTAGAGGCTGTACACTTACAACATTTAAAAGGCATCTGGATGGGTGTATGAATAAGAGGGGTTTGGAGGGATATGAGCCAAATACAACTAGTCTAGGACATCTGGTCAGCATGGATGAGTTGGACTGAAGGCTCTGCTTCTGTGCTGTATATCTCCATGACTGTATTCCAATTTACCTCCAACAACCTTTAACTCCTTTGCCTAACAGAAATCTACCTTTGCCTTAAAAATATTTACTGACCATGAGGAACTGGTGGTATAGTTGTAATGTTCCTGTGCCAGTGATTCTGCACCTTGGGCTAATGTTCTAGTCATTTAGGTTCAAATTCCACAGTGGTAGATGGTGGAATTAAAATTCAATTTAAAGAAGAAGCTTGTCTAATGATAAGACTGCCTTAGAATGAATGAGTTGTAGTCATACCTGGGAACCATGCATATATTTATGTGAAGGAGTTATAGTGGTTCCAAATACACTGTGCATTGAGGAAGACAAAGCCCTTACCAACCACTTATGCATCTGACTGGTCTGGTAACAACCCAATGGGTAAAATCAACCACCTCTTGCAGCTGAGGCAATCTACCATTGAGGTAAATCCAGCTCCCTTCTTGGCATGATTGGGCAGGTTTGGGAAGACTTGATGTGGTCAAATGCTCTCACTTACAGTATATTTATCACCTACATTATACAGGCATGGGCAGCCAATTGAGAACTACTACAAATGTCCCCAACAATTTCTGAAATACATTTCCACAATACAGCTGCTCAATCTGTAAAGTTGAAGAAATGCTTATAAATCCTTTGTTGAGAAGTGCACACTCTTCAACGTCCTGCACCTCATCCAACCTGCCTGCTGTGATCTGCTGTGGTTCTCTATGCTGGTTCCTTAACTCCTCCTCTTCCATGATCTAGTCAACTTCTGAGTGAATGACTACTGGCACACGTAATGGCTGTGGTGTACCCAGTTCCATTGTCTAGACAGATTATGTTGGCTCAAGCCAAACTACTTTATCATTCCAGCACTACAAGCCCCATGTTGCCCAGTGCTTATCACAAGAATTCAAGCAAGTCATGCAGTTGGAGGCACTGCAGAGAACAGTTGTGAAGCTGCCCCCTGGTATCAAAAATTTGAGTTATAAAGAAATTTGGGATTATCAGCCTTCAAAAAATTATGTTCAATTTGTAATGTTCATCATCAAAAAAAATTACCGTGTAAACCGACAGCGAATTCTAGCATTTGTTCCTGCACCCGCTGAGAGAATGAAAACAATACAGTGTCAGTGCTTTGATGCAAACTTCAACTTTTTGTGTAGTATTTCACTGTAAACAGAATTGAAACATTCAAGCCTTGTTGAATGAATTGTGGCAAAGTAATATGTTTTACTTATGTAAATTAATCGTAGAAGCCTGGAATGTCATTTCATCCATTTCATGGTAAAAAAAAATCCATAGATTTTTAAAATTTTAAACATCAATTGTAATTTTTTAAAGTTTATCATGTTTCAGTATTAACCTTAATCCCATGTGCATATGTAAAATTATTAAAAAGGAAATGATAATTCATGGTTTTACTTCCTGGTTCGCTATCAGTAAGAATTCATCAATCAGATTGTCTGCTTAGTTTGCTTGGTGACACTGTTCTCGGATATCACAGATTCCTTACGGATGGAGTCAAAATGATATCCACATCATAATATGTGAAAAAGATAAAGCTGGAATATAACTTGAAGCTAAATTATAAAACTAAGACAAATAGGTTCAAAGCAGTAAGAGGTAAACTTAAGATTGATACAAGTAAGTACTCTCACTAGCCACCCACATCCCCAAGTAAATGATCAACAGGTAGAATGTACTGCAGAATAGATACACGGAGGCAAACATCCTGAATTCTTTTAAGCATCCAATGAATATTACAATGTATAATTTAGGGTCTTTCTGGGTTGCCAAATTAAGAAAGATTAAATAATCTCCCTCAACAATCTCCATTCTCCAGAGGCACTACTTATTAATTAACTTGATCAATGCATTAAAATTGTGCAGTCTGCTCAGGAAGCTGTCATTGGCATTTTGTGCCTGTGTAAAGTGGCACTAGGTCACTATAGCACTACAACAGCAGTGTAATAAAACCCTCATTTCCATGCCCTGCAATTTTATCAGTTGCAATCTTTTCTTGTCTCTGATCTATTTATTTTCACTTTCACATAACAGCTATCCATGCCTCAGCCAAGGTAGTTCCCCACACTCCTAAAGTGATATTACTGCATGACAATAAGCTCAATGCCAAATGTAAAACAAATGGAGTACACTAAATTATTTAAAATCAAGCAAAAGCAGATATAAATACTTAAGTTTAAAATGTTTTGTTTGATCACTGCATTAAAATCATAAGTGAAATTTAACAAAAAAAAAACTAACAATGATCTAACAGACCTGATTTGGATGTGAGGTCAGTTACTGCTACATTTACATCACAGTTTAGCCCTGGTAAGGGAGGCATAACAGTTTGTATTTTTGATCCTGTTTTAGGCTTAAAGTCAACTGGGTGGTTTTTTTTAGACGGATCGGATGATAAGCTTAGCAAAGCTGCAATTGGCCCTTGGGCATTTTGGATAACAAGTTTAAGAACAGGTGTTAACTACAAGGCACAGAGAGAACAAATTTCACTTGCACCTGTGCCCAACTGGATTAATTACAATCATCCAAAACTTTATTTTGCAGAAGATGATTTCACTCAGATTTTCCAAGCTCTCTGCCACAGTATCAATACACAGTATAAGAAAGATAAATCTAAAACATTACTTGAAACTAAATTACAAGGTTCAAATGAACAGAAGGTAAATTTCAAACTGATACCTGAAAAATTCTTCTTCACAAAGGAGTGATCAATACCTGGAGTGCATTCTTCGATAACGTGGAGGCCTTTTTGTCAAGACAAATCTATGAGAAACCATATTGAATGTCAGAAAAATTCGTGGTTATAAAAGTCCTTCAAGATTGATGGCACTCAGCTAAAGGTAATTGATATATTTATCCATTAACTGGCAAATGACTGGTCTGATCTGATTTCTAAATATGGCGCAGAGTGTTACAGATTCCTAACTGGTATTGCATGTTTAAATGATGAAATAAGGACTTGAATTTTGTCACTTGCCTAACATGTTATAGATGATCTGTTACCTCTGGTTTCCTCCATGAATCTATTATTGGCCCGCTCCTGTTCCTCATTCCAGGATGTCCCTCAGCGACATTATCTTAACACACTGCATCTGTTTTCACAAGTGTGCTGATGGCATCCACATTTACCTCACCAAAATTTCTCTTGACCCTACCCCTTCTTCCACAGTCTCTGAAATGTTAGGCTGCTTGTCTGACATCTGGTACTGAATGATCAAAAATTTCATCTAACAAACAACTGGCAAAGCTGAAGCCATTACCTTCGAACTTTGTAATAAACTTCATCCTTTAGTCATTGAGTCCATTCCTCTCTCTGACGACTATTAATTGAACTAAACTGTTTGCAACTTTGGTGTTGTATTTGATCCTGAAATGAGCTTTGAAGCATGAATCTGTAACATCACAAAGACAGCATATTCCCACTTCTAAAAGAGCTTTCAACTTTGCTCCTCCCGAATTTCATTTGATGTTGTGTGAAAATTTCATCTATGCCTTTATTTTCTTGATACTTTCTCATTCCAATGTGATCCTGGCTGGCCTCTCACTTTTCAGCCTTTGTAAAGTTAAGCTCATACAAATATCTTCTATTTAATTGAGCATTTGATTTCTACCTGTGAACCGTTATTTGTTCACAGAATTTCCTGTAAACAAGAAATTTTAGCTACTTTTATTCCATAATCACACCTTAAAGAAGCTATACGTTGAATACATAAAGTGCATTCACTTTATACCTGGTAACATACTACAATTTATATCTGGGCTACACAGGGATTACATTAGCTTCTCGATGTACAACAGGTTTTATCTATTTTAAAATGTCTGCTTCATACTTTATAGCTATGACTTTCAGTAATTTCTACAATTTATTTTCTTTGAATCTGCAACGAGACTTAACCAATCTAGCACAGTGAGCATCAATAGAAAACACACTCACATTTCTAATAAATAACAATTGAACAGTTCACTCTGCATTATAAACAGCAGCTATATGTGCAGAAGTCTGACAAGATTTGTTCACCACATTAATGCCTTTAATTTTATGTGCTTGTTAGCTGTAACAATCATCTAGTATTTCATCATGGTTGCACCAAAATATTGTAATGACCAAACTTAAAATTGTCCATTAATTTCTGCATTCATCCTGCGACACTTTTAAAAGCCAAATTTTAAGATGAGACAACACTTTATATTATCTATTTAAACTTGTTATTCCCAGGTGAGGAATGATGATGATTTGTTGTACCATACTCTACAATGAACAACATAGTAAAATACACTGAAGAGCTTCAACTCATGCCACAATCTGGCACCATTTGAAGATAAAAATACAAAGCTGAAAGAGACCAACTTTGTTCTGCCACTTCTGTCATGAGTCCTGAGCAGGCTGACGAACGACACCTGCACCAGCCCCATGAACATCGCAGTCATTACCCTTCAGGCGCCATCTCTTTGCCTCTGGGCCCACATCGCCGATGGGCCGCCAATGCTGGATTCAGAAGGATTAATGGCTCCCCTCTTTTCTAAGTCCAACTCTCAGTCAGTTGGAACGTTTAATATAAAAATTCTTTGTTAGCTTATAGCTATCATACTACAATTAAATGTAGCTAATCAGATCAAATATGAAGGAAAGCTAGTTCCAAGTTTTTCAAGTGAAAGAAGGTAGAGTTTAAAATCTACGATTTTAGAATTCAGTAAAGGACTAAGAGAAATCGATCAAGAGAGAACAGAATATGAATGTTAAATAGCGAGAATCATGAAAACAGATTGTAAAAGCTTTTCTAAGTATGTAAAAAGGAAAAGATTCACAAAGGCAAACGTGGGTCCGCTACATGCAAACACAGGACAATTTACAGAAAGAAATAGAGAAATTGTAGAAAAGCAAAATCACTATCCTCCTAGAAAAGTTAAGCTCTCAGGGTCTAATGACAGTGTGGACCTTAAATAAATGACTATTTGTGGGAAAAAGTTATTCGAGCAATTAATGGGACTGAAAGTTGACAAATTTTCAGAACCTGATGACCTCCACCCTAGAATGCTGAAAGAGATGGTTTCAGAGATGATGTATTAGTGATCAGCTTTCAAAATTCTAATAATTCTGCAATGGTGTCTGCATAATGCATCTCACTGTTTAAGAAAGGAGAGGGAAAGAAAACAAGGAATTACAGACCTGTTAGCCTGGTGTCAGTAGTAGCGAAAATATTAGAATCTATTGTAAAGGATGACAAACACAGGATATTTAGAAAATAATTTTTGAGTTATGAAAGGGATATCATATTTGACAAACCTGAAAGTTTTTTGAGGATGCTACTGAACTGATGAGGAGGAAACAGTGGGTGTGTGTTTTTGGATTTTGAGAAGGTATTTGATAAAGTCCCACAGGAGATTGGTAATTAAAATTTAAATGCATGGGATTCTGGGTAATATAAGGCATGGATCGAGGATTTGTGAACAGGCAGAAAGCAGAGAATAGGAATAAATGAAGTATTTTCAGGTTGGTAAGCTGTAACCAATAGGACACTGCAATAATCAATGTTTGGGCTCCAGTTGGTCACAACTTACATCAACGATTTGAATGAGGTGCCAGTTATAATAGTTCCAAGTTTGGAGATGACACAGAACTTGATGTAATCATGAATTATGAAGAGGATGCAAAGAGGCTTTAAATGGATTTAGACAGATTGAGTCAGAGAATGGAATATAACATGGATAAGTGTGAGGTAATCCACTTGTGAAGGATGAGCAAATGTGCAAAGTATTTTTTAAATGGTGAAAGATTGAGAACTGTTGAGGTTTAAAAGGACCCAGGTGTCCTTCTTCACAAGTCACTGGAAGCTAGCACACAGGTATAGGATGAAATTTTATACAGTAATTAGGAACACAGAAACAGGAGAAGGCCATTCAGCCTGCTCTCCCATTCAACGAAAATTTGACTAATCTAACACTTCAATGTCTTTTACCCATACTAATTCCATAACCTTTTACACCATTGGTAATCAAAAATTTATCAACCCCCATTTTAAATATATTCAAAGACTGAGATTCCATTGCTCTCTGGGTACAAGACTCCAAAGATTCACAATCTTCTGACTAAAACAATTTCTACACATCTTGGTTCTATATTGGAATCCCTCTTATTTTCAAATTGTGATCTTTGGTTCTAAGCTCCCCAACCAAGAAAATATCTCCATTTAACTGTCTATCCCTTTAGGTATTGTGTAGGTTCTGATCAACTGTTATTCCTCAATACTTCACATGGGTCCAGTTTGCCCAATATTCTTTATAGGACAGTTCTGCCACTTCAGGAACAAGTATGGGGAACCTCTGATTCACGAGACATACAGCATAGAGACATACAACACAGAAACAGACCCTTTGGTCCAATCCATCCATGCCGATCAGATATCCTAGACAAATCTAGTCCCATTTGCCAGCATTTGGCCCATATCCCTCTAAACCCTTTCTATTCATATACCATTCAGACGCCTTTTAAATGCTGTAATTGTACCAGCCTTCACCACTTCATCTGGCAGCTCATTCCATACACGGACTACCCTCTGCATGAAAAAGTTACTCCTTAGGCCCCTTCTAAATCTTTCCCTCTCACCTTAAACCAATGCCCTCTAGTTTCTGACTCCCCCACCTCAGGGAAAATACCTAGTCTATTTACCCTATTCATGCCCCTCATGATTTTATAAACCTCTATAAAATCACCCCTCAGCCTTCGACGCTCCAGGGAAAACAGCCCCCACCTATTCAGCCTTTCCCGATAGCTTAAACCCTCCAACCCTGGCAACATCATATTTTTCCACATTATGTTCCATCTGCCATGTTCTTGGCAGTCACTAAGATGGTTGAAATCTTCTTGAAAATGTTTTACATCTACATCACAACATACATTCTTGCTTAGCTTTGTATTATCGGCAAATTTCAAAATATTACACTTCATCCCCATGACCAAATGACTGATATAAATGGCAAAGAGCTGGGACCGAGTACTGATCGTACCAGTATCCCACTCGTCACAGTCTGTCAACGTGAGAATGACCCACTTGTTCCAACTCTCTATTTTCAACTTTTAGTCAATCATTAATGCATGACAGTACATTACCTCCTTATCTATGGGCTTTTAATTTTTAACCAGCCTTCTGTGGGAACTTTATTAAAAGCCTTCTGAAAATCTAGGTACGTTACAACCTCTTTTCTCAATTTTGTGGTAATATTTTCAAAAATTCAAACAGGATCATTAAACATGATTTTCCACTCACAAATATATTTGACTATACCCAATCAGATTGTTACCATCCAAGTGTCCATTTATCATATCTTTTATTATAGATTCTAATATTTTCCCCAGTGTTGCTGTAAGGCTTACAGATCTGTATTTCTCTGTCAGTCTTAAATTGTGAGTAGTAATTGCACGATTTCTTCATGCAGGAATCATTTCACAATCTATGGAATTTTGGAAGATAATCACCAATGCATTGATTATCTCCATAGCTGTCCCTTTCAACACTCTAGGATGTAGACTTTCAGGTTCCAGGAACCTATCGACTGTCGGTCGCATTAATTTCTCCAGTCAGCCTCCTTGCATTCATTTTCTTCAACTCTCTTATTCTTTCACTGTCACTTGATCTCTAATTCTGGGAGATTTCTTGTTTGTCAGGGCAAACACACATGAAACAATCATAGAGCTTCTCCGTTATGCATTATAAATTCTCACGACTCTGCTTTTAATGCAATAATAGTTTCCCTGTAATGTACCTATTGAATCATTTACAGTCCATGTTTATGTTTTTTGCTGGATTGCGTTTGTATGTTATTCTTCCTGTCCTTATGTGTTATTTTCTATAAACTTTACAATCTTCAGATTTGTTTCTATTTCTGGCCACTTAATAAGCTTTTATTGTAAGAAGGCAACAAAGGATATGGCGATAGCATTGGAATATGGTTTTGAGATAAATGATCAACTCTGATCTAGAACAGCAGGCTTGAGGAGCTGAATGGCCTATTCCTATGTACTACCCCTAAAAAATATTAAAACCTAACAACAATCACACATAGAAATATAGGTAATGAACTTATAAGGAATGTGAGGGTGACAAGTATCTAGTACAGAGAGAGAAAAAAGAAATTGCTGGAGAAACTCAGGTTCGGCAACATCTATGGAGAGAAAGCAGAGTTAATGTTTCAAGTCAAATGACTCTGCTTCTGAACTCAATTCTGAGGAAATTTTATTCTTTGATTTATGTGTCCAGCAATTTTGTTTTTGTTTCAATTTCCAGGATCCACAGTTCTTTGTTTTACATAATACAGATAGGAAGGTAGAGGAAAGATCAGCTACAGATCTTAAAAGTCTGTGTGTGTGTTTGTCAGAGAAAGAGAGAGAGTGTGTGTGTATGAGAGAGAGAGAGAGAGAGAGAAAACAGTAAACCACATTGCTTTCTCTTTCTTTTTGCTCAACAGCTATCTTTGCTACACTTCTTCTTGGCAAACGCTATTGTCCATACCCTTCCCCATTTTAAGATGGATAGTTTTAAACAACCTTACATCTCTCAATATGTGCAGTCATCACATGTGTGACTAAAACAAGAGACATGAATTTCTTGCGAACTTACCAAGTTTCAGGGCCTCTTGATTAAAAATGATAATTATAAGACAATTGGTTTTGTTTATTCCACTTAGATTACCTGACCTTGTCAGGTAATCATAACAGGCATTCTGTTATGTTAATGCTTCCTTTGGAACCAAGAATTACATATCAGATAGACAAATGGTAAATCTAAACAGGAACACTTTATCGTTAATACTCACCAATCTACAACCAGCCCTAGACTGGAACCCTAAGCTCTGCTCCTCCAAGTCACCTGACCAGCTGTCTTAAAGAGGCAGCACTCCCAACTACACACAGAAAATCTCTCCACCTTTATTTTAAAACTCCCATTAATAAACAACAATTATCAAGATTATACAGGCATTGTAGCTAACAGATGTACATGTTCAGGAATATTTACAAAAGCATGCCAATCATGGAAGAATGCCCCTTATACCAGATGTTTCGTCTGCAGACTGCTCAACACGATTAGTCTGTCAAGGGGATGACAATTTTCAGAAGACATCTCCTCATCCCAGGAAACTTTTCTAATGGAGTCTCTTAGGCCTCTGGAAGCTTGTGTTGTTCCACACATCCCTCTGACTGGCTGCTGTGCTCCTGTGACACTGCTCTTGTCTCCTCTCTATGTATGGCTAATCCTGGCTGCCTGATTTTCCAGGAACTCCTTGAACTTTTGCACGACAAACTATGGATCATTGTCACTCATGACTTGTTTGGGGTTTCTGAACCCGCCAAATATTTCATCCAGTCAGTCTATCATTACTTCCTCCAAAACCGACTTCATGACCACCACCTTGGGCTGCTTGGAGTGGGCGTCCATGATGACTAGTAACACCTATCCCGCTACTACTCCCACAGAATTGATGTGAATCTCCTGCCACAGGGATTGAGGCCATTCCCATGGATGTAGGGACGACAATGGTGGTACCTTCCTTACTAATGTGCAAGATTCGCACAATCCCGTTCTCTCCTCAATCCGGAAGTCCACAATCAGCCACCAAAAATAACTCCTCGCTATCTCCTTCTTTCACACCACACTAGAGTGCCCTTTGTCCACTTGTTCCGGTCCCTTTACTCTTAACAGGGAGCAAATCACAACTCTTATTCCCCACATTAAACACACGTCTGACACAGGCAACTCCCACTTCCTGGATAGGTAAGGGCGTAATTCTGGACAGTTTCCATCACTGAGCACCATGGTCTAAAATAACTCCACATACAAACTTTGTGATCTCATGGTATTATTGTGCCATGATTAATGACACTTGGATAATGAACTTGCTTCACAATAATATTCACAAGACACAGGAATAAAACCTCCTATATTTATGTCCCATCTTCAAACATGCTCCATAATTTCCACATAAATGTAATTCAGGACTACAATATGCTAAACTGGGAGGTCTAGTGGTGCAGTTGGTAGTGTCCCTAACTTTGAGCCAGAAGATCCATCTCAGGACTTGATTGACAATAAAGGTGCATTCATAACATGAGCAAATGGGTTAATAAAGAACATGCAAATCCTCTCACTACTGTGGTGATTGTAATGACGTCAGCCAGTTGGACTTCATTGAATAAGAGCTCTGCAATTGGGGCTGTTAATTTTGTCTAATCAGGGAGCCCTGGCTGACATATAAAAAGGGCGAGCGTCAGAGATACTGACACCTTGGTATCTGCTCTGAATGGGGTAGTAATGTTGAGGAAAGCGGGTGCGAAGGAACTCGGGGCTGTGGTCAACAGCAGGAGAGAAGGTGCCCACCAGGGAGTGGGACAGGGCAGGCAGTATGAGGGGACTAGAACAGGTAGTGAATCCGGGAGCATTGGAACCAGTAACTGTGAGTGAATAGGCCATTCTAATCATTCTGGTCTGAGCAGTACTATAGCCAAGGGCTGTTCATCTGTAAATAACGGGTGACTTGATGATGGGATATTCCAAAGTATAACATGACTGCAGCAACTTGGCCTTCCTGACTGATTTGTAACACACTACCACCACCAACAGACACTAAGCTAAGATTGAAATAAGATTAAAGGACTTAGTATAAGAATTCATTCCAAAATCCTAATGTAATTTGTAATCCCCTTTTTTTCTCTCTCTGGAAGCATTTACACTTTCATGTACCTTTGTGAGTTTTTCGTTATTGTTCTAGAGCCAATGGGCAGCACAGTGGCATAGTGGTTCGCACTGCTGCCTCACAGTGCAAGGGACCTGGGTTTGATTCCAGCCTTGGGCAACTTGTTTGTGTGTTACATTTTCTCCCTGTGTTTGCATAAATTTTTTCCAAGTGCTCCAGTTTCCTCCCACAGTCCAAAGATGTGCAGGTTAAGTGGAGTGGCTACGCTAAATTGACCTGTAGTGTCCAGGGACATGCAGGTTAGGTGGATTAGCCATGGGAAATGCAGGGTAGGGGGATGAGTCTTGGTGGGATGCTCTTCGTGGGGTCAGTGTGTACTCATTGGGCTCAAACGCTATTATTGCTTTATAATACAACCCTCTATCTGAAGAGCTTCAACGACCAACAGAAAAAAAAACGGATATTGGATTTCAGAAATCAAGCAGAAAGTGCTCGAGAAATTCAGCAGATCTGGTAGCATCCATGGAGAAGGAAAAAGTTTCAAGTCCGATATGGTTCTCCTTTGAAAGTGAAGGGGCCTGGAAAATGACGTTCGTTATGTTTTTGACAAAGTGGATGGAGAAGCTATGGGACAGGTAGTGAGGGGAGGCAGAAAAAAAGACAAAAAGAGAGCTAATCATAGTAGAGATATAGATGCAGAGTACATCTTAATGGTAGAGGTAAGGAGCAGAAAATAGGTTTGTCATGCTGAGAGCCAATCCATGCAAGCAAGACATCTGGGTGATGGTAGGGGTGAGGACGAGGACGGGAAGGGATTGTAATTGACCGTGTCCACTGTCTGAAGTTGTGGAACTCAATGTTGAGTCCTGAAGGCTGTAAAGTACCTAGGTAGAAAATGAGGTGCTGTTCAACACTAAGTTCAACAACGCAGAGATATGCATGCCACTCTAAAACTTTCCTACGTTACCCCTCAATCTGACTCCATCCCCTCTCCTAACCCCACCCCCTATGTTATATTTACTATCCCTTCTGACCTTCCATTCCTTGATGCTGAAAGTTCTGTAATCAGCAAAGGTCTCAGTTTTATCCTTTTGTGTCCCCACCTTAATGAATTTTGGGCATGACATGACGGTGAACCCTTCTAATGTCGCCTTCTCCTCCATCCCCATTTTTTTGGACAAGAGTCCCCCCCGCCGTCCCACAGACTCCTTCACCTACCTCCAACACTCTCTCTCCATCTGGGCCCCTCCCTCTGATGCTTTACCTGCACTCAAGAACGGTCGACGTGACATTGGTCGTCTCAATTTCTCTTCCCTCCTCACCCATTCCAACGTATCTCCTCTGAACTGACTGTACTTCAGGCTCTCAGAACCAACCCTGACTTTGTAATTAAACCTGTTGACAAGGATAGTGCTATTGTTGTCTGGCAGATGACCTCTACACTGCAGAGACTGAGCCTGGCTCTCTGATACCTCCTCCTATCTCCCCTGGATGATGACCCCACCATGGAACATCAGGCCATTGTGTCCACAAGAGACAAACCTTACTTCATCTGGTGATCTCCCTTCCACTGCCTGGAAGCCTTCCAACTTGGCATAGCCAACTTCTATCTTCTTCCCAAAATCTAAAAACAGGACTACCTGGCAGACCACTGTGTCTGCCATCTCCTGCCCCACACAGCTCATCTCTTCCTATCTTGACTCAATCTTTTCTTCCATTGTCCAGTCCCTTCCCACTTACATCTACGATTCCTCTGATGCTTTACTGAAGTTTCAGAATTTCCAGTTTGCAGGGTCCAGCTGCCTCCTCTTCACCAAGGATGTACAATCCCTTGACATGTCCATGCCCCGTCAGGATGGTCTCAGGCCTCTCCACTCCTTCCCAGAACCAAATCTTGAAGCGACCCATCCACCATTAGCTGAGCTCATCCTCACCCTGAACAACTTCTCTTTTAACTCCTCTTACTTTCTTCACATCAAATGGGTGGCAATAAGTACCCACATGGGCCCAATTATGCCTGTTTCTTTGAGGGGTACATGGAAAATTCCTTGTTCCAGTCCTACTCTAGCTCCCACACACAATGCTTTCTCTCCCGTACATCAACAACATCATCGTTGCTGCTTCCTGCTCTTGTCCATAACTGGAAAAGTTTATCTATTTCGCTTCGAATTTTCATCCTGCTCTCACCTTCACCCAGTCCATTTCTTCCCTTCCTCGACATGTCTGTTTCCATTTCTGGGAATACACTGGCCACCAACATCCACTACAAACCCACTGACTCCCACAGTTACCTGGACTATACATTCTCACACCCTGCTTCCTGTAAATACTTTGTTCCTTTCTCCCAGTTCCTTCGTCTCCGTCGTATCTGTTATGATGACACCAACTTTGAAAAGGGGGCCACCAAAATGCCCACTTTCTTCCTCAACCGAGGATTTGCTATGACTGTGGTTGACAGGGCCCTTGGTTCAGTCCAACCCATCTCTCACACTTTGGCCCTCATGCACTCTCTTCCATCCCAAAACAGCAATAGGGTCACCCTTGTTTTCACTTACTATCCCGCCAGCACTCACATCCAGAGGATCATTAAACGCCATTTCCACCACCTCCAGAGGGATACCACCACCAGACACATTTCCCTTGCCTCCCTTGTAGGTCTTCTGCAGGGACTGTTCCCTTTGGGACACCCTGGTCCACTCCTTCACTCACCAACACAGCCTGACGGCACCATCCCCTGCAACCACAGAAGGTGTAACACCTGCTGGTTAACTTCCTCTCTCCTCAGTATCTAAGGGCCAAAACACACCTTCAAAGTGAAGCAGTGCTCCACCTGCACTTCACTGAATTTCATCTATTGCATTAGCTGCTCATAATGTGGTCTCCTCTACATTGAGGAACTGAAGAGTAAATTGGGTGACCACTTCACACAACACTTAGGTTCTGTCTGCAAGAAAGACCCTGAGCAACCAGTTGCATGCCACTTCAACACACCACCTTGTTCCCTGGCCAACGTCTCTGTCTCAGGTTTGTTGCTGTGCTCCAGCAAAGCTCAGCACAAGCTGGAAGAGACCTCACTTTCCATTTTAGAGCTCTACAGCTTTTTGGACTCGATATCAAGTAAAACAAATTTTCGGCTTGAGGTACCTTCTCCCATGTCCTTACCCCAACCCCGACACACCAGGTCTTGTTATCACATGGTCTGCTATTACACTCAACCCATTGTTAGCCACTGATAATCCCCATTAGCAGTTATTCATTCTCCTAGGCTGACTATTTAGGATCCACCCCTTTGTCCGTCCAACTGTCCTTTTCACTCTCTAGGCTCTGTTTTCAACTACCATTTATTCCTTAACCCCTCCCCCAATCCATCCTTTGCATTACAAAACAATTTTTTCCTGGCTACCATCAGTTCACTGGCCCTAAAACATTAACTCTAATTTCTCTCCACAGATGCTGTCAGATCTGCCAAGATTTTCCAGCAATTTCTGTTTTTGTTTGCTCTTCCTTAAGTTTGAGTTAAGCTGCATTGGAATATTGCAACAAACTCAAGACAGAAAAGTTAGCATGAAAGCAAGATCATGGATTGAAATGACCAGCAACCGGAAGGTCAGAGTCATTCTTACAAACAGAGTGAAGGTGTTAAGACCATAATATGCAGGAACAGAGGCAGGCCACTCCACACATTCTGCTCCACCATTCAATGAGATCACAGCTGATCAGATAATTCCCAACTCCACTATCCTGCCTTTTCTCCATAACCCTTAATTCCCTTACCAATTAAAAATCTGTTCTATCTCAGCCTTGAATATACTTAATGATCCAACCTCAACAGCCCTCTGTGGTAAAGAATTCCAAAGATTCACAGCCCACTAAGAGAAGAAATTCCTCCTCATCCCTGTTAAATGTACAACCCCTTATGGTAAAATTATGCCCTCTGATCATAGATTCTCCCACATGATGAAATAATCTTTCTGCATCTACCCTGTCAACTCCCCTAATGATCTTGTATGTTTCAATAAAGTGGCCTTTTATTCTTCTACATTCCAATGAGTACGTGCCCAATCTACTCAAACTGTCCTCAAGACAGTCCTTCTATATCTGATATCAACTGAGTAAATCTTCTCTGGAGTGCCTCCGTTGCCAGAATATCTTTCCTTAGATAAGGGCCCCAAAACCTTTTACAGAATTCCAGCTTTGGTCTGACTAGTCTTTTGTATAGTTTTAGGAAAACCTTCCTATTTTTACTCTCCATTCCCTTTGAAATAAAGGCCACTTTATAACACGTTGCCTATCGCTGAACTTGAATTTAAATTAATAGAAAAATCCCAGGTATGAGTATATTCATCGAATCTTACATAGAGGTTAACTCACAAGCGATAGAATATGGAGGTGAATTTGACTGCACAAAAAATCTCAACAATCTGAAAACATTAAATGCTTTGGAATAACATTAGGTGTTTTATAAATTAAACTTTGCTGTACAAGAGAAATTGCTATTCAACTGAACAATATAGATTTTTGTTTGTGCAGCAGAATGAACAATTAGGTGACACCTGAATGTATGTATACCTTGCTGCATAGTAGATTTCTGAAGAAAGGTCCTGACCCAAAACATCAACTTTCCTACTCCTATAATGCTGTCTGGCCTGCTGTGTTCCTCCAGCTCCACATTGTGTTATCCCTGACTCCAGCACCAGCGGTTCTTACTATCTTTGGATGCAAATCTTTTGTGTTTCATGGAGAACGGCTCCAAAATCCCTTTGTTCTGTAGCTTTCTGCAGTCTTTCTCCACTGAAGTAGTATTCAGCTTTTTTATTCGGCCTGCCAAAGTGCATAACCTAACATTTCCCAAATTATATTCCATCTGTGAAGTTTCTATCCATTTGCTTATTCAGTCTATATTCATCTGCAAACTGTTTGTGTCATCCTCACCACTTGCCTTCCCATCTATTTTTGTGTCATTCGCGGGGTGTCATTGGGGTGGATGGTGGCTCAGTGGTTAGCACTGCTGCCTCACAGCGCCAGGGACCCAGGTTCAATTCTACCCTTGGGTGACTGTCTGTGTGGAGTTTGCACATTCTCCCCGTGTCTGCGTGGGTTCACCTCCGGGTGCTCCGGTTTCCTCCCACAGTCCAAAGATGTGCAGGCTAGGTGGATTGGCCATGCTAAATTGCCTGTAGTGTCCAGGGATGTTTAGGTTAGGTGGGTTAGACTTGGGGAAATGCAGGCGTAAGGGGAATGAGTTGGGGTGGAATGCTCTTCGGAGGGTGCGGTGTGGACTTGTTGCGCTGAATGGCCTGTTTCCACACTGTAGGGATTCTATGAAACTTGGCTTTGGTATATTTACTTTCCTTATCCATCCAAGTCATTAATACATGTTATAATTAATTCTGGTCCCTTTGACAATCACCCAGTTTGCATGTAGTCTTGCCAAAGCAGAGGAGACTGACAACACTGTGACCAGTGAATCCAGTTACCTAGAATGTAAAGGTAGAAGTAAATTGTTGCTTCACCAGAAAGCTGTATTTGTGACCTTCCCCTTCTTATCAGCATTCCACAAAGACTGTTCTGTCCATGGCATTTTGTCCACTCCTATGTCATTTCCAACACCTCTTCACCCTTCAAAGGCATTTTCCCACGTAGTCACATGTCTTTTTACCTCTTTCCTCCTCAATGTCCAGGACCCCAAACACTCCTTCTAAACTAGATACTAAGTCAGAAGCTGAACAAGTAAATACACTTTTTTTTCACACACTGGGAGCATAGCAAAAGGAGATATTGCTCACCAATGGATAAAATAAGCCACTGAGGGGAATTGGTGGTACAGTGTAACATCATTGGGCTAATAGTGCAGAGACCAAAGTAATGTTCTGAGCATGAGTTCAAATCCCATCATGATAGATGATGATTTCTGATGAAGGGTTTAGGCCCGAAACGTCAAGTTTTCCTGCTCCTGTGGTGCTGCTTGACCTGCTGTGTTCATCCAGCCCCATGCTTGTTATCTCATGGTAGATGATGAAGTTTGATGTCAATAAAAGAAGTCTGGAAATAAAAACCTAGCCAAATGGTGACCATATAACCACCGTTGACTGCTGTAAAAAAACTTATCTGGTTCAGTAATATTCTCCAGGGAAAGAAATCTGCCATCCTTACTATATCTGATTCCAGACCCACAGCAATATGGTTGACTCTTAACTACTCTCTGAGCAACGAAGGATGGTCAATAAATGCTGGCCTAGTCAGCAATGTCTAGATCCCATCACTGATTTCTTATAATCACAGATACATTAGAAGAGGCACCAAAAGCTTCTGACAATCATTTAAAACTCAGACTTAATAAGATTCTTTAAAGACCAAGATTTGACAGAAGAATATAGTATTCAAGAGATTCCATGGGCAACTTCATGAGTAATCCCTATGAACTCTTGGACAGAATGCAACTATTGTGACTTAAGGTCGGAATGCATCAGACACCAAATCATTATAGACATTGTTGATGAGTTTTTTTGTCAGATTTATTAGGTCCAAAGAAGACCTTAAAGCCAATTAGATGGTGAGTGAAGCAGAGGTATGGAAGCAATACAGGTCAATTCTAAAGGGAGGCCTTTGGAATCCAGTCAATTCTTAAGATACAGAAGCACCAAACAGACATCATGATATGTCAATCCTGTTCATTAGCACCCATCTGGTTCATTCAGTTGCCATTGGGCACCAGGTCACAGTACAAATGAGCCACTGTTGTCAATGAAACTAACCCTATCATGGAGCCAGTGCTTTTGGAAGAGAAAATAAGGAAAACTACTCAGTCTCAGTAATGTACAGCAAAATTGCAGCTGTTTTTCATCAAAGCATGTATGAGTAATTTTTTAAAAATTATCGATTAGTCAAAAGTTTCATATTTGACCTTGCTTTATGATAGCATTTGTGTAAAGCCGATATTGCTAATAAGAACAACATGAAATGCTGCAAGTCCCTTGCTGCACAATTATCACTGACCATAATGTACCCTGTGGACATTTTCACGATTTACATTGTCAAATTCAAAATTACCAATAAGCACTTGAAAAGATTATTGTTTAAAACTTTAAAAATTGTCCTTCCAAATTCTATCTATCATTTTTCTCCCTAACCTATATTACAAAAATGTGTAAAATCGCTGTAAGTAAATACAAGTCAAACTTAGTGATCAAAAGACGTCAGGGAGAAATGTGTTCACAGCACAGCTCGTTGTAGTGTTATGCAGACTTTCATCACTTTAGCAACTCAGATAATGCCAAAGACCAGCAACTTTACAACCCATACAGAATTCTTCAATGATATAAATAAATTATATTAATAATGAATGACGTTATGTCATAGAACAGGACAAATTCGTCTTCGGGATTGTATTGGATTATCTCAGGGACATGTAATTGGTCCAGCCTTCCACATTCCAATGAAGAAAAAGCTGCTGCGAGAGGCTGCACACTTCAAGTTCGGTGAGTCGATCAAGTTTCTGACAACCCAAGGTCATCAGCAAAGCTCACTGATTCACAAGGCATGATGCCAGGGTGACATATGGAGAATTTTTAGATCACCAATTTGTTGGCCAAGAATATTTCTTATTCCAGAGCAGCAGAGACCTGCTTCTACACCTCAATCAGTGTTAGTGAGGTAGATGCCAAGTCTGGGAGATTGGTGAGGATGTGGCAAGATCATTTCGGTCAAGGAGATTTTCGGAAAAAGCCTGAACAAGAAATGAAACCCTGATTTGCCCACTGAAAGACAAACATGCAGAATTTACTTGAATGTTATCTACCTGAAGCAAGCTCTAAGTCTGTTTTATTTTCCACGATGGCTTGTAAATGAATTAAGACATCAATGGTCATCAACCAAAAGAGAGATATTAAAATGGGAGTGGCTATACTAAGTACAATTTCATTCCGTGAACCTAAGAATTATTTAACATTGCAGTTACATTTACTTAGCTATAGTATCTTATAGCAAATATCAAATAGAAAGAACAATACAAATCTAATAATCAGAGTCACATCAACCTAATTGTGAGTTAGAGTAAAATATGAACATGCATTTGAATCTGAAAGAATCTGAAGGGTTAATTCTTGATTCAATGCAGTAAGCACCATTCACTACAATTATGTCATGGGAACTTGGGGTAAAGAAGGAGTTTATAGGAGATAGACCTGGGCCTGTGCACTCCTAACAGTCTCTGCACTATTGTTGATCATATACTGTCCATGTAACTAGGAAAAAGTTGTTATAATATAAAACTCTTCATATTGTTTACTCAATAAGAATCCTCCAGTTAGACCAAAAAGGTATTTTAGTGCACTTTCAGAGGCAAATCGAGCAGCAGATCAGGAAGCGACACATATTGTTCCATGGTCTACTTATGGTAGAGAGACTGGCTATTTATCTAAGTTGATGAGGTACTAAACATCAGACCGCTTTTTCCTGGTTAATATCAAGCTTCTTGTATGTTGCTCCAACTGTGGCCATTCAGCCAAATGCTACATATGACATTCCTGATCTATGCTTTGTAGAAGGATGAGATAGTCTGGGGAATCAAGAGATCAACTACTTGTCACAGAATACACAGACTCTGTCCTGGTCAAGTAACTATAGTCTTTATGAATTTTCAGTGATTAATGGCCAGCCACAGCATGTTGTTAGTGGAGAACAGTCAATTAAATGACGGTCAATGTCATGGAAAGTTAGGTTAAATTTTGTAGCTTAATGATGAGTATTGATCATGAATTAATGAAAATTCTAACAGTAAGGAAACACACAGCTAACAGTGATTACAATCTGGTTGAATTGGATGTTAGGTTTGAAAAGGAATAGGATTAATCATGAACTAAGATTTTAATTTTAGTAAGGCTGACTCTGGAGAGATGAAGGTGGAAATGATCACAATTATTATTATTAACCATAAAAGGCTGATAAGGGAAGACAGAAATAACATAGAGACAAAAGGAAAGGTTTGTAAAAAGGCAATGAGCAGCAGAGATCTTACAAAATAGGAGATACAAAAAAGAAAAGCTAAGGAGTACAAAAAGTGTTACGAGCCGCAGGAAGGGAATGTAATAATAAGTTTGCAAGGGGTACCAGGATCAAAACTAAAGGTTTTCAGAAGTATACAAAGACGAGGGTGGGGAAGAATAAACTTGGTCCTTTAACAGGAGATACAGGTAGAATTGTGTTTAGAAATCAGAAAAAAAGACTTAATAAATAATTAATTTGCATCAGAATTCACAAGATAAGATGGAGATAAAGTGCCAGAAATAGAAGGAAAATTTAAAATAAATCAAGGAGAGGAATTTACTTGAAACAATATGACTTTAAAAAACAGCAATGAAAAACTAAAAGTATTAAAGATAAACTAATCTCCAGGATCCATGGTTTCCACCACAGGATATTAAAAATAGCAGATGACGAAATCATATTGGATGTGATCTTGTCTCTGGGATTTGAAAATTACTAATTTCACAACTTAAGAAGAACAGAAGAGTTCAATTAGGAAATTACAGCCCTATTCATCTAATTACTGTTGTCTGAAGTTAACAGAATCTGTTGTTAGCTACAGAGTAACTGAGCATTTATTCAAACATGAGATGATCATGGACAGCCAACATGAATTTATGAAGGGTAAGTACTGTCTAACAGATGTAGATAAATACTTTGAACAGGCATCAAATGTGGTGGCTAAGGGAGTCTTTTTTTAACCAGAAGATAACCAAGAAGATTCCGTACAAGATACACTTTATAAAATGTCAGTGCATGGAAATGGAGGATTTAGAACTACGGGTCACTATTTAAAAATAATGGTCTGCCTAATTAAGGCAGAAATAAGGAGAATTTATTTCTCACAGAAGATTGTGAGCCTTTAGAAAAGCTGCTCAAAAGGTGATGAAAGCAGTCTTTGAATATTTTTAAGGCAGAAGTAGATAAATTCTTGATCAGCAAGTCGCTGCAGGGTTATTGAGGTTAGGGAGGGAATATGCAGTCAAGGTTACAATCACACCATCCAACATCCTACTGAAGGAACAGGCTCAAGAGCCAAGTGGCCTACTCCAGCTCTTAATTTGTATGGTTGTATGTATAATTATGAGACTATGGAATCACAGGAATCTACAGGCTTTTGGATAATTGTGTGTGTGCTGGCAAAAGAGAAGTCTACTTCCATTTTGGTCTGTTAGGTTACTGCAATTCAAATGCATATCCAAATGCTTTCAAATTCAATGCAATGTCCCTCCCACCCTGTCAGGCAATGGATTCCAGATTTCTACCACCAACCTCTGGCTGAAAAATAACTCAGCTCTCCATAATCTATTAACCATTTTAAAGCTACATCCCCTGGTTGTTGATCTCATTGTCAGTTAGAGGGTTAATGGATATTTATTCAAATTGGCAGGAATACATAGGAGTGGGAGTTGTGTTACAGCTGCTGGGTTACTGGGCTCTGGTTAGACCCCATTTACAGTACTGCATTTAGTTCTGGACACTGCACCTCAGGAAGGGTAAACTGGACTGGGAGAGGTGCAATGCGGTTTCATGACAGAGTGGGGCAAAAAAGTTATACTAGGAGGTCAGAGATAACAAGGTGTGGGGCTGGATGAACACAGCAGGCCAAGCAGCATCATAGGAGCAGGAAAGCTTGACGTTTCGGGCCTAGACCCTTCATCAGAAATCCTTGACGTTTCGGGCCTAGACTCTGATACAATATTAGGAGGTCATATTGCATAGACTAGGCTTATATCCATTGGATATTAAGATTAAAGAGTGATTTAATTGAGATACTGTACGAAAGGTAATCAATGAAGTTAATAGCTTAGATAAAAAAAACTTTTAAATTTTAAACATTAAAATTAGAGCAGGGCTGTTCAGGAGTGATGTCAGAAGGCACCATATGAAGGATACTAGAAATCTGGAACTCTGATCTGTACATGTCTGATGAAACATAAGTGCCAAAAGGCAAGGTGAAGTGAAATTTTCAAATCTGGAATTGATAGATTCAGCAAGGCAAGGATGTAAGGTTTTACAGGACAATAACAGATAGATTGAATTAAGGTACACCACAAATTAGCTGTGAACTAGGTGAATGACACAATAGGTTTAAGGGTCTGAATGATCTATTTCTGTTCTTACTTCCTTATGTCTTGACAGTCAATACCAGTTGTGTAGAATGCCAGATCTTTGTCAATGTGTATAAGAGCTCACTGTTGTCTAGTGAACTATTATCCACGCTCAACAGTAACATCACAGGATCCAAAGTCTAAATTTACCTCAATATTCTGTGAAATGTACTAATAAATGATTGCATGTATTAATAGCTTGGTCTGATGGGATTTTCTGTATCATTGGTGCAGCCTATTGCTGCATAGCCATCATTTTGAAAAGAGGAACAGAGATCAAAGCAGGACGTGGTAAGCCTGGTATTTACACATTTCTGATTCTGAAATGATAGCACCTCTGGAGAGAGTGGGAATTTATTAGCATCAAAATTCTTTTATTGCAAAGCCAAAATCAAATTAGTTAACAGTCTGATATGTTGATATCAATGGTGTCATTTCAGTTTCCAAACATCAGACAGGAATAGTTCACCTTCAGAGACTCTATGGTGTTTCTTGCACCTGCTGCAAATCTCCGCATTAAGTACAAGCTTTGACTTTCTCTCATTAATTAAAGAGCAGCAGTGCACTGTCACTGTTGTAATGTCCTACATAAAGTTCATCACTCTTAGCTGATCTCTTGGAAAGATATCCTCTCTTTGAATCTGTGTCTGAAAATGCATATGTTTCTCAGTGTATATTCTTTTTAAGTGTTACTATATTGCAGAAAATTACCCCATTATATTTCCCCACTTTTCAGCTACAAGAATTGTTTGTGATTTAATTAGTCAGAGTGCAGAATAGGGATCCTGTACTTGGAGGCAGCGTTTTCTCAAACCAGCAACCAAGACATTGGGAATTCAGGTTCTACCAAAGGAAACTGTGAAATCTGTAGAACAGAATCATAGAATTTCTCCAGTGAGTCTGCTAGAACCCTCCAAAGAGCATCCCACCCAGAGCCACCCCATTCTTGTAACCCCACATTTACCATGGCTAGTCCACTTAGTCTGCACATCCCTGGACACAATGGGGCAATTTAGCATGGCCAATCCACCTAAGTTGCACATTTTTGAACTATGACAGGAAACCAGATCACCTGGCAGAAACCCACACAGGGAGAATGTACAAATTCCACACAGGCAATCACCCAAGGCTGGAATCAAACCAGTTCCCACTGTGCCACCGTGCCACCCCTAGTATTAGAAGATGACTGAGAAAGCTATTGGATTGTTTTCAAATCTTATTGTATCACAGAGTGAAGCATATCTCTCTGGCCTGCAAGCGACTTCAATCCAACACATTGCTGTTGACTCTTAAAATTTAAATTTAATAAATTTAATTAGTCACCATTGCAGCTGGGTTATGTGGATAAACCTGCTGTGAATGAAAGCATGTTTCTGATAAATTACTTCCAGGCTTAACTCAGCTGCCTTTGATTGCCTGTGTATATTTGAATCAGAATTTTGAATGAGATTTTCATTGGCACTTATGTTTCATCAGACATGTACAGATTTTTTGGGCTTCCTGAAAGAAAGTAATGAAAGAAAGGTGAGAAGATTGTACAAAGGATCATGTAGATAATTAAAAGGCACAAATACAAGAGATCAATAAAGGATCAGTGCTCACATCTGCTTTTATCCCTCACTAGAAAAGAACATAATGAAAGTACTACCTGAAGACATCAGCAATGGTTCAGGCAGTTACACATTCCCCTCAAGCTGAGAAGGTTTTGGCTTCAAGCCCTATAGCCCAGAGGTGAACATAACGGTTAGACTGACACTCAGTCTACTAATGTGGAAGTACCACAATTTCGGAAGATCTACCTTTTGGAAGAGATGTTAAAAATCTGCTTTCTCAGGTGGATATGAAAGATACCATGACACTATTTGGAAATGAACAGGAGCATTCTTCTAGCAAATGTTTATTCCTCAAACAATATCACCGAAACAGATTATCTAGTCAATATCACATTACTGTGGAAATTGCGTGCTGTGTTTACAACAGTGTGACAAGAATGCAATTCTGAAATATTTTATTGGCTTTAAAGATCCCCAAGTTTGTAATAAGTGCTTCATAAACGGAATATTTCTTAGATCTGAGACAGCAAATATGTTGACATTAAGAATCTTCATGACTATGATCAAGTCTTACATTGACTCTATTGATTATTGAGATTAATGTTCCACAGAGCAGACAAATTTCTCCAAGGAAGAAGATAGGTCTGCAACATCAATTCAGTGAAGCCTGAACTGGATCCCCCCCCATTCTCTCAGAAAACATGGATAATACATATCCTTGGTTTGCTGGTGTCAAAACAATAATAGAATGTTAGAATAGTACAGCACAGAAGCTGGCCATTTTAATTCATCAAGTCTGTAACAGCTCTATTGTATTCCACTGCCCTATGTTTTCCTAATAATCCTGCATTTCCTGCTACTACAATGATTTATCAAATCCTTTCTGAATTTCCCTTTCACTTTTGAATCTGTATCATCAACATTCAGTAATTCATTGCATAAAGACATTTTTTCATGTTATCTTTAATTCTTTTGCCTCTGACCTCAAATCTGTGCCATCTGTTACCAACTCTTCATTCATTGGAAATAGCTTTTCTTTATTACCTTACTTAAACACATCAAGTTTAAAATACCTCTATTCCCTTATTCATACATTTATCTGGTCTAAAGACAACAAAGATCTATCTAGGAAATCCCTGGAACTATTCCCATAAATGTGTTCTGTGCTCTACTCTGTCTAGTAGACAGTTTCTACTATCACTCAATGGTTAACCTTTTGATCAACGGCCCCGGACTCTAGCATAGGTATCCAGCTGAACTGAGTGTAGAGAGCTCACTCTCCGACATAGACTCTGCCATAATTTTCCATACTACCTCTGTCTGTTCTTGCTCACTTGTGAGTTGTAAGTCACCAGTTAATTAGCTAAACAAGGCAAGAGAGGGCAAAAAGCCCTGTTGGTTCATAATTTGCTTGAGTTCTGGAATGATGCAGCAAGACCTGGACAATATCCAGGCTTAGAAAGATACAATGGCAAGTAACATTCATGCCACCAAGTACCAGAAAATTACTATATTTGGTAAGAAAGAATCTAATCATTGCCACTATGTTCAATAACATTAGAGTTGCTGAATCTTCTATCAACAATAATGGGTTTACTATTGATCAAACATTGAATTGGACTTGCTATATAAATACTATGAGTACAAGAATGGGTCACAGGCTAGAAATTCTGTGGCAAGCAATTCACCTCCATCTCTCCATTGTCTGTCTACTCTTTACAAGGACAAGTTAGGAGTGTGATAAAGAATATTCTCCACTTGCCTGGATGATTGCAGCTTCAACAACTCTTCAGAATCTTGACACTACACAGGACAAAGCAGCCCAGTTAACTGGCACTAAACTACCACCTTCAACATTTATTTCCTTCACTATGGATGAACAGTGACGGCCCTGCCTATCATTTACAACGTGCATTACAGTATCTCATCATGGGAACAGACCTACCTATATGCTCCCCTCTAAGTCACATTCCATCCTGATTTGGAACTATATTACTGTACCTTTACTGTCGCTGGGTCAAATTTCCGTTACTCCCTTTCAACACCCCAATGACTGCTGCTCTTCAAGAAGGCAGGATACCACCACCTTCTTGAGGGCAATTAGGATGGACAATAAATGCTCGCCTTGCTAATAATGCCCAAACCATTTAATGATTTTTTTTTAAAAAATGCCCTTGGAAGAAATTACCTTTGTGGAATCGTGGTGTAAGAAGTTCACTACAGCTGCTTAACACAGGAAGGCCTTTGTGGAGATAAAAGACATAAATTAATACTAAAAACTAAGAATACTGCAATTAATAATTTGATGATCATCATCTTCATTTGCTGCTGTAATTTAGTCATGACAACTGAAAATCATATGAAACGTGAGTCACAAAAATTTAGTTCCGTCACCCAGATTACTGGGTGTTTCAATTCTTCATCTCCAACGGCTAGGACAGCCACACTGCAACTGATATCACTCCTCAGCCTCCAATGCCCCAGGGACAAAAACCCCAGCTTATTTAACATTTCCCTATAACTCAAATCGTCCAATCCTGGCAATAACTTTGTAAATCTTTTCTGCACCCTCTCAAGTTTAACAAAATCCTTTCTATAAAAGGGTGACCAGAATTGTTCTAGAAGTGGCGTCACCAATGTCCTGTATAGCTGCAACATGACATCTCAACTCCGATACTCAACATTCTGACAATGAAGGCAAGCGTGCCAAACACCTTCTTCATCACCCTGTCTACCACTCCCTTTGAAATAAAGGACAACATTCTATTTGCTTTCCCTATTACCCACTCAACTTGGAAGCTAACTTTTTATGACACAAGAAGAAGACTCCCAAATCCTAATACTCTGTAATTTTCTGCAAACATTCTCCATTTAAATAATATTCAGCTCCCTATTCTTCCTACAAAGTGCACACCCTCACAATACATTCCATCTGCCAAGCCTTTGCCCACTTAACCTGTCTATCTCTCTGCAGATTCTTTGCATCATCCTCATCACTTGCCTTTCCATCTATTTTATGTCATTCACAAACTTGGTTATAGTACATTCACTTTCCTCATCAGTCATGAATATATATTGCAAATAATTGTGGACTCAGCACTGACCCTTGTTCTTACAGGCTGCCAAGGAAATGAGGACTTCACAAGCTTCAAAATCTCTCCTCCCCCAACCGCATCCCAAAACCAGCCCACCTTGTCCCCGCTTCCCTAACCTGTCCTTCCTCCCACCTATCCCCTCCTCCCACCTCAAGCCCCACCCCCATCCCCTACCTACTAACCACATCCTGCCTCCATGATCTGTCTGTCCTCCCTGGACTGACCTATCTCCTCCCTACGTCCCCACCTACACTCACCTTTACTGGCTCCATTCCTGCCTCTTTGACTGGTCTGTCCCCTCTCCACCTATCTTCTCCTCTTTCCATCTTCTATCCGCCTCCCCTTCTCTCCCTATTTATTTCAGAACCCTCTTCCCCTCCTCCATTTCTGATGAAGGGTCTAGGCCCGAAACGTCAAGCTTCCCTGCTCCTAAGATGCTGCTTGGCCTGCTGTGTTCATCCAGCTCTACACCTTGTTATCTCAGAAGTACAGCATGCTTTGTTTCAACCAGCACATTATGAATGGGCATTCTTGATAAACCGGCAAAAATTATATACCTCAAATACTGGATGTTTACTGTATTACCTCAATCTCCACAATGTCTCAATAGTCAGTTGAGGGTGTGAGTGAGAAGGCTATCTGGTGGTAAATTTTATTTGGGCAGCATGGTGGCTTAGTGGTTAGCGCTGGCCTCACAGCACTAGGGACCTGGGCTCGATTCCACCCTCGGGCAAGAGTCTGTGCAGAGTTTGCACATTTTCCCCACGTCAGTGTGGGTTTCTGCCCGGTGCTCCGGTTTCCTCCCACAGTCCAAAGATGCGCAGGTTAGGTGGACTGGCCATGCTAAATTACCCATAGTTTTCAGGAATGTGAAAATTAGGTGTGTTAGCCATGGGAAATGTAGGGTTACAGGGGCTAGGGTAGGGATGCTGTTCAGAGGGTCAGTGTGGAGTTGTTCAGTTGAATGGCCTGTTTCCACACTTTATGGATTCTATGTCAAAACTGGATTATTAGTTAAGTGATTGTTGCTGTAAATAAAGTGTAACAGTGATGTACACAGTGTATACCCTCTGTGTTATGTTTCTATTACTTAGTGGACGTGTTTTACATTGATTCTGTGGACCTCTTGATTAACCCAAATATTTGATCAACAGACATACTCCGGATCCCATAGGTGCTGGTTAATATCAGGTTTGCTGTAATAAGGAGTACTTACAGCTCACAATGGGCATTGCCATTATAGTGAACAAATACCAGAAAGTTTGGCTACGGTAAGAAAATTCCGGCCATTGCAATTAATTTAATCTAAGGCTGCAGCACTGATAACATTGCAAAGCCAGAATTAAGGTGACAAAAGGGGAATATAAAAGCCTAAACAGACAGTGTCTAACAGAAAAAGATAACAAGGAGACGAATGACTCTGTGATAAGAACAGGAGTTACATAACAAACTACATTTCAGGCAGGAAGAATTTATTACAGCTATATATACCAAACTTTATATGGGAAAGACATGGAAAAGGAGAGGCACTGTTTATTATGCAGACTACCTGCAGAAAAGGAGAAAATCTCCATTTTGCCTGCAGACTGTGACTAACTTTCATTTTGGCTGCAGACAGCTGGAAACCATTAATTTGACTACAAAGAGCAAGAAAAACCACAGTATGCAGTACAGAGACACAGCTTTGCTACACTGCAGAAATTAATGTTTTAAGAAGAAAAATTAACAGCATATATAACAGATTTTAAAAAGCAAGGTAACAAGAATAATGTGGCACAGATATACCACAGGATTAAAAAAGTATATGATATAAAGTAATCATGAAGGATTCAGAATTAGTAAGCACTATGCACCTTGCTCTGGGTTTTTGTTAAATCACTCTGGGGATTATTAATAACAGCAAGGTGCAACTGAGATACTTCTGGCTGAATTGCAATCAGACAAAGTTGGCCACAGCATTATGATGAGTTGTTGGAGGGGTTGAAGGTTTTTGTTGACCATTGTTTCTACTGGTGTATCAGGGAGGTGATGTAGATGCTGTCCTGGAGGTCGAGGCCTGAGAAACAGCGCACACAACGTTCCAACCAGCAAGGCCCATTGCTTTGGGCAGCCCATGCCTAATGATTCTATGCGTCATTAGTTAATTGTTTGGCTAATAAGCGAACACTTATTTCCTATCATCTCCTCTTGCTTCTTCAGCCAGTGAAAAAAGAATGAGAGGAATAGAGCACTGCGCTGACGGTGGGAGTTGCACTTGATTAACGCTAGGTTTCAGCTTTCCATTACTTTGTGAGCATTGTCCATCATCGAAACAATGTGCACAGAATTGGTTGGGATGTTGCAAATGTGCAAGAGTTCAATTTAGAAACAGATCATATTTGCATCATTATGTTTCCATTCAAATTTATCACCTATTTAGTGTTATAAAATGTAACTTACTGTTACATTTGTACAATGCCCAGCATATTGCAAGTAATTCAGAAATATAGAGTCAGAGTTATACGGCACAGTAACAGATCCTTCAGTTCGACTCGTATGCGCCGATCAGACCTAAACTGACCTAATCCCATTTGCCAACACTTGGCCCATATTCCTCTCAAGCCTTCCTATTCATGTACCCATCCAGATGCCTTTTAAATGTTGTAATTGTACTCGCCTCCACCACCTCCTCTGGTAACTCATTTCATACATAGAACCTTTGAATAATAGAGCATGAAAACAGACCTTTCAGTCCAACCAGTCCATGTCAAACATAATCCCAAACTAAACTAGGCCCACCAGCCTGCTCCTGGCCATATCCCTTCAAACCTTCCTATTCATGTACATATCCAAATGTCTTTTAAATGTTCTAGTTATACCCACATCCATCACTTCACCAGAAGTTCATTCCACACGTGAACCACACTCAGCTCAAAAAAATTGCCCCTCATGTCTTTTTTAAATCTCTCTCCTCTCACCTTAAAAAATGTCCCTGGTCTTGAAATCCCCCACCCGAGGTAAAAGACAACTACCAGTAACTCTAACTATACCTTTCATCATTTTATAAACTTCTCTCAGGTCACCTCTCAACCTCCTATACTCCAGTGAAAAAAGTCCCAGTTTGTCCTGCCTTTCCTTGTAACTCAACCTTCCATACCAAGCATACATCATCCTCTGCGTGACAAAGTTGCCCCCAGGTCCCTTTTAAATCTTTCCCCTCTCACCTTAAACCTATGCCCTCTAGTTTTGGACTGCCCTAATCCTGGGAAAAGACCTTGGCTATTCACCCTATCATTGCCTCTCATGATTTTATAATCCTCAATAAGGCCTCCAACACTCCAGGGATAAAAGCCCCAGTCTATTTAGGATCTTGCTATAGCTCAAACCTTCCAATCCCGACGTCTTTTTTATTGCAGGGGGACACATTACCACACCTTGGACTGTTCAGTCTTGATGTATTTGTTGAAGATTAAGAGCAAGGAAAGCAGATTTTAAAAAAATACTAGCAAATCCTTCTTGAATAGCTTTAGCTTCTGTTCGTATGAACACACATCATACCCATAAATTGCATTCCAATTAAATTACTGACGATAATGCTATTTGAAAATTAAACTCAAATGTGCCTAATATGATTAAACACATTGAGCTAGAGCAAATAGTTATTCTATCAATATTCAAACCCCAGTCTAGGCAAGCATAACATCCCAATTCAGTGTCAAAAATCTGAAGCAATCTGGGATGAATGAAGTAGGATACCACAGAATATTTACCAATCTATTGTATTAGTAAGCTTTATTTGCTGCTTTAATTGGGCTGTATTAAAAACACATTCACCATCTCAACCAAAGTTTGGCATGCAGGAGCAGTAAATGCAAATTATTTTACACTTTAATCCCTCACCTCACTGTTCAACTATACTACTGTTTTTCTTCCTTTTGCTAATATACTCACTTAAAGGTGCACAATTACGTCCTGTGGGCCATTTAGTATATGAGAATCTAAAGAATTTGTGCCTCCCAGAAGATTAAAAGAACATTAGTTCTATATGATGAGGCCTATACAAGACTTGTATTGAAATTTGCAGAGATAATTTCTTGGTGAAAAAAAGAGACACCTACCTGAAACCCAAGCAATTGATTCAGAATCTACTCTCAATCTTAGGACAACAAAATTTAAGTTGTGTCAAGAAGAACAGCAATGCGATTGCAACAAAGAGCTGGTGCAAAGCCCGGGGCCTTACTGCGCAAGATGCAGGGAGCGGCTCGAAATTTCACGCGGGCCTCCAAACCAACACGTCTCACATGTTTGGGTTCAGCGGTGCTGGAAACTTACAGGCAATGAGGAAGGCAAAATCGCCAGAGTCGGAAGAGAACTCGGAGCGTGAAGTAGCGACTGTCGGAACAAATGTTGCAGATTGAGGAGGTGTTAGTGGGTTGGGCCTCCTCCTAACGCAGTGTCCAGGCCCCGAAACCCGGGCTGGAGAAAGGCGGGACGACGGTTGTTCCAACCGGACAGAGAAGGGACTGCGATTTGTGTATTTTTGTGGGGAAAGAGAAGAAATGTTGTGAATATGAACACGGTACAACCCGGTACGGTCGGACAAGAAATCCCCAGAGGGTGAGATTTGAGCGGGATTGGGGTTGGGGAATGAGGGGAGATGCAAGGCCGCGGTATAGGGGAATGTGAGGATCGGAGTAGGTACATGCCGGCAGAACGACACTTGCAACTCAACTTTGGAAAGGTACAAAAATGGATGCAGGAGCCGCAGTTTCCGCTTGGAGGTTTTAATGGCAGGGGGGAGCCGGATGTGGGGTAAGTGGAGCCGCCACCGCTGGGAAGGGTAAGGGACAAAAAGTGTCCTCATTTGTCGAGGAAGGCACACGCACCTTATTCACTCCTCTCACTCAATTCTATTTTGAGTTGAGAGAGATTTTGTTTTGTCAAAGAACTATCAGTTGGACAACTCTGTGCAATGCTTTTTCAGTGACTATAAATGCTCAACTCTTAGAGCTAACTGCTGATTGTGATTGGATGCAAAACTGCAACATTGAAAGTCCTCACAGTGCCATTCCCAATTCTAAAGAACAGCAGCTTTGGTTTTAAAGAGAAGCAAATAATGACCTATACTTTTATACATATGGAGGGGTATGATCTGGGAGTGTTTGAGAGGACCCAAGCAGTGGAACACAAACCATATAAGCATTTTTCCCAGAACTGTCACCAACCTCATAACCTCCAACCTTATAGTCTCTCAATCCCATACAGCCCCTTCTACCTCCTTCCCAAAATCCATAAACCAGACTGCCATGGTGGGCCTGTGGTATTGTTCCTTTGGCTTGTTCCTGCCCCACCAAGCTCATCTCCTCCGACCTTGACTCAATCCTCTCTCCACTTGTGCAGACCCTGCTCACCTACATCCACGACTCCTCTGATCACCTCCACCATATTGACAATTTCCAGTTCCATGACCTTAATTGCTTCCTGTTCACCTGGATGTCCAATCCTCTATACCTTCGTTACCCACCAGGATGGTCAGAGAACTCTTGGCTTCATCCTTTACCAGAGGCCTGAGCAATCCACCACTCTGCTGCTAGACTGAACTTGTTCTTTCACAGAACAGTTTCTCCTGTAATTCATCTCACTTCTGCCAAGTCAAAGGAGTGACTCTTTGCCTCTTTATGGAGTATGTGGAGCAATCCTTGTTCCAGTCTTACACTGGCCCCCTCCCATAACTCTCTTCTCGGTACATCAAAGACTGTCTTGGTGCTGCTTCGTGTTCCTGCCAGGACCTTGAAACATGTTCATTTGGCCTCCACTTTCCACTCCTCTATAACTTTCACATTGCCCATTTCTGACACTTCCCTTCCTTCCCTGACCTCCCTGTCTCTGTTTTGGGAAATAAACTGTCCACTGCCATCCACTACAAAGCCACTGGCTCCCACAGCTACCTTCACTACAGTTCTTCACACTCCACATCCTGCAGGGATTCCATTCCATTTTCCCAGTTTCTTCACCTATGTCGTATCTGTTCGGATGACGTCACCTTCCAAAACAGCGCTGCTGATGTGGCTTGTTTTTCCATAACTGTGTTTTCCCGCCCATTGTGGCTGACAGGGCCCTCAAACGCATCTGACCTATCATCCTTGCTTCCACCCTTGCCCCTTCCCATCACTCGCAGCAGCATGATTGGGTCCCCCCATCCTCACTTTTCATCCCATCAGCCTTCACATTCAAAGGATCATTGTCTGCCATTTCAGACAACTCAAGCAGATTGCCACCAGCAACCATATCTTCCATCCCCCATCTGCAGGGATCATTCCCTCTGGGATACCCTAGTCCATTCATTGACCACTAACACCACTCCCCCTTCCCAAGGCACCTTCCGATGTAACCTCAGAAGGTGCAAAACCTGCCCCTTCACCTCTTCCCTGCTCACCATCCAAGGACCTAAACACTGTTTTCAGGTGAAGCAGCATTCCACCTGTACCTCCTCCAATTTTGAGTATTGTATTTGCTGCACCCTACATTGGAGAAACCAAACACAGACTGGGTGACTGCTTTACAGAATACCTCTGGTCTGTGTGCAAGCATGACCCCGATCTTCCTGTATCGGGTCATTTTAACACAGTGTTTTGCTTGCATGCCCACGTGTCTTGTCCTTGGTATGCTGCAGTGAGCCACAGCACAAACTGGAGGAGCAACATCTCATCTTCAGACTAGGCACTTTACAGCCTCTGGACTTAATATTGAGTTCAACACCTGCAAATTGTGAACCAACTCCCATTCCTTCCCTTTCTTTTAGCTTTACTTGTTACATTCCTTGTCACTAGGTCCTCTCTCCCCTTCCCCCATCTGGTGGGGCTGTCTGTTCTTTCAGGTTTGGCAGTTAGACACACCATTGTTCTGCCATTCTCACATTCCAGTCACTTAATCTGAACAATCAACATCGTTTCTCCCCCAGTACTCTACACACTACACCCCCCAAGTATAGAATAAATGCTCCCTCCACACTTCATGTCAGCCCTGATGAAGAATCATCTAGACTCTGTATTAGCTTACTCTGTCTCCATGGATGCTGCCTGACCAACTGTGATCTCCAGCATTTGTTGTTTTAAGTGGACTGCATTGCTCTGCGAAGCTGTGGTACAGTTAGTTAGAAGCTTCATAGCATGTCTAACTTAACTAATGTAGTAATCTACTTTTTGAATTCCATGGTACATAACTGTCTGTGTCAAAGAATAGTTGTTGATTCCAAATTCCAAATGTTAAACTTTACAAACAACAAATGGACTGCCATTCTTGTTCCTCTGAGTCAGAGGATATGAAATGACCCATGAGTTCCAAATGCAGCAGTGAGACATTAGGTCTCTCCTATGTTGCAGTGGAATGTGAGACAATGGCCAGCAGATGGTACATTATGGATCAGTTTGCCAGTGCTGCCCTAGAAGTTTCGAGAGCTCTGCATGAAGCCCTGTGTATGATGGAGTAGGATTCTCTGTGCTCCTGCTCAGCGACTGGAAAAAGTCTGGCAGGTCTGTTAATACACCAAGCTTCTCCATAATGCTTGATCATCAGTGTTTTGCCGTCATCTATCTCAATGAAGATTGCATCTCAGTTCTCTGTAACAGAATTAGTATGTGATCTTACCACCCTGGGGAATTCTCACATGAGCTGACTTATCCCGCTGTCCTGGAGACAACCCAGTGAATCAGTGCAGGTCCCAACATTAAATTACTCTGCAAGGTATTTGTTGTGCCAGATCAATGAAGTTGCTTTGTCTTCCAGGCTATCTCCCCCTCTTGCCACTCAGCTTGCTTCTGGAGGAACTGAACAGCTGATAGTTTTTGGCTATCTGAATATAGAAGAAGATGAACAGCAAATGGTAGTATCCTGAAATAGAAACAAGAAAGTGTTGCCAACAAATAGCATGAGCCTGTCTTTTCTCTTGCCAGTGCTGGCAAACTTGCTGTATTTCTCCAGTGGCTTCTGTTTTGATTTAAATTTGTGCATCCAGTATTATTAAAACCCCAATATGTATGACACATCCTTGGACAACAATTCACAGGCAAAGCCAGATGTGATTTCAGAAGCACCACAACAGACACCATCCTTCCAAACAAGGCATCAACAGAGATGTTTCTGCAGCAGTAAAAGGGACAATTTCATGTGCACATGCTGAAGTAAATAAATACAATCTTAATGTGATGTGGCTGCAAGATGACATTTATTGGAGCCAGAATACTGAGTAGTATGTAAAGGTGGAGAGGTAGCACTATTAATGAAGGATGTTATGTGCAGTAGTTAGAGGTGACTTTGGTTCAGGAGATCAAGATCTAGGCTGGAAACTAGGCCTAACTCCCCATCAAAGATGATCTTGAACTTCTACCTAATAATAGAGTGTAGAGTCACACACCATGGAAAACAGACCCTTAGGTCCAATCAGTCCATGCCGAATGTAATCCTAAACCAAACTAGTCCTGAGGCAGGGCATGAAGCTTCCAACAGACACATGAAGAATGGAAAAGCTGCAGGAGTAGGTGGGATTCCAGTGGAGACTTTAAAACTTGGAGGAGTAGAGCTTACTTGTCATCTCCATCAACTCCTCCTGAAAATCTGGGACAAAGGAAAAATCTCTGCTAATCTCAGGGATGCTGTTGTCATCACTGCCTTCAAGAAATGAGACAAAATGGTTTGTGGGAAGTACTGAGCAATCTCCCTACTCTCCATCATTGTAAAGGTACCAGTGTTTTCTCTCGGTCCCAGAGAATTTTTCTTCCTGAAAACCAGTGTGTCAATTCAGAGGTGCTACAGAAGACCCTGTCAAAGGCCAACTGTCTAGTGAAATTCATTGATAACCTCCATCTCTTCCATGACAAGATGTCGAGCAAGACAAGGATAAGGCAGGGATGTGTCATCGTTGCCAACGTTTTCCCCATCATCTCCAACATCCTTCATCTTGTCAAGAACAAGCTTCACGTGGTGTGGACATTTGTCTACAGGATGGAAGGAAATCTTTTCAACCTCAACAGGTTGAAATCCAAGAAGAAAACAACACTGACCTCACTTGTGGAACTTTAGTATGCAAACGACTGTATCATCTCTGCTCTCTCAGAAGAAAATTTTCAAGCTTCACTTAATGCCTTTGCAAAATTGGTCTCAGTCTCAACCCCAAAAAGATGCAAATCCTTTACCAACACATCCCAGGTCAAGTTTTGATTCACCTCTCCAGTAGAGAAATCCTCCCAAATGTGGAACATTTCTCCTAACTGGAAAGCTGCGTGTCATCTAAGGCTGATATTGTTGCAGAGATTCAACATTGCATCCAATCTGCAAGCATCACCTTCCGACACCTAAAGATAAGTGTCTTTGACAACTGTTATATCGGTGCTGATACCAAGATCCTTGTGAATAAGGTAGTCGTCCTTCTGACTCTTCTTTATGGCTCCAAAACTTGGACTGCATATAGATGCCACCCGAAGACCCTGAAGGAGTACCCCCAATGTTGTTTGAGCTGGATTCTGTGCATCAACTAGGAGGACAGGTGCATGAACATCAGCATCCTTGAAGCAGCTAATAGCACTAGCATTGACCCCATGAATATCCAAACCCAGCTCCACTGGGCTATTCTCGTGCGTAGGATGCCTGAGTTCTGATCACCAAAGCAAATTTTCTTCAACCAGCTCAAGGAAAGCAGTTAAACAAGAGGAGGACAAAGGAAGCGTTTCAAAGACTCCCAGAAACGCAGTATAGATGTCAATGTATGGGAGACCCTTTTTTTTAAGAAGAAACTAACTTAGAGGAAACTGCTGTATGAATGGACACAATTCTTCAAGAGCACCCATTGGCAAAAGGAGGTATGGAAAAGGAACCAGAGAAAGGAATGCCAATGATCCTAAGGCCAAGGACCAGCCCCATCTCCCAGAAATGCCTGCTAAATGTGTGGTCAGAGCCACAGAACCCATCACCAATGACATAGAGTTTCCTAGGTAGGCAATCATATTTGTTAGCGAGTGATTGCCAGCAACGATAAAAGGTGGAAAGGTAGCCTCCAATGGGATTGGACTAACAGGCCTCCCAACAGCCAGCGGGCGATAGAGGAACAGATGTGTGGCCAGATTGTGGAAAAAATGTAAAAACAACAAGAGTTGTTGTGGTTGGTGGTTTTAACTTGCCCTGTATTGACTAGAACTTGCTTAGTGCTAGGAGCTTGGATGGTGGGGTGGGGGTGAAGTTTAATTCACTAGGTGTGTCCAGGACAGTTCTTTTTAACAATCTGTAAATATTCCTACGAGGGAAGGAGCTGTACTAGACCTGGTATTGGGAAATAAGCCTGGCCAGGTGATCATAGTCTTAGTGGAGGAGCATTTCAGGAACAGTGACCATAATTCTGTAAATTTTAACTTACTTTTGGATCAGGACAAGAGTAGTCTTTGGAAGAAAGTTATTTAGTTGGAGGAAGGCTAAGTACCATAATATTAGGCAGGAACTGGGAAATATAGATTGGGGACTGTTCTTTGAGGGTAAATCCACATCTGGCATTGGGAATCTTGTAAAGGCCAGTTGATTAGAGTTCAGGACCAGCATGTTCCTGTGAAAATGAAGGATAAGGATGGCAAGATTCAACAATCTTGAATGATACGAGAAAATGAGAGCAGAGGGCAAAATGAAAAAGGAGGCATATGTAAGGTTTCGGAAACTGAAGATCAAAAAAGCCCTCAAAGAATACAAAGATGACAGGAAAAAACTCAAACAAGGAATGAGGCGGGCTGAAGGGAGCCATGAATGTCTTTGGCAAAGAGGCTTAAGGAAGATCCAAAGATATTTTATTTATATATGAGGAGCAAGAGGGTAGCTGGGGAGAGGGTAGGTCCTTAATGAATACTTTGCTTTGGTATTCACAAAGGAGAAGGACATGATGGATGGTGAGTCTCAGGAGGAGTATGTTGATACCCTAATACATCAAATAAAAAGGGAAGTGGTGTTGGGTGCTTTGAAAAGCATTAAGATAGACATGTCCCAATATCTGATGAGATAGATCCTAGAATGCTGAGGGAGGAAGGTGAGGAAATGCTGGGCCTTGTATAAAATCTTTGTATCCTCTTTAGGCACCGGAGTGGTCCTAAGGTATTGGAGAATAGCTAATGTTCCTATTATTTAAGAAGGGCAACAGGGGTAATCCAGGAAATTACAAGCAGATGAGCCTTACATCTGAGGTAGGGAAATTATTGGTGAATGTTCTTAGGGATAGGACCTATTCAGATTTTGAAAAATATGGAATTATTCATGATAGGCAGCACGACTTTATGCAGGGAAGTATCTCACAAACTTGATTGAGTTTTTTTGACGAAGTGACAAAGATGATTGATGTTGTCAATGTAGACTTCAGCAAGGCCTTTGACAAAGTCCCTCATGGCAAGCTGATACAAAAACTGAAGTCACATGGGATCCTGATCCATGGTAAGATGGATACAGTACTGGCTTGGTTATAGAAGTCATGATGTGGAGGTGCCGGTATTGGACTGGGGTGGACAAAGTCAGAAGTCACACAACACCAGGTTATAGTCCAAAAGGTTTATTTGAAATCCCAAGCCTTCGGAGCACTGGTGAACCTGGCGAAGAAGCAGCGCTCTGAAAGTTCTTGATTTCAAATAAACCTTTTGGACTATAGCCTAGTTTCATGTGACTTCTGACTTAGTCACAGAAAAGAATGTAGCGGTGGAAGGGTGTTTTTCTGATTGAACGTCTAAACCAGTGGTGTTCTGCAGGGATCAGTACTGACACCCCTGTTGTTTGTAATATATATAAATGATTTAGAAGAGAATGTAGCTGGCCTGATTATTAAGTTTGCTGATGACACAGATTGGGGAGCTATGGATACTGAAGAGGATTGCCAGAGGATACAAAGGATATAGAAAGGCTGGAGACTTGGGCAGAGAAACGCCAGATGGGGTTTAGTATGGACAAATGATGCATTTTGGAAGATGTAATATACGTAGAGTACAGAATAAATGGCAGAACCCTTAGTAGCAACAATGTACAGATGTATCTATGCTTACAGGTCCAGAATTCCCCGCAAGTGGCAGTACAAGTGGATATGGTGGTCAAGAAGGCATATGGCTTCCTTGCTTTCATTGGTCAAGGCACAGAATATAAAAAATTGGCGAGTCATGTTGCAGCTGTTTAGAACTTTAATAAGACCGCATTTGGAATATTGTGTACAGTTCTGGTTGCCACACTACCTGAGGGATGTGGCGGCTTTGGAGAGGTACTGAAAAGGTTTGCCAGGATGTTGCCTGGTTTGGAGGATATTCGTTATCAGGAGATATTGGACAAGCTTGCTTTGTTTTCACTTGAACTTTGAAGGATTAGAGGGTGACCTGATAGAAGATTACAAAATTATGGGAAGCAAGGATTGTGGGAATCTTTTCCGCCTGCGTAGAAATATCAATTGGTAGGGTACATACCTTTAAGGTAAAAGGAGGAAAGCTTAACGGAGATATTGGAAGCAAGTTTTTTTTACATAGAGGGTGGTAAGTGCCTGGAATGCATTGTCGGAGGAGGTGGTGGATACAATAGCAACATTTAAGAGGTATCTTGACAGATGCATAAATAGACAGGGAATAGTGGGATAGTGGACAGTATAGAGACAAAAGTTTTTTTAGTTTGGAAAGGTGTCGTGTGCGGTATAATCTTGGGGCTGGGGGTGGGAGTGGGAGGCAAAAGGTCTGTTCCTGCACTGTACTGTTCTTTGTTCTTTAGCACTGTTAGGGAGGGATGGAATTTGTGCACTGATCAGAGACGACCTCGATTCAGGAGTTTAAGATTCTGGTCTGAACCTTCCCACGCCCTGGCCATTGTGGAATATGATTGGAAACTTAAGAAAATTAGATGAGAAGTCCAGATGGGCTTTTCGTTTTCAAACAGACCAAATTCTTGCCTGCAAACATCAAGAGGCATACTAATAGGGATTATTGCTCATAAACACCCTCAACATTGCTTAATCTCTTGTCATTAATATTCAGTCTCCCATTCTACAACCCCCAGTAGAAACTAGATGTTGAGCATTCTCAACATGAGAGACTGGTAGTAAGTGTCTGGTGAACTGAAATTTCTGTAGAAGCTCAACAGGTCTGACAGCATCTGTGAAGAGAAAGCAAAGTTAGTATTTCAATATCTGGTGACTCCAGCCCTCACTTGCTCCTTCAGAATCTCTATCTTGGACAGATAACACCAGCTTCCCAAGGCACAATACATGGGCAATAGCCACATGTACCCTACATCCACGGATGTTGGCACTTGACACGTATCAGCTTATCTGCATCATCATTGCGCATCTCCAGTCAACTTACAGTGCACTTCTGCATTTCAATGCTGCACTTTGGAGCACACTAGCATCTTTAATTGAAATGCTGCTGTACGAACATTTCCCTCACAGGGACAGACACGCAGCTATGAATTCAGCGAGGCCTCGTCTCAGGAGTTCTTGCTTGCTCTCTTAGTACTCACTCACTTTGAGCCTCCTTGGATACACACAGCACTTCTGCTTTGCTTTGTCTTTTTGCAGTATTAGCGTTAACAGGCTCACAGTATTTCTGTTTTGCCTTGCCATTCAATGCAGAGACAAAGCCAGGTAGCTTCCCAAGCTATATCAATCTGGCACCAGAACTATATGCCACCCTCATACATAGCAAACACGCTACATATGTGTCAACCAAATAGCCATGTCTGAAAGGCTAAAAGAAGTAGTCCTCAGTTAAGTCCAGAGGGACATCCTTTGTCAGGATTTCCCTGCTGACATTCTCTAGAAGTTTCTATTTTTATGCCAGTTTCTCCTGATCTGCCATGTCTAGGGAACTATCATTAGCCATGCAGAGCAGCTCCAACTGCTAACACTAGATCAGATGACACCAACGCCAAGGTTCCTGAGATATCCCAGCAGTGGCGAATGGGAGAATTGGAATAGCATCTGAAGAGTGGTGTATCACCAAGGTGTGGTAGCTAATTAATGATTTGGATGAGCATCCACCAGCCGAAACAATACTGATCTACCTTTGGGCGGCACGATGAATCAGTAGTTAGCACTGCTGCCTCACTGCGCCAGCAACCCGGGTTCGACTCCACCCTCAGGCGACTGTCTGTGTGGAGTTTACACATTCTCCTTGTGTCTGTGTGGGTTTCCTCCGGGTGCTCCGGTTTCCTCCCACAGTCCAAATATATGCAGGCTAGATGGATTAGCCATGTCAAATTGCCCGTAGTGTTCAGGGATGTGTAGATTTAGGTGGGTTATAGGGGATGGGTCTGGGTGGGATGTTTGAGGGTCAGTGTGGACTTTTTGGGCCGAAGGGGCTGTTTCCACACTGTATGATTCTATGATCTAAGAACCTATTCCTGCTTTATCAGTTAAGATTTCCAGCATTGTATTATGTACTGTATAATACATTCCACATCAGTTTTATACACATTTATGAAGACCTTGAGCTGCCAGTTGCTCAGGCCGTGCTCCCTGTGCCATGACAGTTTAAACAAATGCACATTTGTTATCCACAGGAGTTCCTCACCCTTATGAATTTGTCTCACGTTTTTTCTTGCTGGTTACATATCCATGATCCATGACAGCTGCAGACATCATTCCTGACTGCACAATTTGGGAGACTTTTTCTGCACATTAATCAATGGTCCATCCATGACTCTTTAGTATAGTGACTAAGCTCTGAATTACTCATGTCAGGTCTTAGTCCATACTAATCTGGCTGTCTGGATCTCTTGCTCCTTATCCAGAGCTTTCCCAAGTTGAGAACTTGAGTTCTGGGAGACAGCAAGGACTGCAGATGCTGCAAGTTAGAGTTGATAAAATGTGGAGGTGGAGGAGCACAGCAGGTCAGACAGCATCAAAGGAGCAAGAGTACTTGAGTTCTGAATGTTTTGACCCACCATTGCTAAATCCATCAAAATTACCCTTGAATCTCTATTTTAAAAGTTGTGGTAACATCACTGACCTGATTGCATTTCAGTCAACACTGTTCTGAACTTGGAGGTGCTGCTGTTGGTGACCCTCCAACTTGATCCAAGCCATCTGTGTTGTCACTTTTTTCCACCAAAGTTGTATGCAGTGCACAGGTCTGAATGAAACAACATTCAGGCACACTACTTTTTGGAGATGATTAAAATCAGGGATACCAGCTCACGGTGTACATTGTCATATAAAGGTATATTTTCCTTTTCCAAAACTAGCCCAGTTTCTGGTCCTGAGTTCAAAGCTTGATGAGTTGTGTCAGTTGTTTGTGCCTCAGTGTCTTTCCCTAAATGGATACTTTTTGGATGGTGGCTAGGGTCACAGATTGACGTGCTCACAGCCAAAACTGCCAAGGCCCCAGTCCAGGACATTGGGATATGGTCCTGTCATGAGTCAACGGCTGGAATGTGAGGCTTTTTTTTGTCTCTGGGAGCTCCTCTTTCACGGTGAAACTAGCTGAACTCCACGCCGTTAGCCACCATTCTCAAGGCCATCAGCATGGTGAATAATATGCTGCAGGCTGTAAGCAAATGATCACTCAGACATCACCTGTTGATTGTGATTAATTCGATAGAGCAAATCGGTTGATCACATGTTTCAACTGTGACCAATTCTTTCAATGACCATTTCTTTTTGTGTCTATACAGATGCACATACCAGTAATTATGATTACTTCATAAGATCTTAACCATTTTTGCATGAATCTTAGTATCACCAGCACAACCTTTACCATGACTTTATGTGCTACACTGGTACCTCAGCCTGTTCCATATCTGCTTCTGTTTCATATCTTGTATGATCTGCTGATCACGACCTTTTTGTCGGACCTTGCAGCTGCTTGTGTAATTCTCTCATAAATCATTTAACTGTTTCTTGTGTTTCCTATTTCCGGTCACAACTGAACCCATTCACAACATTCTCTGGCAATCTCAATGCCCTCCCTGTTATTAACACATTGAAGGTTAATCCGGTTTATCTACCAGGTTTTGCCCTCAGTCCCAGCACGATAGTCAGCAACAAATCTGTCTGGTGTCTCCTCTGTGGTTTTAACTAATAACCTCTTATGTTTTGTTCATTCACTTTGCCATGCCTGAGCTGTTTGGCTGGTATGGGATGTGGAATTCTATTTGATTCCCAGTGACTTTCAAACTTCCTTAATCACTAATCCAAGAAAGTATATTTCCTAATCTGAACCCATTTGTAATGGTAATCCATATCTTGGCATTAACTCTTCCACTATAAATTGAGCAGGAGTTGTAACTGAACATTCTCAGATGAGATAGGTGTCCACATGCCCCACAGATTGGTCAATGATAACCAAACAGTATGTGCAGAATCTTACCTGGTTTTGAGCAAGATGGGCTGTGGTGAGATGATCGTAGGATCGAGTGAGGTGGGTGTCTCAGCATCAAGATCACCTCACCACAATTTCTCCATTTTTCTCAAATGGCATGGCAAGGTTCTCCCAATTGACACTCTTTGTTGCTTCTTAAATGGCTTAATAATTACTGAACTCACCACAGGATGCGATCTTATCAAACTAGCCATCGGGGAAATTCAACACGGAAACCAGAGCAGGTACTTGGCTGGTTCAACCCAGTGTTTGTTCCAAAAGGTCTCCATGTTGGACACCAGGCACCAACGTCTTGGACATGATCCATGTACATTGGCATCCAACATGTGCCAGATTCTAAGAACCCTCATGGTATATCTCTATTCCAATTACAATCTCTTCTGCTCCTGGATCTGCATCAGAACTGTCATTATAATGCTTTCACAAAGACACAGTACACTTGGGGAATTGCACTGGATCAGTCTGCATCTGCAGGCTTTTTGTTCATCATCATAGTGCTCACTCACTTACTTTGAGCCTACCTGGATGCTCATGTCATCCCTGCCTGCTTTGCCTTGCCTATTTGTACTTTGACACCTCAGCCAGAGATTCCAGGGCCATATTACTATAGTCTTGCTGTGCGATTTAGCTTAGACACAATACCAGGAAGCTTGCCAGGGTTGTCAACAAGCCTCAGTCCAGTCAAGGGAGAAAGCCTTTCTTCAGCAAATCCGAGCACAGGAAGACAAGCACAACATCTGACATTAATCCAGACCCTACTCAGGGCAGTCAGAGTCAGGATCTTCTGATGCGGTTTGAAGAACCAAATGACTGGCAGCACTCCACACAAACTTGACCTCCTCTGCCTTCTTAAGGGCTGTTTTACTCCTGGAATGAGAGAGAAGAATGTATCGCATACATAAGGAGAGTCAACATTATCATTTACGAGATCAACTCTGCCAAGTTTCATGCATCTTCATGTTATTGTACATGTTAAGTGACATATTGAATTCCTTATCTAGTCAGTTAACATCATACATTGACCAGGTGTCCAAATGTGCTGTATTCTTCTCCCACTAAATATAGTGACATTGTAGTGTACTCAGAAGCTCCTTCGTCTCTTCTCAACCTAATACTCTCTGCTTTCTGGTCTAGCCCATTTGTACATTTTCATCCTTAACCTTGCCTCTGAACGTCTGTGGCTCTTATTTACTTTTACTATTACTAACTGAAAGTTTAACTCTTAAAATCATAAGATCATAAGCTATAGGAACAGAATTGGGCTATTTGGCCCATCGAGCCTGCTCTGCTATTCAATCATGACTGGTATGTTTCTCAACCCTATTTTCTTGCTTTCTCCCCACAACCCTTGATACCATTACTAATTGCTGTCTTAAATACACTCAATAACATAGCCTCCACAGCTTTCTGCGGTAATAAGTTCCACAGATTATCCATTCCCTGGCTGAAAAAAGTTCCTCCTGCTCCCACTTCTAAAGGGTCGTCTCTTCACTCTGAGACTGTGCACTTGGGACAAGGTCTCGCTTACAAATGGAAATATCTTCTTCACATCCAGGCCTCTCAGTATTCTGTAAGTTTCAATGAAACCCCTTCTCAAACTTCTAAACTCCATCAAAGTCCTCAACCTCAAGCCCTCACATAACATGCCCTTCGTCTCTTGGATCATTCTTGTAAACCTGCTCTGGACCTCCTCCAATGCCAACACATCCTTCCCTAGACACGAAGCCCAAATTTGCTGACAATATTCCAAATACACTCTGACAGATCCCTAAACAGCATCAGCAGTACATCTCTACTCTTGTATTCTAGTCCTCTTGAAATGAATGCTAATATTGCATTTGCCTTCCTAACTGCCACTGAACCTGCATGTTAACCTTAAGAGAGGTCTGAACTAGGACAAAGGTCAAAGGCCTTCTGGAAATCCAAATAGATCATTTCCTCTCGCTTTCCTTTGTCTAACTTGCTAGTTTACCTCAAAGAATTCTAACAGACTTGTCAGGCATGAGCTCCCCTTGACAAAGCCGTGCTGACTAAGTCCAGTTTTACCATACACTTGCAAGTACTCTGCAATCTCATCCTGAATGATGGATTCCAAAATCTTACCAATGACTGTGTACAGGCTAACTGGTCTATAGTTTCCTGTCTTCTACCTCTCTCCCTTCATATACAGGAGTGTTACATTAGCCATTTCCCAGTTCTCTGGGCCCCTCACTCTCACCTGTGATTCCTGAAAGATCACCACCGATCTCCTCAGCTATCTCCCACCTCTGCTGAGCCCACCCCCTTTAATTTTTTCCATAATTTTCCATACAGCTGAACCCACCACTCACTATTTAGTTTAAACTCTAGATGATCTAAAACTGATTCACTGCTTCCAGGGACCACAAAATTATCCTTGATTTTTGTAAAACCCCTTCTGGTTCATTCACGTCTTTTCCAGAGGGAAAAAAAGTTTGCGGTTTGTACCTGGTGTCAAACATCTTGAGAGTATTGAGGTTTCGGGCCTAGACCCTGGTCTAGGCCGGAAACATCAGCTTTCCTGCTCCTCTGATGCTGCTTGGCCTGCTGTGTTCATCCAGCTCTACACCTTGTTATCTCAGCTTCTCCAGCATTTGCAGTTCCTACTATCTTGAGAGTATTGTTGGAGTTGTATTCATCCAAGCAAGTGGAGGCTAGAATTCCATCACACTCCTGATTGACATTTGTGGTATTAGGACATGAGTTACTGTCTGCACTATTCCTAGCTTCTGACTTGTTCTTTTAGCCACAACGTTTTTATGGCTTGTCCAGTTCAGTTCTGGTCAATGGTAACCTTCAGGATTTTGATAGTGCGGGAATTCAGTAATGGTAATTCCATTGAAAGTCAAGTGGTGGTGATTAGGCTCATTTTGCAATCATGTATGCTGTTACAAAAGTCAAAGGAAGCACTGCAAAGGCATTGTGAAAGATTCTTTGAGAACTTTTAATAATGATTGCAAGTCCTAAGAGAAGCTCACCCAGGACATGGCGCAACCAAATTAAACTATGGCGTAACTTCCTTTAAAAGAAGCACATCTCAAAGGGAGAGAGAAAACACAGGGAAGAGAAATCTGGAGTCAGCAGCTGAATTGTATTAGTATTTTCTCCTTTATACAGCAGAACATTTAGAACATGTGCCAGTGTTTATTGCCCATCTCTAATTGCCCTTGAGAAGATGGTAGTATGCCACCTTCTTGAACTTCTGCATTCCTGAACGCTGGTGAGTTATGCTAGGTCATCGTGTTAAAAAGAGCTGAATGGCCTTTTTAAGCTACAACTAACTTCAATCAACCTGTTCAGATGGCAGGCTTGCCTTCATTAGTTGGTGCATCGAGTTTGGGACTTGCGCTGTCTTGTTGCGGCTGTACAGACATTAGTGAGGCCACTTTTAGAATACTGTTTCAATTCTAGAGTCCCTGCTATAGGAAAGATGTTGTTAAACTTGAAAAGGTTCAGTAAAGATTTACAAGGATATTGCCGGGATTGAAAGGTTTGAACTATAGAGAGAGGCTGAATAGGCTGGGGCTTTTTTCCCTGGAGCATTGGAGGCTGAAGGGTGACGTTATAGAGATTTCTAAATCATGAGGGGCAAGGAAAGGGTGAATAGCCAGGGTCTTTTCCTAGGTTAGGGGAGTCCAAAACTAGAAGGCATAGGTTTAAAGTGAGAGGGAAAAGATTTGAAAGGGCAATGGGCAATCTTTTCATGCAGAGAGTGATGTGTGTATAGAATGAGCTGCCAGAGGATGTGGTGGAGGCTGATACAATTATGACATTTAAAAGGGATCTGGATGGCTATATGAATAGGAAGGGTTTAGAAATATATGGGCCAGATGCTGGCAAATTATTGAATCTCTACACTGTGAAAGCAGTACTTTCAGCCCATTAAGTTCCTATTGACCATCCTGCCCAGACCCAACCCCATCACCCTACATTTCCAATGGCCACTCCGTCTAAATTGCATATCTTTGAACTGTGGGAGGAAGCCAGAGCATCCAGAGGAAATCCATGCAGACGCAGGGAGATTGTGCAAACTCCATACAGACAGTCAACAGAGGCTAGAATCGAACCTGGCTGCCTAACTCTGTGAGGCAGCAGTGCTAACCACTGAGCCACTGTGCCACCCTAGATCAGGTTAGGATATCTGGTCGGCATGGGTGAGTTGGACCAAACGGTTTGTTTCCATGCTGTACAACTCCATGACATTATGAGATGTGTTGTGACACATCCCTCAAGCAGGTGGGACTTAAACTCTGACCTTCTGGCTCAGGTGAGGATTCAACCAATGTACCTACTTTTTGTTTATATCCTTGTTAGAATTTTTTTAAAAATAAATCAAATTTTCAGTATAAATAACTTGATTTATAAATAATTGCATGTCAAATTAAGCATTGTGTTATTTTTATGGGAGTAGCGCTAATATTTCAGCATATAGCAATTGTCCAATATTTAATTTTTTCATTTATTCATTAAGTACAGATGCAAATATGTTAATGCTGTCAAATTCCTTGCATGTTACTTAGACATCACGCTCTGATGAAATAATGCACAGCTGTTTTGGCAATCTTTCTGTCCCAACCCGGTAGCTTTCTCAGTCCCCAGAAGCTCACCAAACACGTGAATCCTGCTAATTTGTGGTTTTATCCAGTGACTGGCTAAAAGGAATATCAGGAAAGTTTCAAGTCCAAACCTTAATGCTGAATCCATTCATCTCAGTTGTCGTGATGGACTGGTTACTCTGACTTCAGCTAGAATGGGAAAAATCAGTCCATTCTCCTTTGCTTAGCCAAAGGGACATATTAGGTGAGAACAGAATTCAACAAACAGGAGTGGTGCCCATTATATACAATAAACAGTGGAAGTCAATTTACTTCAAATAGTAAATACATTTGATTTTATTGAATCCAGTGTTCATCAAAAAGCAAATTAATATAACAGAAAATAAATTTGTATTTGAATCTGCACTATCCATTGTCACCCTAGGAAATAGAATTAGTTATGAAACTTGCACACCAACACTTAAATCTACAAATGAGTGACAACAATCTCTATTTATGAAATGCTATCCATGGCTTCTGTCATAGTGTTGACAGATGTTATAGCTTTCCTGAACTGAAGAACTAATTGACATCGTGTATGATTGCTGACACCTGCGAGCACCGATTCTGTCAGCAGCTTCACACACTGCAGCCATAATTGGGAAGTTCTGTTCATTAAATTGAGCCTCCATTGACTAGCTGTTTTCACTCTGGGATTCCTACAAAGCTGGGCAGTCATTTTTCCTTCCCTGGGTTCTGTGTAATGCAAATGAGAAGTTGCTTTAATAGTACAATTTGTCATTATGATGTACAGAGTCAGGTTGCAAAGTGTGAAGGTCAGAAATAATCTTATCCAGCACTACAAGCTGGTTAAGTCAGTGAATAGCTGAGGCACACAAACTGAGATTGTATCTGGTTAAATTGCTGCCCCATGCAGTTTTGAGGGCGTGTTGAATGGGTGGCTGTCTAAAGCTGTAGTAGTTCAGGGCACTGCTGGTCAATGTTGCTCATACTTCTTGTTCACCACCTCTTTCCTCCATCTCTAATTCTTGCCACCCAGGTGGTGGGAAGATCTGGTCCCTTTTTATTGTAACAGTATGTAACATGCAATCTCGAATCTAGGAAATGTTCGGGGTTGCACTGCAAAACTGCAGCCAAGCGTCCAAGCAGCGGAAATGTTGCCTAGGCCTGCTAAAAATGTGATTGATTATGCAACTAATGGCTGTTTAGTTCTTTCTACGGACCAGCTCTGTGTCTATGCCGAATTCCTGATGGCAATAAACTATGAAGGAATTGACCTAATAGATATCCTGTGGTCTGATGATTCATTGGAATAATAGTGACAGAGAAAACTGGCACAGGATGAATAAATTATGATTGTTGCCAGGAAACAAACACAGACCTGCCAGACTGTGGCCACCAGAAAGCTACATATTGAAGGAGTTGAATTTTTCTTATTGATAGAAATACTAGGCCGACAAAGGGGACCATGTAAAGCAATGTGGGCGCAGTCTACAGCACCTTCTAGCTGAAAAACCCTGATATACAGGTGAAGTCAGTTTTGTCTCACCCACCTTTGCTCTGTCTATTAGGAAAGTAATTCTAACTGTTCCTCATGGTGTAGAGAGCCTTGGTCACTTGAAGTATTGAGTTGTCATTACGTTCATCTGCTGTAGACTGGAAAGATAATGTGGCTTCTCCATAGGTGTTCTGGATATTTGTCAGAAAAATGTAAAATGTCATCATAATATTTATACAAGCATGCAAAAGCTCTTAGTTCAAATTTAAATAGTTCTTAAATGATTAGGCAGCTGTATGAATATAATATTGGGCTCCAAATTAAAGAATAGAGTTTAAAAATCTAGCATTATGCACTGTACCAACTAAACTGCTCTTGGTGCCTGAACCTCAGTGGTTTTCAGTTTGAATGACCATCAGGTATGTTGAGATTTACAGCATATGAGTTATAGAGTCTTTGAATTTGAAACCAAAGCTTAAATTTCAAAGAGGTAGCTTGTGAACAGGCAAGGCGCCAGATGATTGTGAAAAAAAAGCCTTTAGGATTAGAGACCAGATGTAATCAATGCCGCAGCAAGCTTTAGTAAGAATCAGGGTTGTGGGTGAATTTTAAGAATGCACAGTATATGAATTCAGCCATGGGTAAGGCTGCTAAAGTTGCTGAAAATTCTCTGGGGTCCAGACCCTGGTTCCCAGAGGCTGAATCCTTTGCTTAAATCAAGGCCAGATTAACAAAAGTGAAACAACTGTAATCCCTATGAATTTTAATGAGATCTGATGACCCATTGTGTCATCAATGTTTGGGGATAGTCTCTGAATAATCAGTGGATAGGTTTTGACCACATCGTCATTTGATAATCATTCTGAAGTGTTCAATCATTGTATATTACTCATGTTTACCATATGTTAATTATGAGTGTTAGAGATAAGTTTAATAGATTGTATTACTGTTCTAACTTGTGTAGTGAAGTATTGTTGTGTGTTCATTATCATGGAATTTTGGGGCTTTATTCTCTTATTAAGTCTCCTGGATCTCACCTTTTCTCTACTTTAAAAGGAAAAGGTTACTGATCGACAACTAGATCATAACATGAAGTTGGAAGTCTGATGTGAGATGATAACATAAAGTTGGTCATCTGGTCTGGACCCATTACATCTCTGCCCTTAATTGTAGACCATTATCTGATACCAACATTTCTGACGGCACATTGATTACAAACCATCTTCTCAAGATCTGATTAATTTAGCACTCGTATGATTGGGTGGAGAATGGGCATTTATTTACCTGCTGTATCTACCGACCAAATGAAGTGCTCTTTCCCTTCCACTTCAAAGAAATCACCATGTAGCTGTTGTGTTTTCTCATGTTTGACCAGGAAATGAAAGGCACATTAGTCGAAACACTTCCTATTCCGAGACCCAATGCACAACTTTTTAGCATCACCATCTACTTTTGGGTACCAGAAATAGATTCTTGCTTCCATTTGGACTATTCCTGAACTCTTGTTGAAGTTCTTCTAGCAACTTTTTAAATTGTGGCAGATAATGACTTAAGCCCAACAAGTACAGTCTTGATATATACTTAATTTATTTCTACGTATGAAATACAACTGCAGTTTCTCATGATCTCACTCTTTAAATCAGCTATTCACAGCATAATTAAAGTTTGAATGGTACATTCTTTTGAGTCTTCACTAATTTCTCTGGCAGCACAGACGTACCATTGTTACTTTTTATGTGAAGTAATTTACAGGTAACCCTGGGGCTAAAATTGAAACAGGCTTCAGAGATATCTCAAAAGAACATTTCATTTGCATAATCTTCAGTTTTACAACATTTTCTAATGGCTAATATTATCATTTGATCCTCCTTGCTCAAAAATCACTATTTTCTTAGCACTTCTTCAATGAGACAAATGAGAGGTGATGCATTTTGGAAGGTCAAGTACAGTGGAAATTATACAAGAGTGGCAGAACCCTTAGGAGTATTGATATGCGGAGAGATCTGGGTCTGCAGGTCCACAGATCACTGAAGGTGGCAGCACAGGTAGATGAGGTCGTACAAAAGGCCTATGGCATGTTTGCCTTCATTGGAAGGGGCATTGAGTATAACAATAGACAAGTTATTTTTCTGAAGAAGGGTCTAGGCCTGAAATTCCTGCTCCTCTGATGCTGCTTGGCCTGCTGTGTTCATCCAGCTCTACACCTTGTTATCTCAGACAAATTATGCTGCAGCTTTATAGAACGTTACTTAGGCCACGCTTAGAATATTGCGTACAGTTCTGGTCATCACATTACCAGAAGATGTGGATGCTTTGGAGAGAGAACAGAAAAGGTTTACCAGGACATTACTTGGTATGGGGGAGTTTTAGCCATAAAGAAAGGTTGAAGAGACTAGGTTTGTTTTTACTGGAACGCAGGAGGTTGCGGGGTGACCTGATAGAAGTTTATGAGATTGTGAATCGCATAGATAGAGTGGAAAGTAAGAGCTTTTTTCCCCAGGGTGGAGGGGTCAATTACTAGGGGTCACAGGTTCAAGGTGCGACAGCGGGTAGTTTAAAAGAGATGTTCAAGGCACATCTTTCACACAAAGGGTGGCAAGTGCCTGGAATGCACTATCAGAGGAGGTGGTGGAAGCAGACGCAATAGCAACATTCAAGAAGCACCTGAATGAATACATAAATAGGAAGGAAATAGAGGATAAACACAGCAGGCCAAGCAGCATCATAGGAGCAGGAAAGCTTCATCAGAAGGGTCTAGGCCCGAAACGTCAAGCTTTCCTGCTCCTATGATGCTGCTTGGCCTGCTGTGTTCATCCAGCCCCATACCTTGTTTTCTCAGATTCTCCAGTATCTGCAGTACCTTTTATCTCTGAAGGAAATAGAGGATATGGATCTTGTAAGTGAAGACAGTTTTAGTATGGAAGGGCAAAATGTGTCGGCACAGGCTTGGAGGGCCAAAAAACTTGTTCCTGTGCTGTATTGTTCTTTGTACTCTAACTAACTCCTACTATAAACAACTCAGCCTGTTTTAATTGTATTTTCTTAAGACAATTTTTTTCCATCAGAAAGATTTCTGTATTGATAGGAGAGAACAATGTCAAGAAATAAGATGTGGTTGGACTGGGGTGGACAAGGTCAAAAATCACACAACATCAGGTTATAGTCCAAAAGGTTTATTTGAAAACACAGAGATAGTAGGAACAGCAAATGCTGGAGAATCTGAGATAACAAGGTATAGAGCTGGATGAACACAGCAGGCCAAGCAGCATCATAGGAGCAGGAAAGCTGACGTTTCGGGCCTAGACCCTTCATCAGAAATGGGGGAGGGGAAGGAGGTTCTGAAATAAATAGGGAGAGAGGGGGAGCGGATAGAAGATGGATAAAGGAGAAGATAGGTGGAGAGGAGACAGACCGGTCAAAGAGGCTGGGATGGAGCCTGTAAAGGTGAGTATAGGTGGGGAGGTAGGGAGGAGTTAGGTCAGTCCAGGGAGGATGGACAGGTCAAGGGGGGGGATGAGGTTAGTAGGTAGGAGATGGGAGTGGGGCTTGAGGTGGGAGGAGGGGATAGGTGGAAGGACAGGTTAGGGAGGCATGGATGAGCTGGGCTGGTTTTGGGATGCGGGTAGGGGGAGGGGAGATTTTGAAGCTTGTGAAGTCCACATTGATACCATTAGGCCGCAGGGTTCCCAAGCAGAATATGAATTGCTGTTCCTGTAACCTTCAGGTAACATCGTTGTGGCACTGCAGGAGGCCCAGGATGGACATGTTGTCTGCGGAATGGGAGGGGGAATTGAAATGCTTCGCGACTGGGAGGTGCAGTTGTTTAGTGCGAACCGAGCGTAGGTGTTCTGCAAAGCGGTCACCAAGCCTCCGCTTGGTTTCCCCGATGTAGAGGAGGCCACAACGGGAACAGCGGATGCAGTATACCACATTTGAAAACACAAGCTTTCAGAGTCTCACTCGTTCAGGTGTCAGTGAGAGAGGTGGCATCAGACACAGAATTTATAAGCAAAAGATCAAAGGGTCATAGAACTGATGCAAATGTATTGAACAAACCTAAGATGGTTGTTATATCTTTAACCAGTTAGAAAGGAAATGCAGTTTCTGACTGATTAATATGCTAATCCCAGAATTTCTTTCAAGTCACTGCCCCAAGATAACTAAATGTTTTTTCAGTATGCCAGAGGTGACATCTCAGGTCAGACAATGCATTTTAGGTGTGACGCCTTGTTTAGAATCTGTCTGTGTTTTAACTTTGAGTCAGACTAGTTTTATTTCCAAAGTAGGAATTTATAAATGTAATAAGATACACATTGTATTCCACCCCAAAACCAATTTCTTCAAATACTAGAACATCATTGTTGGAATAACTGCTCGGTTTCACACCAGATTTACATTAGGGCATTCTGGATGACACACTGCTGCAGTTGTGTCAATGATGAAAGTAGTTGTGAATCTCTGAATTTCATTTCTATTTTGGACACTGGAATTATATCTTCAGCGTTATCTTCCATGTGCTGTTTGCTGCCTCTGATTGAGTACAACTCTTTTGATATTCCTGCTCAATAAGTTCGGTTTCCACATCTGTGACGCATGCATTCAAGGTCTTTCAGACTCCTGAATAGCTTCAAATCTACCATGACTTCAGCCTGGTGTATTACTGCAACCTGGAACATTACTACTTTTTTTACACCAGCATGCTGTTTGAATATGACCGCAACAGACGTACTTTGATTTCAAATGGGACATTTATATGTTGGTGGCTATGATGACAATGATAGATACAAGTTTATGGCAATGAATCTGTAGACTTGCCTTCTGTGGCCTGAATCTCACCAAAATCTGGTGGACCATATGCTGCTAGGCCAGGAAAAGAACCCATGACAATTTGCAACTAATACAGTAATTTGTTTGATACAAAGCTGAGTAACAGAATATACTGTGTTTCCTACTGCCATTTCCATGACTACAGCCTCATTACAGGCTGCATTTTACATTAGCTTACTGGTTTGGCTTAAAAGCTTGACCTGCATTTTTAAAAAAATCTCCTACAAACATGTCTCGAAGGTTGATTACCATGTTTCTGCCCTACCCGTTATACAATACAACACAGCACAGCACAGGAACAAGTCCTTCAGCCAACCAAGTCTGCACTGATTCCTAGTCCTTATTTAGACCTGCTACTTATTGCTCATATGCCATTTCTGTCCCTCCAGTTGCCTCCCATTCATGTGCCTGTCAGGATAAGCCTTAAACATTGCTAACTTGCCTGCTTCCACCACTTCCGCTGGCGCTGCATTCCTCGCACTCACCACCCTATATGTGAAAAATTTTCCCTGCATTTCTCTCCTAAACTTTCACTGTCTCATCCTGAATCTGCGCCCTCTTGTAGTTGATCTTTACGTCCTGGGAAAAGCCTCTGACTATCAACACTATCAATGTGTCGTAACTTTGTAGACATCTATCAGGTTGCCGCTTAGCCCCTGTCATTCCAGTGAAAACAATCCAAGTTTATCTAACCTCTCCTCATAACTAAAACCCTCTAGACTAGGCAACGTCCTGGTAAACCTTCTCTGCACCCTAACCAAACATCCATGACCTTCTGGTAATGTGCCAACTAGATGATAAGAACGTTCTTTTTTTTAATTTTGAGAATATAATTTGCAACAGTCTCAATCAGCAACTGCTTCCTTTTATAGAACACAGCTTTCAGTGCAAACTCATTCTAACTGTGTCACTAGTCAGAATCTTATTTCTGGCCCGTTGTATTGGAGTCTCATGGGCAAAATTGGTTAAACACTACCTCAGAAGCATTTGTTTCCATCATGGTGAGGAAAGTATTAGGTTTATCTACATCAGGTCTGGCAGCATCTGTGAAGGAAAAAAGAGTTAACGTTTCGGCTCCAGTGATCCTTCCTCAAAGTTCCTCAGGGTTCTGAGGAAGGGTCACTGGACCCGAAACATTAACTCTGTTTTTTCCTTCACAGATGCTGCCAGACCTGCTTAGCTTTTCCAGCAACTAAGTTTTTGTTCCTGATTTACAGCATCCACAGTTCTTTCGCTTTTTTTGGTTTATCTACATGTTCTATTTTATTCGCTTTCTGTCAAGTGTGCAACTTTCATTCATAATTATGCTTAGTGTTCTTTGTTATCCCCGAATATGAATTCAGAGCCATTTCTTTCACTTATGTACCATGCTGACTCATTATGTACCTGAAAAGAATATCTACATGGACTAATCTTGCGAATTGCTCAATGTCTAAAAATCAACATCAGGAATTGCAAATAAAAATAGAAAATGCCACAGAAACTCCACAGATCTGGCAGCATCTGTGGAGAGATAAACAGAGTTAACACTTCCAGTCTGATATGACTCTTCTTCAGAACTGAACCACTTCTTTATTTTTGTTTCCTTGATTTTATTTGCAGATTTCCAACATCTACAATATTTTACTTTATTTTCAAAGCTCTAGAAATGTGACACAGTATTTGTCAGCCCTTAATTTTCAACAAGAAATGTTTTTAAAAAAAAAGTTCCAACTCAATCTTTCTGTTGCGTTGTGCATCAAAAATAAGACACGCTCAATTGCCGGCAGCTATTATTAAACAATTTTGCATACAAACTTGCAAAAGAGAGGCTAGCTGACAGGGCAATATAACAAAACCTCCCAATGCACTGCAGGCTCTAGGAACCTGAAAATTTCCTTGGAAAGTTATTCAGCCTGAAAATCCTTACACGAAGTAAGGGAAGAATGTGAATGTTTAAAACCAACAAATGTACATTTAGCCCAATAACTGTTATCCCTACTACAGTGAAATGAATATCTTTCACACAAATCAGCAAATAATTGCTAACACAATGGCATTAAGTTTTGTTATTCAGATACTTGCTTGAATTACATAATCAGATTAGATGTAACGTTTTGATATATCAAGAATATATTACGTTTATGTATGTAGTTACATTATATATGTACTCAAGTTATTCCAATATCTTTCCCAAGAGATTATTCTTCATATGTAACAACTAATGATGACAGCCAATTTAACCAGAAGAGGAAATCAAAACTGAGCCTTGTATATGCATTTCCCAATAGCAATTGTTTTATAGTGTTACAAAATGAGAATCCTGACTGCAGTAAAACAATTTGACTTTCAATGCTCTCTATCAAGAAACATTGGCCCTGATTTCAGCTTCTTGTCAGTTTTTGTAGCCTGAAATATAAATAAGAAGCCCATTTGCTGCTCTGGAAATGAAGCCTGGTGTATGTTGAATTCTCTGCCGAAGTTAAACCTCAACTGACCAGTTGCACATCCATTTGCTTTGGAAGTAGGTGTCAAGTGGGAGAAAATTGCGTAGTTCAGAGACTTCCTGTTGAGACCAGGTAAATGTTGAGTTAAGCTACCTGGATCATTGGGTGGATCTTGGGAAAAATGTTGACCTGAGTGAGATTGTACTTTGGTAACCTTTTCTCATTTATGTATTTAATGATATTACCTTCTAAGGTTCCACCTAAGAGTGCAAAGTAACAGTTTGTGCCTGAGGTTAAAACATCTTCTCCATTGCACAAGTGTGATGTCTATAAGTAGCTACTATATCAGAGCAGAACAGATCAATTAATGGTGACACAATGGCAAAAGTGAAAACAGAAATGAAATATGAGGATAATATGTGTTTTGAATTTGTTTTCCTAATCTTCATCTAAATAATTATCGAATTGTAGATGTATTTTCTCCTGAATGCCTTTACATCAAAATTGTTGTCATTTTTGCTTTGCATATTTTAATTTAACAGCCTCTAAACCATGGCCAAGAAACTAATATGGAAGGGGAGAACAGAATATGAATGCAATCTAGCAAAAAAAAACTAAAACAGACTGTATATGTTTCTAAAGGTACATAAAATGAAAGTGTGCCTATTACAGACAGCCAGAAGAATTTATAATGGAAAAATGGAAGAGAAGCTGAAAGATTTCTTTGTGCCTGTTTTCACTGAGGCAGATATCAGAAATCTCTCCGAACTAGGAATCTAAGTGGCTAGGGAGGATGACAAATGAAGGAAACTAGCATTAGTAAGAGGATAGTATGAGAGAAATTAATGGGGCTTAAAGTCGATAAGTCCCCAGTATCTAATGGACTACATCCCAGAATGTTAAAGGAAATGGCTATGAAGAGAGTTGATGCATTGAACATAAGAACTAGAAGCAGAAGTATACAATTTGAACCTGCATGCCCCTCCACCAATTAATACAATCATGGCTGATCTCATAGAGTCATAGAATTGTACGGCCTGGAAACAGACCCTTCAGTCCAATTCATCCATGCTAACCAGATATCCTAAATCAATCTAGCCCCATTTGCCAGCATTTGGCTCGTATACTTTTTAGCCTTCCTATTCATATAATCTCAGCCTCAGCTTCACTTTCTTGCTCACTCCCCGTAATCCCTTAGCCCATTATTAACTAAAAGTCTGTTTATCTCCTCCTTATATTTATTCACAGTCCTAATATCCACCATAGTCTGGGATAGTGAATTCCATAGATTCATGACCCTTTGAGCATAGCAGTTCCTCCTCATCTCTGTCTTATATCTGCCAATCCTTAGCCTAAATCTATGATTTCTCATTCTAAGTTACTTCACAAGAGAAAGTATATGCACTGTGTTGACTTTGGGTCAATCCCCTTTAACATCTTATAAACATCAATTATATTCTCATGCAGAAGGTAAGGAGGCATGGGATAGGGGGAAATGTGGCAGATTGGATTCAGAATTGGCTGACCCTTAGAAGACAAAAGGTGGTAGTGGACGGAAAATATTCAACATGGTACTCAGTTACGAGTGGTGTACCACAAGGATCTGTTCTGGGTCCTCTTCTATTTGTGATTTTTGTAAATGATTTGGATGAAGGAGTGGAAGGGTGGATTAGCAAGTTCGTGGACGATACGAAGGTGGGTCACGTTGTGGACAGTGCGGAGGGCTGTTCTAGGTTACAAAGGAACAATGATAGAATGCAGATCTGGGCTGAGAAGTGGCAGATGGAGTTTAACCCTGAAAAGTGTGAGGTGATTCATTTTGGAAGGACAAATTTGAAAGCAGAATACAGGGTTAGCAGAAAGATTCTTGGCAGTGTGGAGGAGCAGAGGGATCTTGGGGTTCATGTTCACAGTTCCCTGAAAGCTGCCACCCAGGTGGATAGAGTTGTTAAGAAGGCGTATGGTGTGTTAGTTTTCATTAATAGAGGGATTGAGTTCAAGAGCCATGAAGGTATGCTCCAGCTGTACAAAAGCCTGGTTGGGCCACATCTGGAGTATTGTATCCAGTTCTGGTTGCCTCATTACAGGAAAGATGTGGAAGTGTTGGAAAGGTGCAGAGGAGATTTACCAGGATGTTGCCTGGAATGGAGGGAAGGTCTTACGAGGAAAGATTGAGAGTGCTAGGGCTTTTCTCTTTAGAACAACGAAGGATGAGAGATGACTTGATAAAGGTGTACAAAATGATCAGAGGTATAGATAGAGTAGACAGCCAGAGACTTTTTCCTAGGGTGGAGGTAGCTTTTACGAGGGGACATAGTTTTAACGTGAAAGGAGGTAGATATCGGGGAGACGTCAGAGATAGGTTCTTTACTCAGAGAGTGGTAGGGGCGTGGAATGCATTGCCAGAGAGGGTAGTGGAGTCGGCCTCATTAGGGGCATTTACGCGGCTATTAGATAGGCATATGGATGATAGTATAAGCTAGCGGTGGAGGTTAGATAAACCTTAGGTTTCGGGTAAAAATTTGGCACAACATTGTGGGCCAAAGGGCCTGTACTGTGCTGTACTGTTCTATCTTCTATGTTCTGTGTTCTATCTCCTCACATCCTTATAAGCTGTAGCAAGTATAGGCCTAAACTATTCAATCTCTCCTCATAAGACAAGCTTTTCAACTCAAGAATTAATTTATTGAACCTTTTCTGACTGCCTTCAATGTAATTGCATCCTTCCTTAAGTAAGGGGACCAAAACTGTTCACAGTACTCCAGATGCGGTCTCACTAATAAATGCTGAAATTCCATTTTCCATCCTTATTAAATGCTGTACCTGAGTTCTAACTTTCTGCGATTCATGTGTGAGGACACCCAGATTCCTCTGCGCCGAAGCATTTTGAACTTTCTCTCCATTTAGATAATAAGTTGCCTTTTTATTCTTCTGACCAAAATGGATAACCTCTCACTTATTTATATTCAACTTCACCTGCAAATTTTGGCTCATTTACCTAACCTATCTGGATCCATTTATAAATTTAATATTTCTTCATCGCACCTTACTTTCCCAGCTATTCATCCTCACTTTCTGCTTTCTTATTAGGTAGCCATCCTCTATACAAGCTAATATATCAGCTCTAACCTCATGTGCTCCTGCCTTGTGTATTAACCTTGTATGTGGCATCTTATCATAGAATCCCTACGGTGTGGAAACAGGCCCTTTTTCCCAACAAGTCCACACCGACCCTCCAAAGAGCATCGGACCCAGACCCATCCCAACTCCTTTTTCACCTAATCTACACACCCCTGAACGCTATGGGCAATTTAGCATGGCCAATCCACCTAACGTGCACACCTTTGAACTGCGGGAGGAAACCAGAGCACCCAGTGGAAACCCACACAGACATGGGGAAAATGTGCAGACACCATGCAGACAGTTGCCCAAGGTGGGAATTGAACCTAGTTCCTGGTGCTGTGAGGCAGCAGTGCTAGCCACAGAGCCATCGTGTCACCCATTTGTATGCCTTCTGAAAGTCCAAATATGCTACATGTATCGAACTCCATTATCTACTTCAATTGTTGCATATTCAAAGAACTCAAGCACATTTAGTCAAACCCTTCAGAAAACCATGCTGTCTCTAAAGTATTGCATTTTGACTTTCCAAATGCCCCATTATTATTTCCTCAATAACGGATTCCAATAATTTCCCAATGATGGACATTAAACAAACTGCTTTATATGGTCTATTAGTGATTATCGTCCAAAATTCAATAGATTCTGGAATGATTCCTGTGGATTGGAAGGTGCCAAATTCCACCCCACTTTTTAAGAAGGAAGTGGAAAAAAAGGCGGGGAACTACAGACCTTTAGTCTTACATAAATGGAATAGAAAACGTTAGAATCTATTGTAAAGGATGGGATAAATAGACACGTGGTTGATAATGATCTGATTGGACATAGCATGGATTTGTGAATGAAAAATTGTGTTTGTGGATCCTGTTGGCATTTTTGAAGATGTTACTAACAAAATTGAGGAAAGAGAGCCAATGGTTGCAGTGTATGTAGATTTTCAAAAGGCTTTTGATAAAGTCCTCACAGAGGCTAGTTAAAAATTAAAAGCCTGTGGTATAGGAGGTAATGTACTGGAATGGATTAGAGATTGGCTAACACTCAGAAAACAGTAGAAATAAGTAGGTTATTCTCACAGATAGTAGGAACTGCAGATTTCCTTTATTTGCTCATTTAAACATGTGTGCACCATGTTCAATTCATCTTCCATTTAGCTGCCACCAATGACCTTCAAAGAATGTTTCTCTTTCAGAGTTAAATTCCTCCTCAATACTGTTCACACCTTGCACTAACCATTGCATTCGGTTCTTACCAAAAAGCAAGTGCCGAAACAAATGAACGCAGAGTGAGAGATACCAAGGTGTAGAGCTGGATGAACACAGCAGGCCAGGCAGCATCAGAGGAGCAGGAAGGCTGACGTTTTGGGCCTAGACCCTTCTTCAGAAATGGTTTCTGAAGAAGGG
>JAHRHZ010000012.1:76314033-76354760 GCA_024137785.1 Ginglymostoma cirratum | reverse complement strand
CCCTTCTTCAGAAACCATTTCTGAAGAAGGGTCTAGGCCCAAAACGTCAGCCTTCCTGCTCCTCTGATGCTGCCTGGCCTGCTGTGTTCATCCAGCTCTACACCTTGGTATCTCTAGGTTATTCTCACATTGGCTGGCTGAGATTAGTGGGGTGCCCTACTTGGGCTCTAGCTGGTCATGATATTTATCATTGACATGGAGGTGGGGACCAAATGCAATCTTTCCAAATTTGTGGATGATGCAAAGCTAAATGGGATTGTGTGTTGTGAAGAAAATGTCCAAATGGCTTCAGCTTTGTGAATGGAAAAGAACATGGTAGATGGAATATAATGTGGAAAAAAGGTGAGGTTATCTACTTTGATAAGAGGTTGTAAAGTGTAGATGCCCAAAAGGACCTAGATCACCTTGTTGATAAATTACTGAAGGCTAATATACAGGTGCCACAAGCTGTTAGGATAGCAAATTAAATGGTTGTATTTATTGCAAGAGAGTTTAAGTACTGGAGTGATGAGGTCTTCCTTCAATTATGTGTGAGCTTGATTACGTCACACCTGTGTGCGGTTTTCTTCATCTTATCTCAGAACATGTACTATTGCCAAAGAAGGAGTGCAATGCATGTTCTCCAGACATGTTCCCTAATTCAGGACTTTAGAACCAGAAAGCACAATTTTAAAACCAGTGGAGATGCCATTTAAGTCAAAGAGGATTATTTTGTTTTACTCGGAGGCTTGTCAGCCTTTGCAATTCTCTCCCACAGGGGCTATGGAAGTTTCGTCTCTGATTAACAAAGATTGATACTTCAATGATTACAAGTGACGCTCAGGGTTATGCAGATGGGGTGGGTAACAGGCAATGAAGTGTTTGGTCACCTGTGATTGCATTCAGAGCAGAGGCAGGCTCGATAAGTTGAATGACCTAATTCTGTTCCAGCTTTACTATATGGCTCAGTACAACACTGGATAGTGTATTCATCCACTAAACTATTGAAGGAGCAAAGGTAAGTGATGAAAAGGATTGACTATTTTCATTACTGTAGCAAAGGAAATTGGTCTCATGAACGTCAAACTATATCCTGCCTTCAGTAAGTCTGGGCATCTTGCTACCTCAGAAATCCTTACAAAAGCATTTTAAAATATATGGCCTCACAGGGAGCTAGTGCTGGAGTGTGACCGTTTTACTTGAGCGTGCTCCTAAAATCATGTGTTAGCACGGATAGTTTATTTATCCTCTTATTGCACATAGAGTTGTAAAGCTAGAGTTGTAAAACTTAAACTCAACAAGTTGAAAATTAATCTGTCCCTGGCAGTAATTTCAGGCTTCAGTCTATGCATAAGAGTTTTCAAGATATTGGACAATAAGCATGGGAAAAAGTGAAGGTTGCTTCATTTCCACATGTGGGAAGTGCAGTTTTAAAACATAATTTCGTATCAGTCCAGAAATAAAATTGAACAGGTATAATAATAATGCCAGATTTAACTATCTTCTATTATGGTGTAAGGCAGATTGGCATCACAGATAAAATATAGTGTTCATACCCTACATGATTTTGAATCAGAAATAACTTGCATATCACATTTCATTTAAGCTAACCAGAATGCACTTACAGTCATAGAATCATACACCATGGAAACAAACCTTCTGTTTGGTCCAACTAGTCCACACCAATCGTGTACCCAAGCTAAACTAGTCCCACCTGCCTGTGTTTGGCCCACAACCCTCCAAATCTTTCCCTTTCATAAACTTATCTAAATGTCTTTTAATTGGTGTAACTGCATCCACCACTTCCTCTGGCAGTTCATTTCACACACTAACCATTCTCTGTGTAAAAATGTTGCCCCTCATGCCCTTTATGAAGCTTTCTCATCCGATCTTGAAGATAATGCCCCCTAGTTTTGAACTCCCCCACCTCAGGGAAAAGACCTTTGCTATTGACCTTATCTATCCCACTCATGATTTTATAAAGCTCTGTAAGGTGATCTCTCAAACTCCTATGCTCCAGTGAAAAATATCCCACCCTATCCTTATAAGTCAAACCCTCCAGTCCCGGAGACAGCTTGGTAAATCTTTTCTGAACCCTGTCCAGTTTAATATTATCATTCCCGTGGCAGAGCAACCAAAACTGCACAAAGTACGGTAGAAAAACCCACACCAATATCCTGTACAAGCTCAACATGACATCCCAACTCCTACACTCCCAGACCTGAACAATGAAGGCAAGTGTGCTGTATGCCATCTTAACCACCCTATCTACCTGTGGCACAAATTTCAAAGAATAATAATGCACCTGGACCCCTAGGTCTCTCTGTTTTACAGTGTTAACCAGGACCCTACAATTAATTGTATAAGTCTTGCCTTTGTTTGTTTTACCAAATTGCAATACCTCGCATTTATCCAATTTAAACTCCATCTGCCCCACCTCAGCCCATTGACCCAATTGACCAAGACCTTTTTCTAATCTTAGATAACATTCTTCACTATCCACTATACTATAAATTTTGGTGTCATCCACAAACTCACTAACCGTGCCTCAGATATCATCCTCCAAATCATTGATATAAATGACAAACTAAAGTGGGCCCAATACTGATCCCTGTGGAACACTGCTGGTCACAGGCCTCCAGTCCGAAAAACAACCCTCCACCACCACCTTCTGTCTCCTACCATAAAGCCAATTTTGTATCTAATTGGCAAGCTCACCCTGAATCCAATGTGATCTAACTTTGCTATAGGCCTACCATGTGGAACCTTATCAAAGGTTTTACGAAAGTCCAACTAAACAATGTCTGCTTCTCCATTCTCATCAATATTTTTAGTTACTTCTTCAAAAAACTCAATCAGGTTTGTGAGGCATGATTTCCCTCGCACAAAACCATGCTGACTATTCCAAATCATTTTTTGCCTCTTGAACTGCACGTAAATTCTATTTTTCAGAATCGCCTTCAACGGCAACCATAACTGATGTCAGGCTCATGGGTGTATAGTTCCCAGGCTTCTCCTAACAGCATTTCTTAAATAAAGGCACAACACTAGCCACCCTCCAGTCCTCATCCTCACCCATGGTTATAGATTATACAAATATTTCTGTTAGGGGCCCTGCAATTTTCTCCTTCCTACAATATCCTGGGATACACTTGAACAGATCCCAGAGATTTTTCCACTGTTAGGTTCTCTAAGACTTCCAGCACTTAGCGTCACAGAGCTGTACAGCATTGTTCAAGTCTTCCATGTTGAACAGATATCCTAAATTAACCTAGTCCCATTTGCCAGCAGTTGGCCCATATCCCTCTAAACCTTTCCTATTCATACACCCATCCATATGCCTTTTAAATATTGTAATTGTAGTAGCCTCCACCACTTCCTCTGGCAGCTCATTCCATGCACACACCACCCTCTGCATGAAAAAGTTGGCCCTTGGGTCCCTTTTAAATCCTTCCCCTCACTTTAACCAAATGGCTTCTAGTTTTATACTGTCCCACCCTGGGAAACACCTTGCCTATTCACCCTATTCATGCCCTTCATGATTTTATAAACCTCTATAACGTCACCCCTCACCCCTCTGACTCTCCAGGGAAAGTGGCCCCAGCATGTTCAGCCTCTCCATATAGCTCAAACCCTCCAACCCTGGCATCAGCCTTGTAAATCTTTTCTGAACCCTTTCAAGTTTCACAACATCCTTCCTATAGTCGACAGACCAGAATTGTATGCAGTATTCCAAAAGTGGTCCAACCAATGTCCTGTACGGCCGCAACATGACCTCCCAACTCCTATACTCAATGCACTGACAAATAAAGGCAAGCATACAAAAGCCTTCTTCACTATCCTGTCTACATGGGACTCCACTTTCAAGGAACTATGAACCTGCACTCTAAGATCTCTTTTTTGCAGTGACACACCCCAGGACTTTACCACTCAGTGTATAAGTCCTGCACTGATTTGCCTTTCCAAAATGCAGCACCTCACATTTATCTAAATTAAATTCCATCTGCCACTCCTCGGCCCATTGGACCATCTGATCAAGGTCCTGTTGTACTCTGAGGTAACCTTCTTCGCTGTCCACTACACTTCCAATTTTGGTGTCATCTGTAAACTTACTCACCATATCTTCTATGCTCACATCCGAATCATTTGTATAAATGATGAAAGGCAGTGAAGCCAGCATTGATCCTTGTGGCACACCACTGGTCACAGGTTTCCAGTCTGAAAAGCAACCCTTCACTACCACCCTCTGTCTTCTACCTTTGAGCCAGTTCTGTATCCAAATGGCTATTTCACCCTGTGTTCCATGTGATCTAACCTTGTTAACCAGTCTACCATGAGGAACTTTGTCAAATGCCTTACGGAAGTCCATATAGATCACATACACCACTCTCACTCATTAATCCTCTTTGTTACTTCTTCAAAAACCTCATTCAAGTCAGTGTGACACGATTTCCCATGCACAAAGCAATTTTGACTATCCCTAATTGCCTTTCCAAATACATGTAAATCCTGTCCCTTAGGAGTCCCTCCAACAACTAGCCCACCATTGATGTCACGCTCCTTACTTCCTTTCTTAAATAGTGGCATCACATCAGCCAACCACCAGTGTTCTAGCACCTCACCCGTGGCTATCGATGATACAAATATCTCAGCGAGGGGTGCAACAATCACTTCCCTAGCTTCCTGCAGTGTTCTTGGGTACACCTGATCAGGTCCCGGAGATTTATCCACCTTTATTCATTTTAAGACCTCCAGCACCACCACCTCTGTAATATGGACATTTTTCAAGACGTCACAATTTATTTCCCACATTCTCGATCTTCCATATCCTTCTCCACAGTAAACACTGGTGCAAAATACTCATTTAGTATCTTCCCCATTTCCTGCGGTTTCACATATAGATGGCCGTGCTGATATTTGAGGGGCCATATTTGCTCATTAGTTACCCTTTTGTCCTTAATATATGGTTTCTCCTTAACCCTATTTGCCAAAGCTATCTCATGTCCCCTTTTTGCCCTCCTGATTTCTCTTTTAAGTATAGTCCAACTGCCTTTATACTCTTCTAGGGACTTGCTTCATCCCTGCTGTTTATACCTGACATGCTTCCTTGTTATTCTTGACCAAAACCTCAATTTCTGTTGTCATCCAGCATTCCCCCAATTTTCTGAAGAAGGGTCTAGAACTGAAACGTCGGCTTCCCTGCTCCTCTGATGCTGCTTGGCCTGCTGTGTTCATTCAGCTCTACACCTTGTTGTATCAGATTCATCAGCATCGGCAGTTCCTACTATCTCTATTCCCTACATCTATCAGCCTTGCCTTTCACACTAACAGCAACAAACTGTCTCTGGACTCTTGTTATCTCATTTTTGAAGGCTTCCTATTTTCCTAACAAATGGCTAACAAATTTTAGTTTTGAGGAGGTGACCAGGTGTGCAGGTGAGGGTAGTGCAGTTGATGTAGTTTATATTGATTCCAGTAAAGCCTTATTTGACAAGGTCCTGCATAAAAGACTTACCAAGGAGGCAAACGCACATGGGATACAGGGTAATTTGATAAATTGGATTCAAAATTGGTTCAGTTGTAGGAGACAGAGAGTGATGACAGAAGGCTGCTTTTGTGGCTGGAAGTCAGAGTCCAATGGCATATCATCGGGTCTGTGCTAGGTGCCCTATTAATTGTCAATTATAAAAATGACATAAATTACTATGTGAGGATTGGATTAGTAAGTTTGTGGATGACACAAGGATTGATTGAGTGGTTAACAGTGTATTAAGAAGATATAAACAGGATGGTCAAATGGGTGGATAAGTGGCAGATGGAATTTAACTCTGAAAAGTGTGAGGTGATACAATTTGGAAACAGTAATTTGACAAGAAAGTATTCATGAATGGCATGACAGTTGGAAATTCAGTGGAACAAAAGGACCTTGACGTGTTGTCCATAGATCTTTGAAGGCGGAAGGGCAATCAGTAGGGTGGTGAAAAAGGCATATGGGACACTTACCTTTATCAATTAAGGCATAGATTAAAAAAGCAGGGAAATCATGTTGGTGTTGTATACGACATTGGTGAGACCACAACTAGAGTACTGTGTGCAAATCTGGTTGCCACTATACATGAATGATGTGATTGCACTGGAGGGGGTGCAGAGGAGATTCACTAGGATCATGCCTGGAATGGAAAATCTAAGTTAAGATGAAAGGTTGGATAGTCTTGGAGTAGAGATGACTGAGGGGTGATCTGATTGAGGTGTACCAGATTATGAGGGGCAGGGTCAGAGTGCATAAGGAACACCTGTTCCCCTTAGTTGAAGGGTCCTTCACAGGCTGTGGTGAGGGGCAGGAGGTTTAAGGGGAATGTGAGGAAAATATTTTTTACCCAGAGGGTGGTGATGGTCTAGGATGCCCTGCCTGGGAGGGTGGAAGAGGTAAATTGTCTCACATTCCTTTACAAGGTACCTGGATGAGCATCTGGCAGTCAAGGCTGTGGGCCAAATGCTGGTAAATAGGATTAGGTTAAAAGTTGGGTGTTTCTCACACGTCGGTGCAAACTCCGATGGGTGAACGGGCTCTTCTGCACTGTGTAATTGTGTGATTCTTTCTGATCTGCTAGAAAAAGATCTGCCATTCTGACTTCCAGCTGTCTACCAGAATAGTAGTATTCCATCACTTCAAAAAAACCAAAAATTCACACCAAGTATATCTGTGCCTAACTCACCAATAGATCAATGCACAGCATGATGAGGCTTTAAACAATACAAGCCCGTATTTAATTCTTTTTCTGCTCCAAAGTTAGTAAAAATAAACATTGGGAAGCATGTAAAATGGATCATACTTTTTGCATCATTGTACAAATCTAAAAACTACCTGATCAATTACAACTAGCTCATGATGGGGACATGTTAGCTAGCTTTGAAACTGCCAGCTGATTCTGACACCAAAATCCAGTGTTTTCAGTTAGATTCCTACCTGCTCAAGGATACAGGAATTTTAACATTAACAAGCTAACACTATATTCCTGTCCAGAAAAGGTAGGTAGCTTTTTAAATCATTCATGGACTGTGGTGATATCTTAACTAGGCCAGCATTTACTGCCCATCCCTCACTGCTTTGGAGAAGGTGTTAGTGAGCATGCCTTCTTGAACCACTACAGTCTTTGCAGTGTAGGGATACCCAAAGTGCTGTTCAAAAGTGAGTTTCAGGACTTTGACCCAGCAGAAGTGAAGGAAAGGCATTTTGCTTCCATGTAGGTGTGTAGTTTTGGTGGAATTTGCAGGTAGTGATGCTCCAGTGCACTTGCTGCCCTTCAGGTGGTACTGGTGACAGATTTTGAAGGTGCTGTTATGACAGCATTGATGAGTTACTGCAGTGCATCTTGAAAATGGTACAGTGTGACAATTGTGTCAGTGATGAAAGGAGTGAATTCTGAATGTGCTGAATGGGATGCCAATCAAGCAGGTTGTTTTTTTCTGAGTGATGTCAATTTTCTTGAGCATTGTTGGAGCTTTTAGTGGATGTAAATGAAGAGTATCCTATCATACTCTTAACTTGTGCCCTGTAGATGGTGGACACGCTTTGGGGAAACAAAACGTGAGTTACTCTCTGCACAACTCTGAACCTCTATCCTGCTCTTTTAGCCATAGTATTTATATGAACAGCCCCGCGCAGTTTCTGGGCAAGATAACCTCTTTGGCCTCCAAATGTTGATAGTGGGGGTTTTCAGTCGTGGCAATACCATTAAATATCAAGAGGCAATGCTTAGATTCTTTCTTGTTGCAGATGGGGTGGCATGGTGGCTCAGTGGTTAGCACTGCTGCCTCACAGCACCAGGGACCCGGGTTCAATTCCAACCTCGGGCGACTGTCTGTGGGGAGTTTGCACATTCTCCCTGTGTCTGCGTGGGTTTCCTCCGGTTTCCTTCCACAGTCCAAAGATGTGCAGGTTAGGTGGATTGGCCATACTAAATTGCCCATAGTGTTCAGGGAGGTGTAGGTTAGGTGGGTTATAGGGGGATGGGTCTGGGTGGGATGCTCCGAGGTTTGGTGTGGACTTGTTGGGCCGAAGGGCCTGTTTCCACACTGTAGGGATTCTAAATTCTAAAAAAAAAAATAGCCATTGCCTGATACTTGCAAGGCACAAACGTTACTTGCCACTTTTCAGCTGAGGTAATGGACAGGAAAAAGCAGTGGTCGTGGGAATTCAAGTGGCATGGAACCAAGATTCTGTGGGATTTTGTGACAGGAAAGGGATTGGAGACCAAGGCAGGGGAAGTATATCCATCCTGAGGATCTTGGATGATCATTCCTCCTTCTTACAATTCTGCAAAGGATTGTAAAATCTTATTTAAAATAGTCTCTTCTCCGTCTGATCAGCTTTCAACCTGAGCTGACCTGATCGTAAACCACAACAGTTTCCCCATTCAGGTCTCAATTAAAAATAATAATCAGAGCCTGAAAGCATTATTGGTGCCTGATCTATATATTACAAATTATTAGTTTGAGACAGATATCATTGTCACCTGATTGGGAGAGCAGGTTAAAATAGAAGAATGTGGTCTCCAGGCAAAATGTCAGTGGGATAGTTGTCGAGTTAGTTCTAACTGGTCAGCTGTTTAGTTTCCACCAGATGAATGGAATTAAAATTAATCTCCCCCTCCCTCAGTATTTGTTGAATTACCTGATCTCTGCTGATATAACAATAAAGCACTGCATTAAATTTTAATGCTGTATAGCGCAGAGCGTGGAAAAGTGGCCAGAATTCCCAGTCCCTGTCAATATCTATTGACCCCGGTGGAAAATATGCATGGTGAAAACATTTACCTTGGCTGTGATTCCTTCCTAACACATAAACAGCTATTTGTGAGTTACTATCTAGATTTATGTTAGTAGAATGACAACTTAGATGAGAGCCTTTGGCATCTACAGAGCTACAACCACAACAAAAGATAGTACCATCATGGGAAGGAAGACAAATCCAAGAAAATGTTGCAGGGGCAGGAGATAGCAGGATACAATCCTCTGTCTGGAAATTGTGTGTTTCAATTGATTTCAATAATTAAATAAATTAAGTAGAGAAGATCCTGCAAGTTTAAAGACTTTTGGTTGTATTTTTATTTGTGGTTGGAGAAAAACAATAAATATAGAAACATAGAAGATAGGAGCAGGAGGAGGCCATTCGGCCATCCGAGCCTGCTCCGCCATTCTTCAGGATCATGGCTGATTGTCCAACTCAATAGCCTAATTCTGCTTTCTCCCTATAACCTTTGATCCCATTTACCCCAAGTGCAAAATCTAGTCGTTTCTCAAATACATTCAATGTTTTGCATCAACTACTCTCGTGGTAATGAATTCCACAGGCTCACCACTGTCTGGATGAAGAAATGTCTCCTCATGTCTGTCCTAAACAGTCTGCCCTGAATCCTCATTCTGTGACCCCTGGTTCTGGATACACCCAACATCAAGAAAATCCTCCCTGCATCTACCCTGTCCAGTCATGTTAGAATTTTATAAGTCTCTATAAGATACCCCCTCATTCATCTGAACTTTAATGAAAACAATCTCAGCCTAGTCAATAAAAACCAAAAGAACCGTGGATGCTGTAAATCAGGGGAAAAAACAAAGGTGCTAGAAAAGCTCAGCAGGTCTGGCAGAAACCTTCTGAGGAAGGGTCACCGGACCCAAAATGTTAACTCTGTTTTTTCCTTCACAGATGCTGCCAGATCTGCTGAGCTTTTCCAGTAATTTTGTGTTTTTTTTCCTGTTTTTTTCTCAACCTAGTCAATCTCTCCTCATATATCAGACCTGCCATCCCCGGAATCAGTCTGGTAAACATTCGCTGCACTCCCCTCAAGAGCAAGAACATCCTTCCTCAGAAAAGGATACCAAAATTGCACACAGTATTCCAGGTGCGGTCTCACCATGGCCCTGTACAACTGCAACAACATATCCCTGCTCCTGTGCCTGAAACCTCTCACAATGAACGTCAACATACCATTTACCTTTATCACTTGCTGCACCTGCATGCTTACTTTCAGCAACTGGACCACAAGGACATCCAGGTCCCGCTGCACACTCCCCTCTCCCAATTTACATCAATTCAGTAACCTGCCTTTTATTTTTGCTTCCGAAGTGAATAACCTCGCATATATCCAAATTATACTGCATCTGCCGTTGATTTTCCCACTCACCCAACCTGTCGAGATCATGCTGAAGGATCTCTGCATCCTCGTCACAGTTCACCCTCCCACCCAACTTCGTATCATCTGCAAACTTGGAGATGTTACATTTTGTTCCCTCATCCAAATCATTAACATATATTGTGAATAGCTGGTATCCCAGCACCGATCCTTGTGGCACACCACTTGTTACTGCCTGACAATTTGAAAAGGACCTATTAATGTTTGTTTTCTTTGTTTTCTCTATGACTCTTTGTTTTCTCTATGCCAACCAGTTTCCTATCCATCTCAGTACCCCAATCCCGTGCACTTTAATATTGCACATTAATCTATTATGTGGGAATTTGTCAAATATTGTCTGAAAGTCCGAATATACTACATCGACTGGCTCCCCCTTGTCTAGTTACATCTTCATAACATTCCAACAGATTTGTCAAGCATGATTTCCCCTTCATAAATCCATGCTGACCCTGTCTGATCCTGCTTTCTAAATGCTCTGCTATAAAATCCTTGACAATAGATTCAACAATTTTCTCCACTACCGATGGCTGACCGGTCTATAGTTCCCTGTTTTCTCTCTACCTCCCTTTTTGAATATTGGAGGGACAATAGCCACCCTCCAATCTACAGAGACTGTTCCAGAATCTGTAGAATCCTGGAAGATGACCACTGATGCATCCACTATTTCTAGAACTACTTCCTTAAGTATTCTGAGATGTAGATTATCAGAACCTCGGGATTTATCGGGCTTCAATCCCAACAATATTCCCAGCACCATTTCTCTACTAATATTGATCTCCCTCAGTTCTTCCTTTTCACTAAATCTTGCATCCTCCAACAATTCTGATATCTGATTGGTGTCCTCTTTTGTGAAGACAGAACCATAGTATGTGTTCAGTTCCTCAGCAGTTTCCCCTATTCTACATTCCCCTGTTTCTGTCTGTAGGGGACCTGCATTTGGCTTTACCAATCTCTTTGTCTTCATGTACCGATAGAAACTCTTAGCGTCAGTCCTTGCGTTCCCTGCAAGCTTATTTTCATACTTTATTTTCCTTTTCTTAATCAATCCCTTAGTCCTTCTTTGCTGAATTCTAAACTGCTCCCAATCCTCAGATTTAATACTTTTCTTGGCCAGTCTGTATGCTTCTTTCTTGGTTCAAATATTATCTTTTATTTCCTTTTTAAGCTATGGCTTGGCCCTCTTACCCATCTTGCTGTTGCAAAAGACAGGAATAAACAGTTGTTGCAGTTCCCCCATGTGTTCCTTGAATGTTTGCAACTGCCTATCCACTACCATCCAATGTTACATAAGTAACTCTCCCCAATCTATCAAAGCCAACTCACGCCTCATATTAAAGTTCAGCACCCCAGTCTCCGAATTAACAACCTCACTCTCCATCTTGATAAAAAATTGTATCATGTTATCGTCGCTCATACCCAGCTAGATTGGCAGTGATTCCCCTCTCATTACACAGCACCCAGTCTAAGGTGGCCTTGTCAACACTTCCTGCTCAAACCCCTGTTTGGTAGTGGTGACTGCACCAATGCAAATCTTCGCCCCAACTACAAATCAGTGTCTTTGCCACCCTCTGCTGGTCAACTCTAGCATGCTTTGACATGCCGACTTTAATAACAAGTCAGAGAAAACACTGAATATAATCCTCACTCTAATATGTGGGCTGTGTGACTTCAGTTACGCAAGGTGTTATCTCCTCTCTGAATCAGAAGGTTGAGTGTTTAAGTGCCTGCTTGGGTATTAAATCAATGCTGGCACTTTAGTGTGGCCCTGGATGCTGCTTGTTGGAACTGCCATGTTTTGGATGATCTAAGGCCATGTCTGCCCATTTGAAAGGAACTAAAAGATTCCATGGCACTCCTTAAAAACAAGCAGGAAAGTTCTTCTGGGGCCAAAATTTAGTTCTCAACCAATAAAAACAGATAGATTTATTGCTCACTTCTTTCTTCAATGTTGATGAAATGTTTCATCAAGCTACACGCGAAGTGGTGACTGTGTTCATTTAAAAAAACAATACTTTTCCAAAGTATTTCACTGGCTCTGCAGACACTATAAAAGTTAAATGCAAGTTCTTTCTTTGTATTAAGTTACTGACTGACATTGATAGCACAGTGTCAGCCAATGAGTTGACGGTGGTATGGCTTTTACAGCAAGGCACGTGGCAAGCAATTGTATTGTATAGCAAACAAAGTGAAGAGCATTGCACAAGAGGTTTATTTAGACAGTCAATTTAGAAAGATTTTCTGGAAACCGTTCATAATTGAAACTGCAGTACCTTATCCCAATAAAAACAGGGTAACTTCTCCAGCAGAATACAGTAAGTGCAAGACAGTTATATTTTGTAAATTAACTATTACTCCAGCAAAATGCGGTGATGTGGGGGTAGTTTCATAATACAAGTTATGTGCATAAAACCAACCTCATTCCCTTAAGACATGATGAACAGGAAAATACTCAAATATCTCCATTCTATTCAGAAGTAGCTTTATTACTATATGCAGCAATAAAGTATTAGGGTAGTAAAACGTCAAACAAAATAAAACTTTTTGCACACAATGAACTGTTATGGCAGGGAATGTGACAGGATGTTTTACAGTGATTCGTCACAAATAGCTATGAGATGAATGGCCAGTTGATTGGTTTCTATGGTGGATGTCATAGATGAAATTTAATTAGCACAGTACCTTGTTTCCTTCCTTCAAGTGGACTCCGTTGAAACCTGATCTTGGTACCTGCCATTGTTACCTGTTTGGAACTGCAGGCTAAAGGGAAGATGGTGGTCTCCAGGTGGAAGGTTGATGGGTAAGTCACCCAGTTAATTCTAACTACTAAGTTGCTTGGTTTCCACCAGATAGATGGTTAAAATTGACTTTGTTAAATTTTAATTATCTATAACACAGAAAGTGAAAAAGCAGTCAGTATTCCCACTCCTCAACAATATCCTTTGCCCCTAGCGAATATTACCATAAGCTAATGGAAATGGTAGACACTGTCACAGGTTAGTGTACCATTCCTCAGAACTGTACTAAATCAAGATTATTCAATTACTTTTACTGCAGGTACACATACCAAAAAAGTACTGAAACAAGGACCAGAATTCTATAGATTTTATGGATGTATTGGATCCAAAATGCCACCTCAGCCACACAAACACTTATGAAGCCATTTGGCTAGGTACTCACAAGGGGTTTAAAAGTAGTTAGATCCGGGTGGAAATTCATTGGTAATACTGATTTGATTCTAGTAGCATCACTTTCAACTTGAGTGTTTGAGCAAGCTCCCTCTCAATGTTAAATGGTTAAAAATGTGGTCAGTTACAGGGAAGAAGACACACTTTTTAAAAACATCATCAACTACTTTCAGTTAATGTCTTATTGATTTCTACTCATATTTGCTGAGTTAGTAGGAGTGTTTGAATGTCGGTACTGCTAATTTAGATTATTGACATTTATGGTGACTAGCATGACTCATGAGGAAGGCATTGGTTCTCACTTCAAGTGTTCTGTTCACGTTATTTGCTGCTGTTAGCCATTGGTGCTATACAACAGGGAAACTTACCAGGGCCAACAAAGAAGAGGTCAAACTGTTTGAAAAGAAAGGAGAGGGAGGGGAACATAGGCTCTCAGAATCCTGCCCCAGCCAATTGTGGAAGTTGAATTCAACAAATATCTGGAATTAAGAATCTAGTGGTGACTGTGAATCCATTGTCGGGAAAAACCCATCTGGTTCACTACTGTCCTTTAGGGAAGGAAACTGCCATCCTTACCTCGTCTGGCCTACATGTGACTCCAGCAATGTGGTTGACTCTTAACTGCCCTCTGGGCAATTAAGCATTGGCAATAAATGCTGCCTAGCCAGCGATACCCTCATCCTGTGAACGAAATAAGGAGGTTCTTACTAAAGTCTGCCAATTGCTACAAGAAAATTGCAGCCACAGAGCTGGATGAGGACTGCATTTCCATTAACTATAGAAATAACCTTATTTTTCATTAAGCTCCTTCCAGGCTGGAGCAGGCAGTGTTTCCAGTATTATTCAGATCCACTGCTGTTGGAGGGAGGTCACTGAGGCACTAAACACAATGGAAGCTGAATGCATTGTACTCTGTGTTTTCAGAGAGGAGCAGGTTAAACGAGGACACAGTTTCACCAGGATAGCAGACTTCCCCATGGTTGACTACCCAGACATCGCTTTGTGGATGCTGCTTATAAGTTCAGAGATCTACTTAACCAAAAATGTATGTATTTTGTTTCTAAGTCCTCATGAAGTTTGTGTACTAATTGCCACACAGTTTAAGAAAATTCACATATCGAAGCAAGTTATTCTCACATCGATGATTGTCAGCTTCACGGCTTGTGCCTATGAGTTGGTGCTCACCGCTATCCAATTTGTGGTCTGTTTTCCAGCCTTCTGCTGCTTCCACAATTGCCCCAACATTCTGATGATTCTTTGAAAATGTTTTCTTCAAGATTTCATTTGCTGACTTTGATGTTTCACTTTTTTTTCAGCTCTTCTGTTGTCGCCTTCTTCGTCATTATGTTTTGTTGTATGCTTGGGATCTAGCTCTGTTTAGCCATCCAAAGGTAATGCTGCTGGAGTTCATGGAACTTTCTGTAAAAATTCTATTTACAGCTTGACCTATACACACATTATCTTGACAGATGGTTAAAGCTCTGATCTCTTCCAACTCACTTTACTAAATCATGTGACTCTGATATTGTCAAATTATATCATCATGGTTAATGCTTCTGCTGTTAGTCCCATTACTCTACACTAATGAATCCACGATTAGTTGAATACTTAGCCTTGCAATTTTACATATCGAAATTTTTGTTGAGCCAGTTGCCAAAAGTGCAGACTGATAACGTTGTAATAAAGGAATCTGAGAAACGTGGACGCAAGTGAAAAGGACAAGCAACTGCGGAACTCTTTATCCAATAAAAATAAAAGATTGTGAAATTAACAGCGCGTGACTTGGGAGTGAAGTGTAAATTAGAATGGGTGAATTTAATGTCAATGTTAAATCAGTCGCAGAAAGGCGAATAAGGAGAGAGTAACAAACATGGGATTGGAAGGAGTAAAAGGGACACATGAGAAAAGTTCAAAGGAAGAATTTAAATTTCCCAACAGCAGTGAAACCTGAAGGAGTAAGACTCCAGTCCAATACTAGCTTATTTTCTGTGCAGGAGAGCCTGATTGTCACTGATTAACACCTTAAAATGCTATTTAGACTAAAATAGCCAAGACGTAATGAGTTTAATTTGTATCTACTGCACAAGTCTAGAAACCTCATATATTTCTATAAATTCCAGTGATGAGATGGACAACGAGATCTCATTTTCATTAAGGTAACAATTGAGCAACACAACTTGGAGAGCAATAAATGTGTAATTGAGGTTATCCAGATATCTTCCTCACCTAAATTTGTAGTATTTATCTCTATATAAAATAAGTGCCATTTATCCTGTGGCAAATTGTGGCCGAGTTTGATTCCAGAGTATTCACTCATGACTATACTTATAATCCTTCACCCTGTTTCTAACCAAATATTAGTCAATTTCTTTTTGAAAGGTGATCACCGATATTATGATAATTTAGAATCATTAGAAACAAGCATCTAAAATAGCTATTGGAATGAATGTGTTCCGTCCATACTTTGTTACTTACTCATTCAGCTTGAACTGAATCTTGTAGTTTTTGGATTTAGCTTTGTGAAGCTTTGTTTACGAGTAAAGGCCCAAATATTAATTGTGTGACACATTGGGAGTGGGAGGTGGGTGGAGGTCCAACATCATTTAGAAAATAAGTTCAGCTTGTCTGTCATTGGCTTTTTTAACACAGCTATTTCATCCTAATTATACTTGCTGGCTTGTCAGCACCAGGATGTACTGTGGATCCCAATGCTGTGACCTTAGCCTTAGTATTCAAATGGACAGCTCAAAGATACAAGCTGAAGGAGTTTGGAATTGGGAAGAAGAGCGAAACAGCTGCAACAATGGAATGCAAATGAACAAAGTTTGTGCCTCACTTCACTGTTGGATGTGCTGCTGGGCCCCATGAGGAGTAAGAGAGCAGCACAACTTGGAGAGCAGATCTGCTGTTAGCAAAGGATAAAGAAATCTAGAGCTGAAGAAAAGAAAGTGTGGTTGGAAGTGGCATAGGAAGTCACCAGCAGGAGCATGGTTCCATGCCTCCGGATTCAATTCTGGAAGCAGTTTAAGAACCTAACTGGTCAAGAAACTTGCTGTCCGTCCACCCCATACATACATTATTCTGTACTCCAGCACGTCACTTATTACACCAACCCACCTTGCAAGCGCAGCCTTACTTTTTTGATTCATTTCCTCATTTTCTATCTCTCTGTTATCCTCTACTATTCACTTTATCCTTATTCAATTATGTACTGGCCCTCACACCCATCCTCAGCAAAAATATTCCATCGAGGAGGGGAGCACATGTTATTACAGGAGAAAAGAGCAAGTGTCTCTAGAGAGAGAGGATGAGAGTGGAGGTGATCTTCCTCTTAAAATACAACTGACAACTACAGGATCTGGAGATCAATGAAGTCTTGGCATGCCTGACCAATGAAGTACCGGAGACAGGGAGCTGTCATTTTCCAGGTAACACAGTTAGTCCCCTCCCTACTAAAGACCAGACATGCAGCTTTCAGGTCGGATAACCTGGACCAATACGAGAAATCTCCACAAAATCATCAGGGATGCCAGAAGGAGTACCGGACCAAGTTAGAGGCTCAAACCTACCAAACAGACTTCTGCTGCCTATGGCAAGCCCTACATGACATTACAGGATACAAAATGAAGCAGTGCAAGATAGTGGACAAAGACACATCCTTCCTTGACGCTTTCAATGTTTTCTATGCTTGATTTGAACAGTATGTTAGTGTCACTGTCATGCCTGCCCTGGCAACCACAGATACACCTGTTCCCTCCGTCACAGCTTCAGATGTCAGATCGGACTTCCTGGGAGTCAACCCAAGGAAAGCAATGGGTCCAGACAGTGTCCCTGGCTAAACTCTCAGATCCTGTGCAGAAGTCCCCACCTGCTTAAAGAAGACCACCATCATCCCTGTACCTAAGAAAGCACATACAACACGCCTTAATGACTTCCGCCCAGTGGCTCTGACTGAGGCTGGTCATGGCCCACATCAACTCCAGCCATCTAGCCCACCTCGATTGCCTACAATTTGCCTACTGACATAGCAGGTCCACAGAGGATGCCATATCCCCAGCCCTGCACTCATTCCTGGAACATCATGACATCCAAGACACATACATCAGACTTCTGCTCATTGACTACAGCTCTGCCATCAACACCATTATCTCCTCCAGACTGATCTCAAAACCCAGTGACTTTGCTCTGAGCTCCGCCCTGTGCAACTGGATCCTCAGCTTTCTGACCCACAAGCCACAATCAGTGAAGATAGGTAACTACACCTCCTCCACAATAACACTCAACACTTGAGCCCCCTACTGTACTCCCTTTACACATGTTGCTGTGTTGCCAAATTCTGAATGAATGCCATCTACAAGTTCGCTAACAACATCACTGTAGTGGGACAGATGTCTAACAATGATGATTCAAACTACAGAAGGGAGATAGAGGCTTGGTGACGTGATGCAATGAAAGCCATCTGTCTCTCAATGTCAGCAAAACTAAAGAACTGCTCATTTGACTTCAGAAAGAAAGGAGGAGAACATGCCCCCATTTCCATCAACAGAACTGATGTTGAGGGGGCAAAGAGCATCAAGTACCTCGACAACCTGTCCTGGACTTCCCACGTGGATATAACAGTCAAGAAGGCATAACAACGCCTCTGCTTCCTCAGGTAAAAAATTCAGCATGTCCATAAGATCCCTCACCAACTTCTACAGACACACCATTGAAAGCATACTGTCCAGGTGCTTAGTGGCCTGATATGGCAACTGCTCTGCCCATGACCGTAAGCAACTACAGAAGGTGGTGTGCAGAACCCAGACCATCATGGAAGCCAACCTTTCATCCATAGTCTCCATTTACATGGCTCACTGTAGCGGAAAGGCTGCCAACATCATTAAAGACCCATCGCACCCAGATAATGATCCCCTACAACCTCTTCTGTCAGATAGGAGGTACAGAATTCTGAACACACACAGGAGCAGGTTCAGGAACAGCTTCTTCCCAACCATTACCAGACTGATGAATGGACTCTCTAGCCTCAAATAACACCAGTCTTGCTAGCGTTGATCTCACCTAGTGCATGCCCTGTGCAATGTAACCTGCCTCTGTCTAAGTCTTTTTGATCTGTACATCCTTTGCTTATTATGATCTGCCTGTACTGCTCATAAACGTAGCTTTTCACTGTATTTCAGTACATGTGGCAATAAATAAATAACTCACTTCATTAATAAATATTATCCACATGTCAAACTGTACTCAGTTATGTTGACTAGACACTGAAATATGATTTTCCTCACAATGATAATTTGCAACAATTTCTAACCCTGTCAGGATTAATCCATGTTTTTTCACTCTAATAGCATGAGACAGTGTTAGTTGCTGATGGGAAATTCTGAGATACATTACCACAGGGCTCATGGAGACCATGTGCCACAGTGGACCCAGTAAGGTAGATAGTTGGGGTTTTACACATACGTGTCACAACTCATCAAGAACAGATGGTGGTGGCAGGATGAGCCATAGGGAATTCAAATTGTTGAGCGCAGTCCTGTCTGAGCTCTAATGAGCAGGGCAAAGACATTGTTTACCATTGGCTGTTGATGAAAAGAAGAATCATAGAGCAGCAGAGACCATGAGTTGGAGTGTCATTCTTCCAAGCACACTAATCATGGTTGGAGAGACAATCAAGTAGACCGCCTCAAGCACAAGAGGGTGGATATTGTGGGTCAATGAGATGTTGTATACTTCCATGGATGGGGGGACTAGCTCCATGAAACATAAAACACCCTGAGTAAATAAATTCAAGCCTGTAATGATGCCAGACTCTGGCATCTTAGTCACATTTATGTTAGTCTTGGGTTGACAGCAGCCCGGTGATGAGCCTCAAAGTATTCTTCGGTTTAGTGATAGCAGTAAGGTGTAACTGCACCATGGGAGGGAATGGTGGTGAAAGAGGACATCAAGTTCTTAATTCCTATCAAAGCACTGTCCTATCCTCAAAAAGCAGAATAAATCCAAACTGGCCAATGACTGCCCTGTCGATCTCCTCTCAATCATCAAGAAAGTGATGGATAGTGTCATCAACAGTGCTTACTCAATGGTAAGTTGCTCACTGAGGCTCAATTTGGATCTTGTCAGGCCCAAACAGTTTTTGACTTTATTACGGTCTTGGTCCAAGCATGAACAAAAAAGCTCAGTTCAGAAGAAATTTCAGATTACTGTTGTTGACATCAAAACAGCATTTAACTGAATGTAATATTAAGGAGCCTGAATAGAAACGAAGTCAATAAGATTGGGGAAAATTCTCTGTTGATTGGAGTCATGCCCCTAGTGCAAGGGTTGTGGTTTTGACTATCAATAATCTCAGCAACAGGACATCATTGCAGGAGTTCCTCATGTCCAATGCATAACAATCTTTAGCTGATTCATCAATGACATCCTTTCCATCATAAGGGCAGAATTGGGGATGATCGCCCAGACAGCGATGTCCACATTCTGTGAATGGTTAAAAAATGCTTCCAATTCCAAGTGACTGCCCCAGACCCCTCTACCAGTAAGTAGCCTGCATTCTGCCTTGTCTCCTGATGGTGGTTTACCCCCTGCCCACAGGTAGAGTAGCCTTTGGCAGTGTCTCGTGACGTCCAACACCCAAAGGATGCCAGTCAAGAACATCTCAACAGCTGGCAGGAAGATCTGAGCAGCTAGTCTGTACCTCTGCTATTGCCATAGGAGTTCAACTGGGGAGGGATTGTACTAAAATGAAGAGAATGCTTTTGTAGTCACACAGGATATGCACATGCATATATGAGAACGTGTGAGAACATGTGGTTTATTTGGGTCACATGAATGTTATTCTTTACCTCTGCTTACACTTTTAACATGTTTGATAATGAAGGGGAAGACATGAATTGATGGAGATCAATGAGGGGATTTAGAGGATAGTTGATTGGTTGGAATTCTGCTCTGAATTGGTGGGGAGGAAAAGTGGCTGTTACGTTTTCATGTCATATGGATCCACTATTGAAGCCCAAGTGAATTTTGCCATAGCAAAGGTATTCCTGGCATCTTTGCCAGTATAATGAACAGTGGAAGTCAATTCCCTTGTCCACTTTCCTCTGGATTGTCTGAGGAGGATCGGAATTCTTTTCCTTCTTTGTTCTGAGGATCCAAACCAAACCAAGGATTATGACCATAGTGGAGATCTTTGCAAATGTGTAATGAAGGGCTCCTTCAGATATGTTTAGGCATCTGAAGCACCTCTTCAGCATTCTAGTGGCTTGTTTGTTCACACATCCGGTAGTGATAGGTTCTGGTAGTTGAGGTTCATTGAGATTGCCAAGGGTGCGTGTGGGGCAGGGGTAAACATAAGGCTGTGTTGTAGCAGTGTGACATCATTACGTCCATCTGCCTAAGCACAGCTCACAGCCATCTTTGTTGACCGGTTTGATGTTGGAAACACATATTCCATTTGTACACATCAAGTATTCCATGTGTTGGCTTTAAAGGTTTCTGCTTTCATGCCTCTATAAAGAAAGCAACTGTACTGTATCCGCTGTTCCTGTTGTGGCCTCCTCTACATCGGGGAAACCAAGCGAAGGCTTGGGGACCGCTTTGCGGACAACCTACGCTCAGTTCACAACAAACAACTACACCTCCCAGTCGCAAACCATTTCAACTCCCCCACCCACTCCTCAGACGACATGTCCATCCTGGGCCTCCTGCATTGCCACAATGACGCCACCGGAAAGCTGTAGGAACAGCATCTCATATTTCACATGGGAACCCTGCAGCCCAAGGGTATCAATGTGGACTTCACAAGCTTCAAAATCTCCCCTCCCCTGACCGTATCCCAAAACCAGCCCAGATAGTCCCTGCCTCCCGAACCATTCCTCCCACCTCAAGCCCCACCCCCATCTCCTACCCACTAACCTCATCCTGCCTCCTTGACCTGTCCGTCCTCCCTGGACCAACCTATCCCCTCCCTAACTCCCCACCTACATACACCTTCACTGGCTGTAACCCCATGTCTTTGACCTGTCTGTCTCCTCTCACCTTATCTTCTCCTTTATCCACCTTCTGTCCGCCTCCCCCCTCTCCCTATTTATTTCAGAATCCCCTTCCCCTCCCCCATTTCTGAAGAAGGGTCTCAACTCGAAACATCAGCTTTCCTGCTCCTCTGATGCTGCTTGGCCTGCTGTGTTCTTCCAGCTCTACACCATATTATCTCTCTAACTAAACTTGGGTTTCTACTTTTTTTCATTCATTCATGGGATGAGGGTGTTGTTGGCTAGGCCAGCATTTATTACCCATATCTAATAGCCCAGTGGGCAGTTAAGAGTCAATCACATTGCTATGGGTTTGGAGTCACATGTAAGCCAAACCAGGCAATGATGGCAGTTTCCCTTCTTAAAGGACATTAGTGAACCAGATGGGCTTTTTCAACAATCAACAATGGATTCATGGTTATCATTAGACTTTCAACTCCAGATTTTCATTCAATTGAAATTCCACCATCTACTATGGCAGGATCGCCAGAACATTACCTGGATCTCTGGATCTTACAGTGTCGCGTTAATACCAGTATGCTATTGCCTCCCGATGTTCCATGTGTTGAGAGAGTGCCCCTTGTCATATAGCCTCTTAAGTAACCTCTTAAGTTTGCTTCCAGGTCTTAGTGGATAGACTGGTACAGGGGAGGGACATCCTCTTCGCAGACAATCATCAGAGAGCCTATTCCACCATATGCTGGCAGCCTGGTTGACATCACCACCTTCGTCGATTCAGACTCCAAGGTGCAGAGGAATAGCCAACTGTACCATAATGACCATCTTCACACCAGCAGGGTAAGTGCTGTACTCTTCTCTCTGCTACCACACACTCATTCTCTGTCAGATACTAAATCCACGTCCCACCAACCCTTATGCCCTGACATCTCCCCTCATTCACTCTCATTCCCCCCCCAACTTCCGGTCCACTAATGCTGCAGTGCCCTCTGGTCTACCTACTCACTACCTCAGAACACCTTATTACCTTTCCACTAATTGCACCAACAATAACAGCCTTCTCACCCACTGTCAGTCAACTAAATCCTTCTCTTTCAATTATTGTTTAGAGGGATATGGACCAAACGTAGGCAAATGGGACTAGTTCAGTTTAGGATACCTGGTTGGCATGGATGAGTTGGACTGAATGGCCTGTGTCCATGCTGTATGACTCTATGACTTGAAAACATAGCGGGAGGGAGAAACAGATTTTAAAAACCCTATTTGAAGGCATTTTGGTGTTATGGATGACGTTGCATTGTATATGAAATATCATATTTGTATTAATTTAATTGTGTTTGCAATTTATCTGTTTATTTGAATGTCTTTGTAGCCACAAATGTGACTGTCCCAACATGATTTCTAACTTCACATACATACAGGCTGTACCATAGGTTGATGTCTGCAGTGACAGCCTGCTTCAGCATGTGTAAGGAGGATGATCAAGGAGTGTGGAGAACAATGGATCCTGCTGACATGATTGCCCCTTGTCCTAAAACATCCCTTTTCACTTTGTGGCCTCTGTGTCCAAAAGTCATGTGGTGAATGAAATGATCAGCAATGTGTGGACAGGGAGGTGTAGTGAACACAAGGAGCCAAAGCCCTAGGATGGCCAGGGATTAGGGACCCACAGGTCTATGTCTTTTACAGTGTGTGGGTCTGAGTGAAATGTTGTTTCCCCTTAAAGGGCCTCACATCAGTGGGTCTTGCAGCCCCCTCCTCACAGGTTGAGACACTTACCCCACACACTCCAGATGTGGTTGTAGCCGTTTTCTTTCCCATTGTGCACTTTTGGAAGCTGACAGTGAGTGTTGTTAGGCACTGGCTTCCAACCTCCACCTCAAAATGCCAGTGAGTCCTGAGCAATCAGATCCGCATTCTGATAGTCCTTCTCTTCACCCTCACAGCCTTTACAACTCCTGAGGTCACTACCCAACCTATCTACATGAGCCTGCCCCTGCCCACCTTTCCACCCCAGTCCCTGGCATAAGAGGTGACCATGTCAGGTGTGGTCACGCACTGTTCCTACCTTGAAGTCAGGGTGCTCCTGACTATGGAGAAGTACCCCTCCAGCATTACTCTATTCCCATCCATGCTTTACAGTATCACCCCCCGCCCCCACAAATACAGCTACTCCCTTCATGATTGTCATCTCCCACTCATCACAGCCTGGAGTCCGAATCCTGATGAGTAAGTTCTCAAATCTCCTTCTGGTTGCAGTGGACCCCTTGGCTCTCCTTTGCCCCCACCCCCATCCCATCATCCCCTTTTCCCCTTTGTCTCTCTGGATAGACCTGACTGACTGTAGTCCATCCATTGAGTGACATACCCCTACAACCCCTGAGTGGTGCCTGTGCATATCCAAACTGCATTGGCCTTGGTCTGGTCTCTACAGAGACACAGGGCCGACTGTGACCAACTCCTTGGAATATAGAGGCAGGGACCCCCCTGACTGAGAAGATCCTGACTGGATGCCTGAGAATGGCCAATCCTGTGGACTGGCATGGGAGGCTGCTCTTGACGTATTGCGGTGGGATCCCCTCACTGATGGATGCCTCCATGGACTTCAGTTAGGACTACTCCCCTGAGGCTTAGATACAAACAGCTGGTTTGCCGCATAAGCTGCTGGTACATGGTGCACATTGATGTAGCACATTGCCGTACAGCAAGATATACACACTTGTGACTGAGCAGTGCAGACCATCAAGGCAAGCTGCAAAGTAGAGTGACAGCTACGTCATGGTATGGCAGGGCAAAGCAAGGCCAAGCATAGATGCTACAAGCATGCAGGCAGGCTCTCAGAGAGCAAACTTGCATTCCTGAGATGCAGCTTGGTGTAATCCATGAACTGTGTTCTTGTCTCTGCATGCAATGTGGCCTTGCAGCAGCCTTTCAATGCTTGTTGCTGGTGCGTCCTGCAATGAAGGTCTCTGCTACCTGCAACTGGATCTGGGAGATGCAATAAGGATCATCAGAAGATGGAAAGTGTCGGATGTTAATATCCTTGGAGAAGGGTACGTACTGCTGGTGCCCCTGGATCGTGCCCTGAGATGTTGTTTGGTGCTAAAAGCAACCTGGAGACTGATCACAACCAGCAGTGAGCTGAATTTACCAAGTACTCACTCTGACTTCCATGGTGAGAATTCTCAATATCTTGCTTGTTCAACGTGTTTGATAATGACGAAGATAGGAAGCTGAATATTAGTGAGGATTTAATCAAGCATTTAACAAGATATAATCCCCTCAATTGACACTTCTTGGCTGCTGATTGAGAAACTTGCCTTGCCACTCAGCAAATAAATAAAAGATTCTGCAAGTTGCTGAAGGGATAGCACGGTGGCTCAGTGGTTAGCACTGCTGCCTCACAGTACCAGCAACCTGGGCTTGATTCCACCCTCGAGTTTGCACATTCTCCCCGTGTCTACGTGGGTTTCCTCCAGGTGCTTGGGTTTCCTCCCACAGTCCAAAGATGTGCAGATTAGGTAAATTGCCCATAGTGTTCAGGGATGTGTAGATTAGGTTGGTTACAGGAGAATGGGTCTGGGTGGGATGGTCTGAGATTTGGTATGGACTTGTTGGGCCAAAGGGCCTGTTTCCACACTGTAGGGATTCTATGTTGAGATTGGCTTCGTCAGGCTTTTCTCCCAAATCTGCCACAAGTCTTGCCATAGCCTACATTGTTCAGGATTCTAAAAGATTCCATCTAAACTTAATGTTTCAGATCTATGACCTGTTATTAGGTTTATGTTGTCTAGGACAAAGAAGATTCCCTCAGTGACTGAATAATGCTTAAAATATCTGTCCACCTGACCAGCAGACAGATCCTCAGTTATGTTCCCACTGAAAGGTAAGACTTCCAACAATGCAGTTCTCCATTGAAGCGATAGCCTAAATCATTTGGAGTACATCATAAATCTTGGAGCAGGGCTTGAATCCAGCAACCTTTCACTCAGTGATGAGAATGCTACCATTGAGCCATGATCAATGTAGGTCATATTCAGACTTGCATTCCAGTAATTCAGGGGAAAAGATGGTGGGGACTGTACATAACACCATATGAACCAAATTGCTTTGCAGCAAAACTTAGTGGTCAGAACCTGCAACTGTATACAAAGTCAGCACAAGCTGTTTCAATGGGGAACTGCAAAATGCCACAGGTTTTGTGAGAGCCAAAAAGTGAACAGTGTGCACTAAGCTGTGAATGCTGGTTACGGTGTTACCTGCAAATATCACAGCAAGTCACTAACGTAACAAATTAAGTATGTGCCCACAGCTCCTTAAAAATATATCGTTATGGCTATAAGGGATTCAGTCGTCATACTGTGAGGAAAAGAAGGTCATCTTCCTAGGACTACTTTACCGTTTAGCAAATGGAGCCGAACAAGACTACTTTTGATGCAGTATGTCCCATGCCAAAAGTACCTGAAATAAATCCACTGGCATTTTGGTTAAGGATCATATGGAGGTGTTAGGCCATTTGTAAATATTAATGAGGAAATAAACTTGTATTTAAGGATCCTGTAGGTTATGGTCACATCACAGCACCCCTGATGGCAGCTACTACTCCAAGCTAAAACTCTCATGATACGGAAACATGACAGCTGGAACTGGTAAAACAGACTGCCCAAATTTCAAAAAATAATTTCAGGATACGATTATTACCATGATGGCTAGCACTTCCAACCAGTTTTGAATGCCCTGAGAACTGGTGCTACACTGTTGAACAGAAATAACACTGATGAGTTAACCTCCCTTCTTCCCATAGCAGAATGATTTTTTTTAATTCATTTATCGAATTAATGACACTGGCTGGGCCAACATTTAATGCAAAATATTGCATAGTTGCCATGAGAAGGTGATAGTGAGCTGCCTACTTCAGCCACTGCAGTCCATGTGCCGTAGGTAGACCTACAATGTCATTCGTTAGGGAGTTCCAGGATTTTGACCCAGCAACAAAGAGGAATGGCCATATATTTCCACATCAAGATGGTGAGTGGTTTGAAGGGAACGTATTGGTGGTCGTGTTCCCAAGTATCTGTTGCCATTGTCCTTCTAGAGCAAATTGTAAATAGAACAGAGAACATAGAACAATACAGCGCAGAACAGGCCCTTCGGCCCTCGATGTTGCGCCGACATCGCACACAAATGGTACACACTGCTGTTTAGACCGTCCATGGTGGAGGAGGTGAATATTTGTGGATGCACTACCAATCACAACATTCATTCCCATAGCCTTTGTATCTCCATATCTTGCTATCACATGGAGTGAATCAAATTGGCTGACGACTGCCATTTGTGATGCTGGGACTACTGGAGGAGGCCAAGGTGGATCATCCACTTGGCACTTCTGGCTGAGGATTGTTGTGAATGTTTTAGCCTTATATTTTGTACTGATGTACTGGGCTCCCCCATTATTGAGGATGGGGATAGTTGTGGAGCCTCCTCATCCAGTAAGTGTTCAATTGCTCACCACTGGGATGTGACAGGATTTCGAAACTTAGATTCGAACAGTTGGTTGTAGAGTTGTTTAGATCTGCCTATCACTTGCTACTTATGTTGTTTGGCATGGATGTCATCCTGTTCTGTAGGTTCACTAGGTTTTTAGGTACACCTGGTGCTGCTCCTTGCATGCCATCCTGCACTCTTCATTGAACCAAGTTGATATCCTGGCCTGAGAGTAATTGTAGAGCTGGGGTTATGCAAAGCCATGAGGTTGCAAATTGTGTTGGAGTAACGTCAATTGCTGCTGATGGCCTACAATACCTATTGGATGCCTGGTCTTGAGTTGCTAGATCCATATGAAATATATTCCATTTAGTATGATGACAGCGCCACACAACTTATTGTAAGGTATTATCACTGTGAAAGCGGGACTGTGTTAGTTACTCTTATGGATACTGTCGTGGACAGTTGCATCCGCAGTAGGCAGTTCGGGGAGGATGAGGGCTGTAGGTTTTTCCCTTTTGCTGGTTCCCTCACCACTTGCCATTGACCCAGTCTAGCAGCTATGTCCTTTAGCTCAATCAGCACCGACGCTGCTAAGCCATTCTTGGTGATGGACATTGTAGTCACCCACCCAGAGTACATTCTGCATCCTTGCCACTCTCAGTGCTTCCTGCAAATATTATTTATTAGTTAGGGTTTGGGTGGGGACAGGGGAGGTAGAGTGGTGGTGGTAGGTGGTGATCGCCTTTTCACCCCTTTTATAATCTCATGGTTGGTGGTTTTATCTTGCTGTGCCTGACCTGATGCCATGAGATTTCATGTGACAGGAGTCAGTGTTGAGGACTCACAAGTCAACTCCTTGACAAGTGTATATCATTATGTTGTTCCCTCTGTTGGGTCTGTCCTTCTAGTGGAATAGCACATGCCTGGAGATGTTGTTGGTATTGTCTGGGAAATGGTCTGTAAGATCTGATTCCATAAGTATGTACTTTGTCAGGTGTTGCTTTACTAGTCTGTGAGACAACTCTCCTAATTTTGACACCAGTCCAGATGTCGATAAGGAGGAGATAAGGCTGGGTCAACAGGGCTGACTTTGCCATTGTTGTTTCCAGTGCCTGGGTCAACACCAGGTGATCTGTCCGATTTCAGCTGATACAACTATATGACTCGTTAAGCCGTTTTGGAGGGCAGTTCGGAATCAAGCACATTGCTGTAAATCTGGAATCACACTAGTTTTCTATCCTGAAAGGACATCAGTGAACCAGATGGGCTTTTCTGACAATCAACAATGGTTTTATTACCATCATTAGATTATCAATTCCAGATTTTTTATTGAATTCAGATTCTACCATCTTCCACAATGCAATTCAAACCTGGATCCCCAGAACATTACCTGAGTTTCTGGGTTACTAGTTTAGTGATAATACCACTGGGCCAGTGCCTCCCCCTAATTTTTTTTTAGTCAATCTGTTTGGAAACATTATGATACACCTCTGTGAAGGATGGGACTAGAAGCTCAGAGATAGCTCAGTGCCATTGTGTCACGAGACAATAGACTATTTGATTGGTATTGTCACATTTAACTATGAAAAATTTATTTTGAACTTTTGCAATTTTGGTTGCATCACACTTGAAATATAGTTTATAGTTCTGGTTTGTATATTACAAAAGACAGAGCATCCTTTGAATGCCACCTGTAGGTGGCATAAATAGCAGAAAGAAAGCTGACATCATTTTCAAATGTCAGAAGCAGCTGCGCGTGTAAGGATGGCACTGCATGATGTAAAATGAAGTACTGAAAACAAAAAATGCTAGCGGTCACAGCAGGTCAGGCAGCCTGTATGGACAGAGAGTAAGCTAACATTTCAAGTCTAGGTGACTGTTCATCAGGGCTGAAGTAAAGCGTGGAGGAGACAGCATTTCTGCTGTAGTTGGGGGTGCGGTGTGGAGTGCTGGGAGAGCAAGAATGTTCGTTGAGCAGTTAATGATCAGAATGTGAGAATGGCAGAATAATGGTGTGTCTAACTACCAGATAGGCAAGAACAGATGGTTCCACTGGAGTGGGGGGAAGGGAGAGACAACGTGTTGACAGAAAATATAAGAAGTAAAGCCAAACTAGAGGGAGGAATGGGAGTGGGTTCACAATCTGATGGTGTTGAACTCAATATTAAGTCTAGAAGGTTGTAAAGTGCCTAGTCTGAAGATGAGATATTGCTCCTCCACTTTACTCTGTGATTCGCTGGAACATTGCAACATGCTGAGAACAGACAAGTGGGCATGTGAGCAGGATGCTGTGGCAAAATGACTGGCTACGGGAAGATTGGTCATACTTACACACGGACTGGAGGTGTTCTGCAAAGCGGTCACCTAGTCTACATTTTGATTCTCCAATGTAGAGTAGGCCTCATAGGGTGAAGCGAATGCAATAGACTATACTGGAGGAGATACAGCTGAAATGCTGGTAGCACGGAGGAGATGAAGGGGCCAGTGTTGCACCTTCTGTGGTTACATAGGAAGGTGCCTTGGGGACGTGAGTGGTGTTGGTGATTGAGGAATTAAGAAACCTGTCCTACAAGATAAAGAGATTATTTTGTTTTGAAGTTGATGTCTCTTCTGTACAGCATCCCTCTCCTCCTTCCTACCTTCCCCCCTCTGTCTCCCACTCCCTCTGCAGCCTCCCAAAGTCTTCCCTGAGGTCTTCTTGTCAGACACCCAGAGAAGGCATGCAAGAATTTTGGTGCAGTGGGAGGAGGAAGAGGAAGAAGAAGAAGACACGGCACAGTGGTCCAGTGGTTAGCACAGCTGCCTCACAGCGCCAGGGACCTGGTTCAATTCCAGCCTCAGGTGACTGTCTGTGTGGAATTTGCACATTCTCCCTGTGTCTGTGTGGGTTTCCTCTGGGTGTTCCAATTTCCTCCCACATTCCAAAGATGCGCAGGTTAGGTGGATTAGCCATGGGAAATGCAGGGTTACAGGGCTAGGGGAGAGGGATGAGTCTGAGTGTGATGCTCTTCGGAGAATCAGTGTGGGCTTGTTGGGCCAAATGGCCTGCTTCCAGACTGTAGGGATTCTATTGATAACAAGATAGAAAATGGCAAGGGTAACATACCACCAGCAGTGCACATTATTGTCTGGTATATCCTGGATGCCTGCATTATTCGAACATTCACTTTTAACCTCATGCAAAGGCCACTTTTGCATCTTCACAATCTCCAGTGCCACCAATTCTACAAACATCAAAGTCTCCATTTCCAAGACACTTATTGTAACTGTGAATTCAGCTCCTTATAGTCATCAAAGAACTGAAAAATCTACTTTCCAACCATCATCAAGAATTGACAAGTGCAAAACACTAGCAACTGATGTGCATCAATGTACAAACTGAACTTAACGTTAAAAAATGTTTTCTATGCCTGTGTATATACCTTCATATACTACAAATTTCTACTAAAAACTGAAATAACTGTGGATGATGAAAATCAGAAACAAAAACAGGAATTGCTGGAAAAACTCAGCCAATGTGGCAGCATCATTTTGAAGGGTCACTGGACCTAAAGCGTTAACTCTGCTTTCTCTCCATTGGTGCTACCAGACCTACTCAGTTGTTCCAGCAATTTGTTTTTGTTACAACTCTTTACTCTTATTTCTTTTCCTATTGCTTCTATGCTTTGTCACATCCTGCTTCAGTTGAGGTGGAGATTAGATACTCTTGGCCATGACTGCTGAGTTGCTCTTGGCTGATTATCTCTGGGTTTTTAAACCCATGAGGCCCCTGCCAAATACTATTCCAACTGCATCTATGTAGGGCTACACTGTGTCCTCAGGGAGAACATAGTTTATTGGGTAAAAACCAAAAGAACTGTGGATGTTGCAAATCAGGAACAAAGACAAAGTTGCTGAAAAAGCTCAGCAGGTCCGGCAGCATCTGGGAAGGAAAAAACAGAGTTAACGTTTTGAGTCTGGTGACCCTTCCTCAGAACTGCTGGTGGCTGGGAAAATGTCAGTTTATATGCAGAAAATAGGGACGTGGGTGGGGTAGGGAGTGAACGATAGGATAGAGCCCGAAGAGAGAGAAAGACAGTTGGATAGACAAAGGAGATAACAAGCATGGGGCTGGATATCTCGGATAGACAAAGGAGTTGCTTATGATCAGGCTGGGAGGGTGAATAGTTGTTAATGGGGACTGTTAGTGATGAACAACAGTGGGGTGTAATGGCAGGCTATGTGATAACAAGGTCTGGTGTGTGGGTTTGGGGGCTGGGACATGGGAGAGTTTAGGCCCTAAAATTATTGAACTCGATATTGAGTCTGGAGGGCTGTAGGGTCCCCAAGTGGAAAATGAGGTGTTGTTCCTCCAGCTTGCGTTGGGCTTCACTGGAACACTGCAGCAAGCCAGAGACGAGATGTTGGCCAGGGAGCAGGGTGATGCATTGAAGTGGCAGGCAACAGGTAGTTCAGGATCTTTTTTGTGAGCAGAACGTAGATGTTCTGCGAAGCGGTCACCAAGTCTACGCTTCGTTTCCCCAATGTAGAGAAGACCACATTGTGAGCAGTGAATGCAACAGACTAGATTCTGAGAAGTGCAGGTGAAGTGCTGCTTCACCTGGAAGGTATGTTTGGGCCCTTGGGTACTGGGGAGGGAGGAGGTAAAATGGCAGGTTTTGCACCAACAACTCACCCTCAACAACCTCTCTTTCAACTCCTCTCATTTTCTTTAGGTAAGAGGGAGTTGCCATGGGTACCCGCATGGGCCCTAGTTATGCCTATCTCTTTGTGAGGTACTTGGAACATTCCTTGTTCCAGTCCTATTCCGACCCCCACCCACAACTCTTTCTCCGTTACATCGATGATATCATCGGTGCTGCTTCCCTGTCTCGTCTGGAATTGGAAAACTTCATCAATTTCACCTCCAATGTCCACCCTGCCCTCAATTTCACCTGGTCTATCTCTGACTCCTCCCTTCCCTTCTTCAACATCTCTGTTTCCATTTCTGGGGATAGACTGGCTACTAATATCCATTACAAACCCACTGACTCCCACAGCTACCTGGACTATACATCCTCACACCCCACTTCCTGTAAAGACTCCATCCGATCCTCTCAGTTCCTCCAACTCCATCGCATATGTTCAGATGAGGCCAACTTCGACAAGGGAGCCTCCAAAATGTCCACCTTCTTCCTCAACCGAGGATTCCACACCTCCGTTGTTGACAGGGCCCTCACCCAGGTCCGACCTATCTTCTGCACTTCCGCCCTACCCCTTCTCTTCTCTCCCGCAACAGTGATAGGGTTCCCCTTATCCTCACCTACCATCCACATCCAGAAGATCATCAGACATCATTTCTGCCACCTCCAGCAAGATGCCACCACCAGACACATATTCCCCTCCCCTCCCCTGTCCATGTTACATCTGAGACACCCTGGTCCACACTTCCTTCACCCCCAACACCTCCCCACAGCCCTACAGCACCTTCCCCTGTAACCGGCGAAGGTATAACACCTGCCCATTTACCTCCTCCCTCCCCAGTATCCAAGGGCCCAAACATACCTTCCAGGTGAAGCAACACTTCACCTGCACTTCCGAGAATCTAGTCTACTGCATTTGCTGCTCACAATGTGATCTCCTCTACATTGGGGAAATGAAGCGTAGACTTGGTGATCGCTTCGCAGAACATCTACGTTCTGCTCGCAAAAAAGACCCTGAACTACCTGTTGCCTGCCACTTCAATGCACCGCCCTGATCCCTGGCCAACATTTCTGTCTTGCTACAGTGTTCCAGTGAAGCCCAATGCAAGCTGGAGGAACAACACCTAATTTTCCGCCTGGGGATCCTACAGCCCTCTGGACTCAATATTGAGTTCAATAATTTTAGGGCCTAAACTCTCCCATGTCCCACCCCCCTAACCCACACACCAGGCCTTGTTACCACATAGCCTGCCATTACACACTCCTGTTGTTCGTCACCAACTGTCCCCATTAACAACTCTTCACCCTGATCATAAGCAACTCCTTTGTCTGTCCAACTGTCTTTCTCTCTCTTCGGGCTCTATCCTATCATTTATTCCCTACCACACCCACCTCCCTATTTTCTGCATATAAACTGACGTTTTCCCAGCCACCAGCAGTTCTGAGGAAGGGTCACCAGACTCAAAATGTTAAATCTGTTTTTTCCTTCCCAGATGCTGCTGGACCTGCTGAGCTTTTTCAGCAACTTTGTTTTTGTTCATAGTTTGTTGGGTATTAATTGAAGGGAAACACTGGGTGCGAAATAGAAGGACTTTGAGAGAAGCTTCTATTTTCTTGTCCCTCTCACTGTCGTTCCCTTGATGGACCAGCCCCACTTCTCAGTAACCATTGCGCTGGACACCAATGGGACTCTGAAAGGCCAAGACTAAGGTATCATTCTGGAGGTCACCTTAAGTAGGATGAAAGAGCAAGCCATTGTTCAAAGTCTAAATGTACTTGCTCAATTGACACGTGACAGTTGGCTTCTCTTTCCATGGAAGAAAGCAGCATCACAGGGTCTGTAACAGCATGCCATTCTTGCTTGAAACAGGTCCCCTCAAGTGTCTCAACAATCATTCATGCTGAGATTACAAGCTTTGTCAGTACATCATACATTCTTTGTAGCAGCTCAATAAGTATCTTGTTCGGCTACTGCCCACGAGATACACTATCTTCAACCAACTAAACAGAGTGTGGAGGGGCTGCACTCTCCAGTGCAAACTCACTACTGCTGGCTTTGATTCCACCACCTACTATTGCTCAGTTGTGAAGCCTGAGCCAGAAAGTGAAAACTCAATTCTTTCTCTAACCAGTTCCACAGTATCTGAGTGCGTGTATAGTCTGTCTGTTCTGTGACTTTGCATCCCCAGAGGGATTGAGCTCCACTGAAATATCCTCTTTGGTGGACTCATTCTCAACTACTTCCTGTTGGATGAGTGACTATCCTGTGGGAAATAGAAGAAATGAATGATAACTGTCAAGATAGTGTAGGGATTCTGGTTTGCAATCAGTAATCTGCTGATTTTTAGGTGATTCGAATCATCCCCAGATCCCTTGTTCTGACTCTGGACTTAAATTAGGAATGTGAAGTGAAGAAGGCAGTAGACAGGTGTTTTCATGAATCTCTGTGTTTATTAAATGCAAATGAGTATATTACAAGAAATAAAAAGGCAAAAGTAATAAACAGGGAAATAAAACAAAGGTGAATAAAAATACAAGAGTTAAAAAGGCAAATTCAAAACAGTGAAACTGACACTATCAGTTATTAACTTAACACAGGCTAATTACTATTAGAAACTAAACTGTAGTTTCAAACACAGACATTTTAATCAGTTCTCCCGACCTCAGGATTCCCTGCACTGTCACCAACCCACCTTCCCCTCCCTGCTAGTTAGATTGGATACTTTGGGTCTCGAGGAAATAGGCTCACCGCTGGGGATACACACGATTTTGAAATACAGCTGGCTGTTTCCACTTGCTGTAGCCAGTGCTTCACTGAAAACTTAGGACAATGTTCAGTCTGGTTTGAGAACTTAGGCTTTCTTACTCTGTGGTGGTTTTTCTGAGCCAGTTTTCACCTCAGGATGTGTCTGAAGCTTTGTCAGTCAGGTTGGTGGTTTTTGGAGGTTGTCAGATCTGCTGGTCGTGGTCGAATGCCATTGGTTCCCCTGGTATGGAACAGCCCTGTGTCGGTAGGTTTCAGGGAGATAGCTGTGCAGATAGTTGTCTGGGAGAGTAGCTGCCTGAGACCCCTCTTTTGTTGGTAGCTGCAGGGATGGCTCTCTCCCTCTCTCTCCCAGATCAGGGCTAGCAGTCATACAGACTGTGTGCTCCATTATCAACTCACAGATCTCTCTTATCCATTGTGTTTCCGTGTCCCCTTTGTGCTGAATTGGCTTCCTGATAGTTTAGAGTAGGTGTAAATGTGTTTTGATTAAGTGGAATGTCCAGTATTTCTGCAAATGAGTATTAATTGAAGTTGAGATAACAAGGTGTAGAGCTGGATGAACGCAGCAGGCCAAGCAGCATCAGAGGAGCAGGAAGGCTTTTGAAGTTGAATTGAAGTTGAATGCCTTGGTACCTCTGAAGAATCCAAGATGCCTGAAGTTGTTGCTTTAGCTCTGGTTCATTGTTCCTTTAGGGCTGAGGCATGAATAGGATTTCTGACTGAACCATGGTTCCAGACAGCTATCCCCGTGATTGTGTATTCCAGAGCATAGCCCAGCTGCCTTTCTTTTTGTTTTACAAGTTCTGTTAAAAGTCCAGTATTCTAAATGTCAGGGATTTTTGCTCCCTCCTACATTTGTAGGAACATTTGAAGTTATTTTGTGCATGATCATATTTCATTCCTTTAGATATAAGTAAGCATGACTGAGTATTGCTGCTGCACGGCTGTCTGACATTTAACCTTAATCACAAAACTGGCAGAGCCCGTTTCCCCATCACTGACAAAAGACACTTTGAGACTCTACTCATTTGCAGTACCTTCCTCTCTGTAGTTATTCAATGAGATACCTACAGCCAGCCATCTCTGGTTTCTGTCCTTATTATTCTGCGAGGAAGGATAGAAGTTAACTATGAGTAAAATTAATTGTGCATACTTACCTCAATGAATCACCTACCTCCTACTTCCTGGTGACCTAACTATTGGCCACTCATCTACCTGGTCTCATGTTAACTGATAATTGCTTACCCCGCTTCAGAAACTGTATTCCTGTCCCTTTCAGATTTGCTGTCACACTCTCTCTTCAAAATACCTACTCTGGATTCCCCTGTTCTTACAAACTGCCATTCCATCTCTGACTCCAATTTGCTTTCTAAAATTTTTGAACTCATTGACATTTTCCAAATCTGTGTCCATCTTTTCCATTATTCCATGTTCAAATCCCTCCATCAAGATGCTGGCCTACTAATAATACCGAAACAATCCTTGTCAAAGTCACTAATAATAATATATTTTCAGGCTATGCCGATAATAAACTCCCCTTCCACATCCTTGTCAACATGCCTGGAATCTTTAAAACAGCTGACCACACCATCCTTCAATGACTTCCTTTGTCATCTCGCTGAATGTAACTGGTCTTCTTTGTTTCCATTATTATTTATCAAATCATAGTCAGAAAACAACATGCAATAGCCTCTCTTCCCATTCCCACATCATTAACTTTGAAATACCCCACAGATGTATCATCTTGGTTCCCTTCCATTTCTCATCTGGTTACTATCCCTCGCTGAGATCATCCAGAAATACATCATGTGTATGCTGGTGACTTTCAACTTTATCTTCCTTCTATATCTTTGCATCTTTCCACTGCATCTGACAAGCAGCACTTTCCTCCAACTAATAATTGGAAAGATCAAAGAACTAGTTTTTGATTCCCTACCAGAAGCTCTGTTTACTGTGTACTATTTCCATTCTGGAACCTGTTTTTAAGCTGAGTCAGGCCATTTGCAACCTTAATGCTGTATTTGGCCTTGTGATGAGTTTGTGACCTATATCCACACCTACATTGCTCAACTTTGATCCTGCCTCAGTTCATTTGCTATGAAACTCTTATCCAGGCCATTTTCACTTCTAGATCTCCTATTCTAACATGCTGCTAGTTGGCCTCTGATCATAATATTGTGTACATTCAAACTTCTACTACACCCTGTCCTCAAATCCTCTTCACCCATTAGGTTTCTGCTTTCTGATCTTCACAGCTCTTGGTCCAACGATGCATCAATTTTAAACTCCTCATCCTTGTTTTCAAATTGCTTCATGGTCCCATCACCTGCTTTCTCTCCTCTGGCTCTACAACCCTTTGTGAACTGTATGCCTTCTGGTTCACTGTAGTTGCATTATTAAATCAAGGACAAGGCCATGCTTATCCAGACCCATTATAAAACCTCTCCAATTCACTGCAATCTTCCAACTCCCCCTACATTCCATCTTTAGTTTAGTTTGGTCTTTTAAAGACTGGGTTCAGATTGTGCAGTGCACATTGCAGTCAGTACCAAACCTGGAAGTAACATGGCCACAGGGTAGTTGTGTTAAAATACCAGACAAATAAACTGCAATTCTTTCTGCATTTTCAGCATGACATTTCTGTCCTTCCTCTAATCATCCTACTTCCAAATTACTACCAATTTGGTATTGGGGTCTCCAACTCTTTAAGCAATAAGAAACTTTTTTTTCACCACTGATTTGTTCATTATGCTCATTTTAGTTTCAGGTAAAATTTCAGATTTTGATGCGGCTCGGTTCCTGCTGACATATATATTCAATTAGACAGGAGGATTTTCTTATGAACTGTCAAAGGATAGAGCATCATCTTGTGGATATTTATGATATTAATATCTCTTGAACTAAACATGACTTGCACTATCAAAGCAAACAACAATAAAACCATACACAGGAAATATTACAATGAGAGTGTTTTGTGGGGGAAGGGAATGCTAAGCATGAAAGCAGAAATGGGTTGATTTGAAATCGCAAGCTTTCGAAGCGTTGCTTCTTCATCAGACGAAGGAGCAGTGCTATGAAAGCTTGCTATTTCAGATAAACCTGAGGTATCGTGCAACTTCTAACTGAAGCCAGAAAGATTGACAAAGATGGTGTGACTATGATTAAAGATAATTTTAAGAAACTTTTACAGGAAAGGAGATAAGTAGCAAGAGGAAGTGATTTTGATTTCTAAAGAGACTGGACTATGGGAAAGAGATTGAAATCCTCTCATAAGGGCATTAGATCCTTTCTAGTATAGGGTTTCTTGGTATCCTCAAGTATTGCGACATCAGGGACCATTAGTCATTATGAAGAATGAGTGGTGGTAGTAATTCTTTAGGAAGGTCATCACAGCTAAAGGAAACTTTTGTTACCTGCCATCAATACTTCTAACAAGGAGCCTCTGAATAGTGAGCAGGAAAAGGATTCCATCTCCACCTCCAAAACCCCTTCTCCTTCTCAAAGCCAATATTCCCACTTTGGCCCCGTCCATTTTGTTGACTAACTGTAGGCACAATTTAACTTATGCAATATTCAAATTAAAAGATGACAAGTTAGCAGTTGATTTCATATCTCTTCTTATTTATGATATTACAAAGTCAAAATTACTCATGAGCGTCCATTTCTAACTAAATGCTTTTGCTAACATCATTTCATTCACATTTTCTGTTCTTTTCTTCCCAATGCCAGGATTATGTTGTTTTTGTAATTGCTTCTTGAATTCCTTCTTCAGGTAGAGATAAGTTCATTACCTCCTTATTCAGCACAGTCATTCATCAGTTTTTGCAATGCTAAGGAGTCTTAAGGCCCATCTCTCACAATACTCAATAGAAAATGAGGACACCAGGCAGAAAAATGTGTTCTCTGTCCAAGGATTAGATTAAGACCATTATTCAAGATTCAGCTCCAACAAAATCATCCAGAGAGTCAAAGAGGAGATATATTTGATACAGCTGATATTTCATTTTTAAGAAAATTGACAGCCTAAACTTAAATAACTTGTTAAGTTTTCGAGAATAAATTGTGTCCATTTTGAGTGAATGCTTTTAACTTGCAAAAAGTGTAATTGCAGCATGACTAATTAATCTGTTACAAAAATGTATGCAAGATCGATAAGTATTGTTTCAGAAATTACTTTGTCATGTAATTTGTCACTTAACAATTCCAAAATGAAACTCGGATGGTGGAACCTTATAAGGCCCCAAGCAACTGGGCTACAATGAGAAATATGTAAGAAATGTGTGAGAAGTCCAGTGAGGTCCTTGTCAACGTCAATTGCACTTTCCAAGTGTCAAGGCAAGATTGCAAGGGAGTGGTGAGATACCGATTAATGGAGATTATTGCTCATTAACACACTAATGATCATTGAATCTCACCTCATTAATCTGCAGGTTTCAATTCTACTACAGGCTGGATAGATAATTGTTGCTGAAAATTCCTGACATGAAAGTAGGAGCTGGTACTGGCTACAGCAGCCTGCCACATGTTCCTCTTACCTCCATCTTGAACATCTCAGGGTACACTCAAGGGCAGTCGCCACATGCACTGCAACCACATCCTGGCCATCCAACACATGCCAGTCTCTCTGCACTGTCAAAGCTCATCTGTGATCCACTTACAGTAAACTTTTTCTCTGCCATGCTGTACTTTGAGGTACATTAGCACCTCATTGCAATGATGCTGTAAAGACACTTGGTTCACAAGGACATGCACCAAGCTTACATATTGAACCAGGGTGCATCTCAGGACTTCTAGCTGTCTCTCCCAACACTTACTCACCTTGCATCTACAAGGATGCTCACTGCATCTCTGCCCTGCTGTGTCTTACTTGTGACGCAGACACAAAGCCAGGCATTTCGTTGTCAGTCATAACAAGTCCAGGATGGACATCTTGCTGTGTGGTACCATACTACATCAATGTCACCATGCACCATGCGACAGTAACTAATGTAGCAGACACACTGCATGCCCTTAACCAAATTACATGTCTCTAAGTCGGAGAGGAGTAGTGCTCAAACATGTCAAAGGAAACACTTCTGATAGAGGATTTTAGCGCAATAAGTCAAGTGCAGCCTCCAGTATTAATCATGGGCATAGTCAGGCAGCCATTTGGGGCAGACAAGGTCAAAAGCTTTTCCCTTGGGTTGAGGAACCTAATGTTGGGCACCAGACCACCTAGCTCTTTTGGCCCAGTTATGGACCATTTTCTTCTGGAATGAGTGAAAAGGAGGGATTGAGTCAGATGAAACTGGATAGCAAAGCTGTTAATGTCAGTGCAGGAGAGAGAAAGTAATGATGTATCCCAAGTGAGTGCATAGGCAGTATAGGGGGAGTGGAGGGTGAAAGGTACAGGGGAATAGGGTGGACGTGATGGAAAATATTGCAATCAACTGCGAAAGTGGGAGAGCATTCGCCTTGTTGGGTGGTAGATGCACTGGCAGAGACATAGTAAGTATTAGGATGCAGAGAGAAGTTGGCAGCATGTACCCTGGCAAAGCAGAGAAGGTCATTGACCTTCTTCCTACACTGCTGGGCATTCCTCTAGATGGCTGGGACTGCAATGACCCAGGTGTCAACATTGGGTCAGGCTAGCATGGTCTGGGGTTGTGGTGTTGTCTGCCAATCCTGGGAAATATGCACGCCCCACTCTGCACCACCCCAAACACCAGGATCCCCAGGTCTCTGTCTGCAAAGCGGGGTGCCAATTTCTCAAAATCTGGGGCAAATGCCATGAACCATGCAGGGCAGCCCTGGACTGCCAGCACTTGTCAAGGTAATTGATGATTTTTGAAACATGGTGTCAGCACTAGGGATGTCAGTGGCAAGTTCTTCCCTCTATGGCTAGTGATAGAATCCAGCTAGTGAACAAGAGCAGCAAGAAAACCCACTAGGCCTCAAAGAGAGAAACCCTCCATGCAACTTGGCAAAAATGATACTTAGTCAAAATAAGGTAAGATTCAGCCCATAGACTCTGATTCAGATTCCATTAAAGTGTGACATTCCATCTAATGTGACCATTGACTGCTGTATTCCCAGTTACACCGTAGCAAAGGAGTGTATTTCATAAGTGTGAACCAATTGAAATGATCTTTCAAAGTTACAGAAAACAGAATTGGGCATTGAATGCATACAAAATAGGCAAACAGTCTGCATCTATGGTAGTTTAGCATTTTTAAAAAACCTTAAATGAAAGGGGCAAGAAACAATGCTTTCTGAACAAGGGTCTAGGTCTGAAACGTCAGCCTTCCTGCTCCTCTGATGCTGCTTGGCCTGCTGTGTTCATCCAACTCTACACCTTGTTAACAAGGTGTGGAGCTGGATGAACACAGCAGGCCAAGCAGCATCATAGGAGCAGGAAAGCTTGACGTTTCGGGCCTAGACCCTTCATCAGAAATGGGGGAGGGGAA
>JAHRHZ010000012.1:76151384-76309033 GCA_024137785.1 Ginglymostoma cirratum | reverse complement strand
CTGATGCTGCTTGGCCTGCTGTGTTCACCCAGCTCCACACCTTGTTATATCAGAGAAGAATATATGTGTATGGGCCGGTGAGTGACAGGTTTTCCAGGATAAAAATATTTGGAGGATGTTGAGTAGAGAAATAAAATGTAATTTTTCATAACCACTGAGCTTCAAAATTTTTGATTTAGAGCTAAACTACATTAATTAAATCATGCTTCAATTGTTTACGAGCTTGGTTGGACATTCCCCATGAAGTACTGTGTGCAGTTTTGGTCTCCTTATCTCAGGAAAGATATTACTGACATAGAGGAAATGCAACAAAAATCCACCAAACTTGTTTTCAGGATGGAAGGACTGTCCTATGAAGCTAGATTGGGTAAACTGGGCCTATATTCTCTTGGGTTTCAAAGAATGAAAAATGATCTCACTGTAATCTACAAAATACTTAAAGGATAGACAGGTGTATGTAATTAAGATGTTTTTCCTATTTAGGGACTCTAAAACCAGGAGAGAAGGAGCATGTCACTTAGATCTGGGATGAAGAGAAATTATTTTACTCAGAAAGTTGTGAACATTTGAAATGCTCTACCACAGACAGCTGTGGAGGCTCAATCTTTGAGTATGTTTAAGATACACACTGACAGATTTCAAATTACAGACGGCATACTGGGTTATGGGGATAGGTTGAGTAAAAGGCTTTGAAGTACTTGATCTACTGTGATGGTACTGAATAACAAGGCAGGCTCAATGTGCTGAATGGCGTACTCTTGTTCCTATGTAACCTGGAGAAAATAGCATCAGTGACAGCCCAGATGCATTTGTGAGCCAAGAATTTGGAGAGATCACATAGGACCCTAGTTTCTCACGTAAATGAATCACTGGCATAAAAATTCAGGACAGCAGTGACCTTGACAGGACCCTGGATGGGGTTGCCACCCAATCCTTCTGTGAGCAAGTCCTGTTCCAGCCAATTATTAATTTCTCATTACAAAATACCTAATCTTGGATGGCCTGTACTCTAGCAGGCTCCTCAACGTATTGATCTGGAAAAATATCTCGTATACACTCCTGGAGTTCCTACTGTACAATATTGTCACTGATTTAATTTCTCAATCCATTTACAGATATAAGTCATCCATAATTACAACTGTATCAGAGATAAAAGGTACTGCAGATGCTGGAGAATCCGAGATAACAAGGATGGGGCTGGATGAACACAGCAGGTCAAGCAGCATCATAGGAGCAGGAAAACTTGACGTTTCGGGCCTAAACCCTTCATCAGAAATAATTACAACTGTACCTTTATTGCTTGCTTTTCTAATTTCCTGTTTAATGCCTTCCTGAACATTGCCGCTACAGTTTGGGTGTTATATACAAGCCCACTTTTGTTTTCTGCCCCTTGGTGTTTCTAAGCTCTACCCACATAGATTCAGCTTCACCAGGGCTAAAACCCTTCCTCACTATTGTCATAATGATCTCTTTAACCAGCAAAGCTACCCCACCTTCTTTTCCTCTTTGTCTCTCCTTTCAATTCCCAACACTGGTCACCCTCCAGCCACATCTCTGTAATCCCAACTTTATCGTACCTGCTTACGCCTATTTGTGCAACTAATTAATCTACTTTTCTGCAAATGTTCTGCGCATTAAGACACAATGCCTCACATCTTGCCTTCTTAAAGTTTTAGTCCCGTTCAAGTTATTTTGCACTGTGGTTTGAATTCTCTGCCTTTTACCTTTCTTATGTCCGATTCTGTTTTTGAATTTTGCCTTTATTTCACGCTCTATTCCCTCCCTGTGTAAGTTGCCCCTTCCATTTTAGTTAAAACCCTCCTCAAATGCAGTAGCAATATTCCCCTTGAGGACACGGTTCTGTTCCTGCCCGGTGCAAACTTCCCCTTTCTATTGGTCGGACCTCCACCAGAACTGATCCCAAAGCCCCAGGGATCTGAAACACTCCCCCTTGCACTGCCTTTTCAGCCATGTATTCATCCAATAGGTCCTGCTATTTCTATTTTGACAAGTGTGTGACACTGGTAGCAATCTGAAATTGCTACCTTTGAGGTTCTAATTTTTAACTTCATAACTCCGTGTATTCTGCTTTTAGAACCTCATCCCTTTTTTCAATCAATGTCATTAGTACCGATGTGTACCACAACCACTGGCTATTCACACTCCAATGTAGAATTCCCTGTAGCCTATCCTTGATCCTGCATCCAGGTGGCAACATACAATCCTGGAGTCTTGTTTGCGGCCACAGAAATGTCTATCTGTTCCCCTTTCAATTGAATCCCCTTTTACTATTGCTTTCTCACAATTATATTCCCTCTCCAGCAAAACATAGCTAGTTTTGGTGCAATGAATTTGACTATTGCCACTTGCGTTTGCAATGTCTAAAGTGGTTTTTCAGGCAAAAGGGAAAAAGGAATTCTGCCTGTCTAGTCCACTTTCTCTGCCTGTGGTCATCTATTCCTTCCCTGCCTGTGGAGTCTTGGCCAACAATATGACCACCTCTCTCTACATGCTATCCATGATGCTCTCAGCCTCATGGATGCTCCACAATGTTCCCAACCATAACTCCAGTTCCAATATTTGGGCTACCGGGAGTGGCAACTGGAGACACTTCTTGCACACGTCCTGCTCCTGGGCATTGGAACTGTGCCCGACTTCCCACATAGAACATGAAGAGCTAACCCCCTCAATATTATTTTCTCCGTCCAGATCTGTTGTGTTCTTCACAAATGCAATTACTATCAGATCTTAACCTGTGTTGGCGTTGTGCCATATCAGGAAGCATGCCTCACATAAATAGTTACTTGAGCCTATGGGTCACTTATTTTGTTCCCTTGTTCTTTTTAATTTTTGTTAGTTGTTAGAGAAGTTAAAAGTGTACTAATTTTCAAATTGATTATGGTTTTACACTTTAATGACTACTGGGGCAGTAAATGTGTCCTGCAATTACAGAACTTTGGGTTGCTGCAATACGACACCTGTTATCTGCCTGGTAATTCCCAAAACCTTACAGTTAAAATGGACAAAGATGGGGGTGCAAATCCAGCAAATCCACATATTTTTACTGTGTGGCAGAAAGTTTGGACTCATAGGGGTAATTTTGTTTGCCTTCTTTCCGAGACCAACTTGGGAAGTTCTAGCACTGTTAAACACACTTTTCAGGTCTGGAAGTAGTAATGTAAAAATATTAGTGTCTAACCTCAACTATATTGTTTGAAATGCCCCTTCTCAGCCTTATTGTCAGAATTTCCCAATCCACAAAATGACTTACCATTTAGCCTAGTTCACAATCTCTTCACTCACAGAGGCTAAATTAACATTATTCTTTGAGAAGAAACTATTTTCTAAAATAAGAAATTGTCATGGCTTTAACAATTTTTTTCAGGCTGCCCACATCCTTAATGGAACAAATTACACACAGAGGTCTTTTGGACATTTTTTGTTCACATTGAACATTGTGTTAACTCCACAGATGGTGGTAACCTATCACCAAATCTCCCTTTTTACACAGGAACAATCCTTGACTTTAATACTGCCTCATTTAGCTCCTCTACCAAGGCGTCAGTATCTTTGACTCTCAAACGTTTCATATCAGCCAGGGCTCCCTGATAGGATCAGATTGACAGGCCCAATCAGGGAACTCATTCTATGAGGTTCAGCTGGCTGACCTGGTTACAATCATTACAAACATTATACCAAGAAAAACGAAGCAGCTCAACTTGCACGAACTGTCTTGCCCTTCCCTCTTGCCGGCCTCCCGCACCGCACGTCATTCAGACAGCGCACCAGGCTGGGGGGCTGAGCCCGGAGCTTGCTGCAGTCAACACGGCGAGGAGGAGGCTCCCTCTCGGGCTGTGGATGGGGATCCGCCATTTACGAAGCTCAGCATCGTGGCCGTGCTCGAGCTGATGTGAAGCGGCTGTGTGTTGGGTTGTGGCCGTAATGAAGAGGAAGAACGAGAGGCGCAAAGGTTGTGTGTCGAAGCGACGCTCTATACGGAAGAAGCCGGAGGAGGAGCAGCCGGCAGAGGCTGCATTGGTGGCTGCTGCCGATGTTTACATCAGGGTGCAAGGTGAGAAGAGCAAATATCGTGTCACAACATGAAGCAAATTATTTATTGCTGTTGATGCGTTTCAAATGCTGGACTCCTAAAGTCAGATTGCTGCGGACATTAAGGTAATGAAAACAGGAAAAGGCAAATGCTTCAACCATTTTTATTCTTTTCTAGCTTGCCCAATTATTATTTCAATACCGACAAACGGTCACTCTTGGTAAGAGTTATTGGTAAATCAGAAATTAGAGATCATAAAGGTATTGTTTTAAAAGGAAAACACTCTGTGCTGAATTTCACTGGACAACGGTCCACAACCGCCAAGCATAGCATTTTACCAGAACGCAGCATGAAACTAGTGAGATGGATTATGAGACAGTTGAAAATTACGTGTGGGTTATAGTAATAATTTGCTTTATTTACGTTGCTAAGGAAGCGATTATCTTTCTTTTCAAACTGGAATCTAACGAATGAGTCTGAGCTCTCTAAACGTTTGGCTCATTAGAACTGGGGCTAAAAGGGAACTGTCATCAGTTATTTACATTGCTGAAGGAAAAATCTGAGAAGAGCTGTGCGTCATTCTCGTCATTTTTTGCATTTCAGAACATACTTACATCATGTGTGTCAATATTATGGGCTGATACATTGATGCAAACAGTTGCGCCAAAGTTTCCTACTGGTGTGATCCATGACAACAATTATTATAATTTCAGATGTATATGATGAAAGAATATTTTTAACTTTCGTGAGCAAAGGTTATTTTCAGTGCCTTTGTACATAATCAGACCATTAGTTGGCACCTGTTGAGTGACTGAAGTTTGAATCATTAGAATCCCTACAGTGCGGAAACAGGCCCTTCGGCCCAACAAGTCCACACCGACCCTTGGAGCATCCCACCCAGACCCATCCCCCTATAACCAACACACCCCTGAACACTATGGGCAATTTAGCATGGCCAATCCACCTAGCCTGCACATCTTTGGACTGTGGGAGGAAACCGGAGCACCCGAAGGAAACCCACACAGACACGGGGAGAATGTGCAAACTCCACACAGACAGTCACCTGAGGCTGGAATCGAACCCGGGTCCCTGGCACTGTGAGGCTGCAGTGCCTACCACTGAGCCACCGTGCCACCCTGTTTGGGGTCACATCTGTGGGTATTCTACAAACCAGTCATCCAGTATGTGCTGCCCTCACAAAGTAGACAAGATCTTGCTGCGAGCAGCCAATTTGATATACTAAATTAATAGAATTATCTGTACATTGCTTTTCCATCTTGAAACAAACACATGGTTGTTCTGTAATGATCACGACTGCAAATTAATTATTATTTTGCAGTCACTTCTAAGATAGTAATCCATTCAAATGTTACAAACTTGAATGGTTTATTAATCATCAGAACGCCTAGATTAATAACTATTTGAAAGCCTATATGATTTAATGACGTGTATTTATAGAACTAATCCAACTTAATATAAATGATCCACAATAATTTAATAAATCCTGCTATTTTGACCAGTGACTTATAATCAGATTTTTAAACAATGTTGTCGTCTTTTGCCCCAAAGCCTGGCACTCCAGTTATAGCACTGAAAGATTCACTGGATCCTTACAGTGTGGAAGCAGGCCATTCATCCTGTTGAGTCCATACTGACCCTCTAAAGAGCATCCCACCCAGACCCACGCCCCTACAGTACCTATGTAGCCCTGCATTTCCCATGGCCAATCCACCTAACCTGCACATGTTTGGACCTTGGAAGGAAACCAGAGCACCCGGAAGAAACCCATGCAGACAGGGAAAATGTGAAACTCCGCACAGACAGTTGCCTAAGGTTGGAATCAAACCCATGTCCCTGGCGCTGTGAGGTGGCACTGCTAGCCACTGAGCCACCATACTACCCCCTGATTTTGCTACCAACATGAAGGAAAGCACTGGCCAGTTGATTGTTAAAAAAACTTTCATTTCTTGTATCAACAGTCAGATCATTGGATGTACAGTCATTCGAAAAGTACCTGTATGTATCCATAAGGAATTTGGAAGAAAAATTAAGTTTTGGAAATCATGAATGGCAAGTGACTATATACATTTGTTATGTAATTGTATATGCAAACTTAATTCACCAAATATTATTACAGAAAATTCAAACTGCACGTGAACCTCCTGAAAGTGTAGGGAACATAGGTTTTAGAAGAGTCTATTCCGAGAAATACCACAACTTATAATGGCAACTGGTGTCTGTAGAACACGGGTAAGTGGAGTTGAAATGCCCATCAGCCATGATTAAATGGCAGAGTGGACTCGATGGGCCAGAGAGTGGTGGGCCTGTGGAATTCACTGCCACGGAGTGCAGTGGAGGCCGGGACGTTGAATGTCTTCAAGGCAGAGATTGATAAATTCTTGATCTCGCGAGGAATCAAGTGCTACGGGGAGAGTGCGGCTAAGTGGAGTTGAAATGCCCATCAGCCATGATTAAATGGTGGAGTGGACTCGATGGGCCGAATGGCCTTACTTCCACTCCTATGTCTTATGGTCTTAAGTAAAGCATTTTGAAGGCTTTTGTTTTCAGATTATCATGCTGCACTGTTTGCAGCTGGCAGAAGTGAGATGGAAATCTAAGTATTTTCATTGATTCTTTTCTTCGACCATGAATAGCAATTCCAAGCTGAGAATTTTCACTGATATCCTTGAACACCTTATCCTATTCACATGCAATGTGCTCCTCCCACGTGCTACCTTATACTTCAATGGATATGCATTACAGAAAGATGTGTAATTGTGCTAGTTGGAATTGTCACTTGAGCTAGCAGTGTGGACAGATGTATGTACTGGAAGCTACATATATGAACAAACACAAACCTGTATTTTGCAGTCAGAAAGAGCAATGTACCCATACTCCACTTGCTTCTGCTCAGTAAAATATGTGACAGCCATTCTTTGATTTATTTTATTAGAGCAATGTCTTGACCAATCAGACTCAATATCCCTGATTTAAAATTTAAACTAAGCTTGGCAGTTAACTACTAAACATCATTAATTGGTGCATTCTTTATGGCAACCACTTTTGTCAATCTGAATTCACTTGCCAAACAATCAACACACTTCTCACCCAGTATAAATGTTTTCCCTTTTACTTTGATAATTCATACAAATTGTCTTGATGAGTGCAGGGAAAAAACCTTCAACAAATTGTCATTTTTCACCAGGACATAGATATTACTTGACTCAGTTTCTTGAACTTTGACCCACATTATGAGGAAAGGCGTACTTACACTTCTCTTCCATTTTAAATGTAACTAGTAGCTATGACTGACTAAGGCTTCAATGCAGAATGCCTAATGGGACAATTTGCACACTCAAAGCCCAATAACTATGTCACAATTTAATTTAAAATATGGTGTGGAGGCGCCAGTATTGGACTGGGGTGGGCAAAATCAGAAGTCAAACAACACCAGGATGTAGCCCAACAAGTTTATTTGAAGTCACAAGCTTTTGAGTGCTGTTTATTCATCAGGTGAAGCATCTTTAGTGTCATGGCGGAAGTTGGGGGCTCCTTGTACAATGCATTTCAAGATGCCCTTGACATAGCCAGAGAGGTTATCAAATGGGGTCCCGTTACCTGATGTGATGTGATGGGATGTCTGGATATGTCGGCTTTATGTGTCTTCTGAAGGCAGTAAAAGTCTTCTATGCAAGAAGTACAGGGGATGAGAGTGCATAGTGTGGATTAAAGGTCTTGATTAGTCTGTTGAGTTGACAGGTGTGTTCTTTGGTCAGATTGGCAGGTAGTTGTCTGTAGTGTTCCTGGTTGTTCAGTCATTGGGTGCTTCTTTGGAGTAGTCTGTTCTGTTCTGTATGAAGATGGCTCCTCCTTTTGTGTGCTGGTTCAATGATGTTGCTGTTGGTCTTGAGAACATAGATGGCGTTGCTTTATGCTTGAGCGATGTTTTGGGCTATCTTGTGAACGTGGCTGATGAATTTGGTTTTGACGCATCTCGTGGTGGCTTAAGCATATGTGTCGAGCCTTCTGGAGAGGTCCAATTGGACTCTTACTTTTTTTTTGCTGCACAGTGGATCTCTCTTTTCCAGTTTGTTAGTTGTCTCATTGGGATTGCTGCTGACATCTTGGGGTTTGTGGAAGAATTCACAGAACCATATTCGCCTGATGAATTCCTCCGTGTCTGCCGCAAGACCAATGGGGTCTATTTTCACAGTGAGGCAGAAATCGAGCCCTCAGCCGAGAGCTTCGATTTTGTCTAGTTGAAGGCTGTGGTCAGATAAGTTGACGATGGACTTCCTGGTGGTGGTACTGGTTTCAGTCATGGTACCTGGGGAGGCTTGGGTGTTGCTAGTGCTGATGCTGAGTTTCTCCAGTTTCCTATTCTTGCTACACATGTAGTTGGCGCAGTTCCGTTGCCTCATCTGCTTGGCAGTGTCTCATAGCTGGTCTGCTGTATCCTGAGCGCATGCTGAATATATAGAATCTATCCTGATTTCATAGTTGCTGGTGTACAAGATGACTGATGAGTGAGAGGTGCGACAGCAGAGTCTCTGCGTAGTCTGTGTTGTAGGTTGACTTGAGTGGGTTTGTGATCTGTAGTCCTTTCAGGATCTTCTCTGCTTTCTTGCATCTCTGCAGAAACTTAATGTCTCTGTCACTATGCGTGTTCTTCTTGGAGATTCTCTTCACTTTGAGCCGGCACTGGGTAGTTATGATGTGGAGGTGTGTATGTTGGACTAGGGTGAACAAAATTAGAAGTCACATGACACCAGGTTGTAGTCCAACAAGTTTGTTTGAAATCACAAGCTTTCACAGCGCTACTCCTTCAAAGCTTGTGATTTCAAACAAACATGTTGGACTATGACCTGCTGTCATGTGACTTCTAATTTAGAATGGGAATAATTGTCATAACTTCATTTTACTTTTCTATTCGTGGACAAAATTGATGATGATTATAATGATGATAACAACTTTACACTGTGATTTAATAGTCACTTTCCATAATTTAATGATCCTTTAGATTGAAAGATTGCTTTCCATCACTATAGGATTTGTAATCTTGTGTTCAGCTTTCTAAGCAGGTACTGATGTGAACAGTAAGTTACTCAAACTTTTGTATTTTTTTTTAACCTGTGTAAAATGTGTTTTCTTTTTCTGTATTTGATTGTATTACCGGGCCATTGTTTTCAATTAAAATCCATCATGGTTTGTATCAGTACGGAGCTTTTTGTTCCTGGATAACATATCTACAATTTAAGATGCTTCATCTGCATTATTTACAAATAGCTAAGCAATCTTTCAATTTTTTAAGTTCATTCACGGGAAGTGGGTGATTCTGACTGGGCCAATGTTTATTGGCCATCCCTAGTTGCCCTTGAAAAGATGGTGATGAATTGCCTTCTTGAACTGCTGTAATTAAGACCGTAAGACATAGGAGTGGAAGTAAGGCCATTTGGCCCATCGAGTCCACTCTGCCATTTAATCATGGCTGATGGGCATTTCAACTCCACTTACCCGCACTCTCCCCGTCGCCCTTGATTCCTTGCGAGATCATGAATTTATCAATCTCTGCCTTGAAGACATTCAACGTCCCGGCCTCCACTGTGCTCTGTGGCAGTGAATTCCACAGGCCCACCACTCTCTGGCTGAAGAAATGTCTCCTCATTTCCGTTCTAAATTGACCCCCTCTAATTCTAAGGCTGTGCCCACGGGTCCTAGTATCCCCACCTAACGGAAACAACTTCCCAGCGTCCACCCTTTCTAAGCCACACATTATCTTGTAAATTTCTATTAGATCTCCCCTCAACCTTCTAAACTCTAATGAATACAATCCTAGGATCCTCAGCCGTTCATCGTATGTTAGGCCTACCATTCCAGGGATCATCCGTGTGAATCTCTGCTGGACACGCTCCACCGAATTGATTCGGTGTAGGTGGATCTGCAATGCCATTAGGGAAGGAGTTCCAGGATTTTGACCCAGTCACACTGAAGGTTTTGAGATATATTTCCAAGTCAGGATGGTGAGTTGCTTTGAAGGGAACTTGCAAGTATTTGTTGCCATAGTACTTATTATTCTTCTTTCCAATGTCATTGATTAAATCATTCATGTTCATTATCCAATTGATTTTTTTTTTAATTTGTTACATTTTATGGAGATGTAAAGTCTGCATGAAATTCTAGGATGTACTAATAGTACACTGCATTTATGGAATTGCAGGCTTTGTAAGCACCAAATTGAGCACTCAGCTGGCTTCAGGACCTTATTTGTAATTCAGTTCAAATGTTTTAACGTTCAGAATAATACTGACAGTATTCAGGGTCCTGCAAAAATTGCGTCCTTTAATGTAGAACCATGCAGAATCCTTTTTAGGGCATGCATCAGAATTAAGGATGATTTTATTCCAGTCCAATGGCTCTGAGTGCCTAAGTGGTCTGATCTTGAATCCGCAAATCCTGCCACAAGTGGGACAGCTGGGGTTTACTCAAATGGATGGATAAGATATTCAGGTTTTAACATGCTCCTTCCACTATTCGTTCTTGACCTCCAGATGGGCCTGTCAAGACACTCAAAATAGTTGGTTCCTTTATGGATGTGTCTTCAGATTGGACAAACTTGTGTTTGAGATTCCCTTGAGTCTGTGCAGATATTGCAATTTTTCAAGGAACATTAGAGGATATCCTTGAAGTATTTACACTGCCCTCCTGGTTGCTATCTGCTGTGATGAAGATAGGAGTAGAGAGCCTGTTTGGAAGTCCTGTGTCAGGCACGCAGGCAGGTGGCCAGTTCACTGCAGCTGATCAGTGGTAACTAGTGCCTTTGTGCTGGGATGTTGGCCTCAGAGAGAACACTGATATTGGAACACATATTCCTGCTAGTGCAGTTACAGGGTTTTGCAGAAATAGTGGTGAAAGTATTGTGCAGAATCACTTTAGAAAAGTCAGGATTGTCTCTGCCAACAACACTACCTTGTAGTTTTTTAATATTTGAAATGAATTTCTTATTTAGGGCACTAAGTTCTGAATGAGCTCATTAAAGGTATTTAAACACAAAAATTTTGAATTTGTAACTTTGGGATGTTCAAAACCAGTGTAAATGAATGAAGTCAGAGATGGTTGTGAGCAACATTTGGGATGAATAGGATACAGGTAGCACAGGACTGAAGTTATACATGTTGGTACTGACAAGGGCACAAATTAGGATTTCAGGATCTGATGGGCTGAAGAAGGGGTAGAAGTGAATGATGCTAAGGAAATCAACGTAGGTATGCTCTGCGATGGAGAGGATTTGGAGGTGAAATCCCATTGCATTGACCCAAGTATAAGTGCAATTCTTTTTCGTTGGCTATAATTTACTGTTGAAATAGCAGAGTGCTAATAGTGCTTGCCATTATTGATGTGCAAATTTTACGGAAGGGGGAGATGTGCAGTTAAACACAGAAATTCAAAAGTTCCCATTTGGGGTTTGGCAGCTGGCCACTAACTTTTACAAAAAAAGGCATCTTGCTTTGTGCCTCACCAATGAATGTCGTGATGCTGCTGAACTTGCTTGGCAGAAACGAACGACACCAGCCTCAGATTGTTGCTTATCCATTTCAATTTAAGTGCACTTTTAATGATGCAATAGGTGTTCAGTACTGATAATCAATCTGTCTGGTTTTGAAATTGAACTGTTACAAGCCTAGAGTCTCATTTCTTCAGCTTTTAAAGATGTTAACTTGCTGAATAACTCTCCTGTTTTTTACCTATTTATTTTTCTTTCTGTATCTGAGTTGACATTGAATTCACCCATTCTAGGTGTAGGTCATTAAGGATCAAGAAACCAATTGGTTAAAAATGTCTCGAGCAGCATCAGTCTCTAGGCATGCAACAAAGTGTGGAGGCAGGCCTCCATGAATTATGACAGCCATCATGAAGATTGAACCCATGCCTTCGGCATTATTTTGCATCACATTTTAGCCAACTGTGCTAACTGATCCATGCCCATTCACAGTACTTGTGCTGTTAATTTCACAATTGTCCAGTTTAGTTAAGGAGATGCACAGTTGCTTTCTCAGTTCACTCAAGTTCCAAATATCTGTTTTCTTCTTGTGATGTTATTAGCTCAATTTTCAGCAATTTGCCCTGCAAAAATGTTAACCTAACCTAAACCTAAATCTGTCTAATGCCATGGATTCACTCCAACAGTAAATTATGGTCCAATATGTTATTTTTGATAGGCAAAAAAGAGATAGTTGTTTGAAAAAAGAACAAATAAATAATGTTTCCAGGATCTGAATCAGCAATACTCCTTCTCCCTCTGCCTCATGTCACTACATAAGCATATTATACTTCTGCCTTCTACAACTATTCTAAAGTTCCGCTAACATTTTTTCATTGGCCTCAATAATATGAGAATACTAGGCCATTTTTCTACCTACATCTTTGATCTGAATGGGCAAGAAAGGAGAAGAGACACAAATAATTTTCACAACTTTAGAAGTTAAAATTATTTTGGGTAATTGAATTTTGTAAGCTTTGCAATTCATGAAATAGCTTGTATTTGATATATATTTCATTTTGCATAATCTGATATTCTGAGAGGTACTGTGATAACATTGTATTCTTATTTTGTCTTGGTTTTTAATGCTTTTCTCTAGAAACCCGCAATTTGTCACAAGGTTATTTTGAAAAAAAGTCAAAAGTGCGATGCAGTTTTTAGATACTTCGATTTCTGAACTTTTCTTTCTGTTGCACATTTAACTATTTCCACCTGATGCTACTCTCATAATATTTCCTTTTATTTGGCTTTAGAAAGTTATTCCTCTGCTTTGCTGTATTTTTTTAAGGCTTTCAACAACGTCACTCATGGCAGGCTCATCCAGAAGATTAAGATGCATGGGATCCATGGTGACTTGGCCTCGTGGATTCAGCATTGTTTGCCCATAGAAGGCAGAGGTTGATGTTGGAAAGTTGTTTTTCAGGCTGGAGGTCTGTGACTGGTTGTGTTCTGCAGGAATCCGTACTGGAACTTCTGCTGTTTGTGATATATATAAATGACTTGGATGAAAATGTAGATGGGTCGGTTAGTAAGTTTGCAGACAATACAAAGATTGGTGGAGTTGTGGATAGTGTAGAAGGTTGTCAAAGATTACAGCGGGATATGGATCAGTTGCAGATACGAGTGGAGAAATGGTGGATGGATATTAATCCGGGAATGTGTGAGGTGCTGAACTTTGGGATATCAAATGTTAAAGAAAAGTATACAGTTAACGGCATGATCCTCAACAGCATTGATGTACGGAGGGATCTTGGGGTTCAAGTCCATATCTCCCTGAATGTGGCCATGCAAGTAGACAAGATGGTGAAGAAGGTATATGACATGCTTGCCTTTATTGTTTGGGGAATTGAGTACAAGAGTCAGGATGTCATGTTGCAGTTACGCTAGGCAACACTTAGAGCAGTGCATTCAGTTCTGGTCACAACATAACAGGAAGAGTGCGGAGGCTTTGGAAAGGGTGCAGAAGAGGTTTACCAGGATGCTGCCTGAATTAGAGGGTATATACTAAAAGGAGAGGCTCTGGATCGGTGGAGGTTGAGGGGAGACTTGATAGAAGTCTATAAGATTATGAGATGCATAGATAGGTTTGAAGGTCAGAATCATTTTCCCAGAGTTGAAATGCCCAAAGCTAGGGGACATGCATTTAAGATGAGAGGAGGAAAGTTCAAAGGAGATGTGAGGGACAAGTTTTTTACACAGAGAGTGGTAGGAATGTGGAATGCGCTGCCAAGGGTGGTGGTTGAGATATGATAGAAGCATTTAAGAGACTTTTAGATAAGCATGTGAATATGCAAGGAATGGAGGTATATGGACCAAGGGCAGGCAGAAGGGATTAGTTTCATGTTTGGTACAACATCGTGTGCCAAGAGCCCTTTCCTGTGCTATACAGTTCTATGTTCTATATTAGTAGATAAATAGGAGAAGAATAAATATTTTTACATGGAAAATGGAGTCTGTGCTGAGAATGGAGGGTAGTTTAGGGTAGTTTCAGCAATTGGCTTTAGTTCTACTGAGTGAAAGAGTTCCTTATCCAGTTATTACCCAATTTGAAGTGTGCTTTTATGCTGTTAGGTCAGAATAGGATGGAGCCTGCTCATATCGTCCTCAAGTAACACTCACTTACTGAGTGGCAAAACACATGAATGGAAAAAAACTAATGATACTTGTGGATAATTATGGCAGTATGGATCAGCATCTTCAGAGTCAACATGGTAAATGCAGCAATTTTTACCTTTGGAGACACAGCGAGTGAAACACTTTTGAGATAAAGTTCCTGATGTACTGCAGACACCAAATCTTGCTACCAGAGTGCATGAGTCGGAAGATTATGCTTCCAGCTTTATATGTCAGTGCAGTTATTGTTTATATTTTATTATTGACTGTTTTCTCTGTTAAATGGAAACCATGCAGTAGGCCTTGCCTAATCCCAGATATAATGCTTGAATTATGCAGATATGATTCCAGGATCATGTTTTCAGTTTTAACTCTTCCAAAATGAACTCCCAATCTCTACGCATTTGTTTCTGTTTGAAATAGACCTCTATTACTTTGGAGCTTGAGAATGTGAGAACACAAATATTTTGTTAATAAAAATGGGAACCCACTCCATACGTATGAAGGTGATTATTGATTACAATGAATCAAAGCTTCCCACCAGCTGCTCCCCCAACCTCTAACCCCATTTCTACTGTGTGTTCTATAGCAGTCAACTGTGCTATAACAGTTTGAGCACTGCTATAGAATGGCTTGATATTTTGAGGAGCCTAGAGTTACGATTATGACGCATTTTCAGGACTAGACTGCAAAATTGAATACATGGTGGTGATACATTGAGGTCCAATTCATTGCCAGAGGTACAGTTGCTCTTTCTAAATAATCACCTTGTCAAGCAAATCCGGCAGTGACGGACTCTACCAGTTCCCGGAGGTTCTCACAATGTGCCATGATGCTATTCTATCAATTCTACAATCCCTTCTGTTAGCTCACATTAAAAGAGATCCACAGAAAAAGCAGAATGGTAACTTTTGGATTGCATCCCTAAGACAGTGGCTAACTGGGTACTTGACTCGACTTAGTCCTCATTCTCTCTGTTGTGGATAGTATTAACCTGTGTGTATAGCACATTGAAAAGGTTCGGGAAAGAATCTGCTTCGTGTCCTATAAGTGTTACCACCTGGTGCAATTTTTTGATCATTTATTCCAAGCAGCTTGGACAGTGGTATCATAGAATCCCTGCACTGCAGAAAGTTGCCATTCAGCCCATCGAGTCTGCACAACCCTCCGAAGAGCATCCTATCCAGACCCTTACCCTGCATTTTCCATGGCCAATCAACCTAGCCTGCATGTCCCTGGACACTATGGACAATTTAGCATGGTCAGTCCACTTAACCTGCACATCTTTGGATTGCAGGTGGAAACTGGAACTCCTGAAGGAAACTTGTGCAGACACAGGGAGAATGTGCAAGCTCCACGCAGACAGTCACCCGAGGGTGGAATTGAACCCAGATCCCTGACACTATGAGGCAGAGCTGCTAACCGCTGAGCCACCGTGCATTCCATCTTTGAGCTAGAAGGCTGGGTCGGTTGGAGGTTTTGAGCTGTAGGGAGAGGCTGAATAGACTGGGGCTATTTTACCTGGAGCCTCATAGGTTGACGGGTGACCTTTATTGAGGTTTATAAAACCATAAGGGTCATGGATATGGTAAATAGACTAGATCTTTTCACTGGGGTGGAGAAGTCCAAAACTAGAGGGCATAGGTTTAAGGTGAGAAGAGAAAGGTTTAAAAGGGACCTAAGGGGCAACTTTTTCAAGCAGACAGTGGTGTGTGTATGCAATGAGCTACCAGAGGAAGTAGTGGAGATTGGTACAATCACAACATTTAAAAGGCATTTGGATGGGTATATAAATTGGAGGGGTTTAGAGGGATATGGGCCAAATGTTGGAAAATGGGACTAGATTTATTTCTGATATCTGGTTGGACCAAAGGGCCTGTTTCCATGCTGTATATCTCGATGACTCTATGACCTTCCCCTCCAGAGGTGTGCAATAGCATCTCAGAATTGGAGTGGGAATATATATGTAGAGAAAATTAGGCTGATTAAAAAATATTTCCAAGCAGCTTTTCCTGCTTTCAAAATAAATTATATGATAATTTATCTTTCTGTGAAACCTTTCTGCATAATAATTTGCTGCTATATTTTCCTCGATTGCAGCAGCAACTATTTGAAAAGTAAATCATTGGCTATGAATGCTTTGGAATGTTCTGGTGTTAAAGGAATGCAAGTTCCTGTGGGCAATATGTGAAGAGTTCTGTGTGTTAAAGTTATATCCTCCAGCATTAATGTACCATATCTCTTAACTAGGGCAAAACTGTATGGCACAGGAAGAGCGCATTTTGGTACTGTTGAGTATGACAGATGTGAGTCATGCTAGGCTATGTCTAACGTGGAGTAGGAATTTATATGGGCAGAAAATTAGATAGTAATATCAAACCTAGTCTAAGGCCAAATAACTTTTTTTCATTATTTGAATCCGACATGTCAAGATGAAGTCCTTTATTCATTGGCTGATATTTTCACTGGATGTTTAAGAATGTCATTGTAAATTGAATGTTCTGCTGCCCCAAAGAGGGAAATCCTCCAATGGCTCATCTACTCCTCAGGTCCTCCAGGATAACAGGGTTAAGTGCAGGAATCCTAATTGTGGCCATAATTTCAGCAAAGGGTAATGTTGTGACGAAGAACGGTTAGTAAATTTATCATGATACTTATGGTGAATTATAGGGTTTATTTGAAAGCATTTACAAAGTACAACTGGAAATTCTCAGTTGATCTCAGTAAAGCTTCCCAGCAGGAATTGCTGATGTGCTAAATAGTGGTTAGCAGGTCTTAATTACATGTTTGGTTGAAAAGATAGTATCTTTTGTCTCTTCAACCTAGCTGGCAGTACAAGATTCAAGACTTGTACTTAGTTTTACATAGTACTTAAAGCATAGATAAGCAAGCTGTTTGGATAATTTGCATGATTCTTGTGAGCTTCTACCCACTATTCATCTAAAACAAATGATATTGCTGGTGGTTAACTGTAAATCAGCATTCAAGGGTGCATTCTCCACGCCAAGACCTCAGACAATCAGTCCATTTGTTAACTGTTCAGCAGTTTCCTCTCTTGCAGTATAAATGTTGGTTTTCCACTTGAATTGGTCTTTTTGCAAATTACCCTGATGGCGGACACCAAAAATTAGCAGAGTATTGAGGAATGTCTGTGTGTCATGGATATTGATGTGATGAAAACAAGAAGTAAATCTGGCCTTCCACAGACTGACAGCTTTCTGGTGCTTTTTGTACAAGGGTTAGAAAGTAGTGACTCATCTATTCTAAATGTAATTCATTTCTATTACATGTACAGTCGTCTCTTCACAACAATTTGGAGATCATTTACATGATAAGTTCCATGAATTTTTACCAATTGAATGTTTTACTAGTATTATGTCAAATCTACAGCGACGCAATGCCTTTTACACATCAGACTGCATTTTGGCATTTATGCTCCACGTGAATTTCCAACCAACTGCCATTTTTTAAAACAATTTTTTTTTCTTCCCTGTGTTAACCAATTTCTCTCTAAATACATAATATTCTATTTGCTGCAAATCTTTATTCTTAAATACAATTCTATCAAGTCACCTCTCAACCTTGTGGAGAAAAAAAGAGGAGTTAGTTCAATCTTTCCAGATTAGTCTAACTTCCTGACTCATTTCTTTTATTCATTCACACGATGAGGGCATCATTGGCTGGGCCAGCATTTATTACCCATCCCTAATTGCTCAGTGGGTAATTAAGAGTCAGCCACATTGCTGTGGGTGTTGAGTCACACGTAGGCCAGACCAGATAAGGATGGCAGTTTCCTTCCCTAAAGGAATTTAGAGAGTCAGACAATCGGCAATGTATTCATAGTCATCGTTGGGATTCTTTATTCCAGATTTTTATTTAATTCAAATTCCACCATCTGCCATGGCAGGATTTAAACCTGGTTCCTCAGAATCTTACCTGGACCTCTGGATTAAAAGTCTAGCAACAATGCCACCAGGCCACTGCTGCCCATAAATTATGCTAATAAGTTCATCCCAGTGTTTCATATCTTGTTTATAGCATGCTGGTGAAGATGCACAGAGTACTGTAAAGCTTGCTTTGTGCATGCAGTTTTTACAATTGATTATTTCATGAATTTTTATCTTGAATTTCCTAAACACATGGCTGCTGTTAGTATATATCATTGCAGCCCCAATTTGATTTTCGTTAGTTTCTGAGTCATGCAGTACAGATGGCCCTTTGGTCCATCAGATCTGTACTGACAAAAAAAATCACCTATCCACTCTAATTCTACTCTCCACCACTTGGTCCATAGCCATGAATCTTGTGACATTTTCAGGTACTCATCCAGGTATGTTTTTTTTAAAGGCTGTGAGGTTTCCTGTCTGTATTACTCTCCAGGCAATGCATTCCAGATTTTCATTTTCCACAAATACCCTCTAACCCTCCTGCCCCTCACCTTAAAAAATAATTCCTCCTTGTTGTTGATCTAAGCAGAACAGCTGGCTCCTATCCACCCTGTCCTTGCCCCTCAAATCTATACACGTCAGTAAAGTCTCCCCACTACTTCCTCTGCTCTACAGAAAACAATCTGACAATCTAAGCCTATCCAGCTTCTACTCAAAGCTATTGACAGTTTACGTAATTGGGCAAAATTTGGCAAATGGAGTATAATAAGGGCAAATATAAAATGTTCATTTTGGAAGTATGGAAGTATTATTTAAATGGAGAAAAACTGCAACACACAGCACGTCTGGCAGCATCTGTGGGGAGAAGGCAGAGTTAATATTTCGAGTCCAGTGACACTTTAAATCGCAACATCCCTGTGTTTCTTTGGCTTTGAGAAGTAGCATAATGAGCAAAAGCCACATGGGGATAATAAAGGAAAATGAGACAACAGAAATTATTTTTACAGAAGATCTACTTCAATTTTATTTAATGTGTATTACATAGAGAGTGGTTCAAGTGTGGAATGAACTTCCTGAGGAAGTGGTGGATGTGGGTACAATTACAGCATTTAAAACACATTTGGATAAGTACATGACACGGAAAAGTTTGGAGGAATATGGGCCAGGAGCAGGCTGGTGGGACTAGTTTGGTTTAGGATTATGTTCGGCATGGACTGGTTGGACCAAAGGGTCTGTTTCTGTGCTGTATGACTCTGAGTATGTGACAAAACGTCATTTTTCAACAATCGACAATTGGCATTGTTCTATTCTGTTCCACATCATGTCTTTACCTAGCTTGTCCATAATGGCATCTATACTAATCACCTCAACCACTATTTGAAGTAGCAAATTCCACATCCTAACCATTCTTTGGATGAAAACGACTTGAATTCACCACTGATAAAAGGTACTGCAGATGCTGGAGAATCCGAGATAACAAGCATGGGGCCGGATGAACACAGCAGGTCAAGCAGCATCATGGGAGCAGAAAAACTTGACGTTTCGGGCCTATTTTCTGATGAAGGGTTTAGGCCCGAAACGTCAAGTTTTTCTGCTCCTATGATGCTGCTTGACCTGCTGTGTTCATCCGGCCCCATTGCTTGTTATCCTGAATTCACCACTGACTCAGTGATATTTTGAGTCTGGTGACTCCCAAAAGTGACAATGTCTGTGTATACTGTCAAATTCCTTCATAATTTTATAAATCTCCATCAGGTGACTTCTGCATTTTTTTAATCGACATGAACCCAAATCTGATGACTACTCTTTTTCTGCATGTAAGATCTACATATAATTTTTCACCTTGAAGACACCATATGCGTTCAATGTCTCTTCCACTTCCTCATTCCCTACGTTCTTTTCTCCTTTTTCCGTCTCCAAGGGACAAACTTTTGCGCTGTAACCAGTCTGTTTCATTTCCTTCAACCACCTAACCATTAAATGCTGACAGGGACTCCAGTTCCAGACTCTGATGTTGCGCGTCACAACCTCAGCATGTCAAATACAAAGATGCCGCTGTCTGGCCTAATTCTCTGGACTGCCTTGTTTTCCCTGCGCAGGGGAGAAACTCGTGGGACATGCGGTAAGCTGCAGCAGCGCCACTGCCCTCAGATGTGAAGCTCTGAGATGCTCAATACAGAGTGCTGGGGCGGGGTTAATGGGTGACGACATGTGGTTTCCACTGACAACCATCAGGGCCTCATTCCAATAGGCGGGTTCGTATGCGGGAGCTGGGCTGGAGCGAGTGTCAATCAGACAAGGCTGGCCAATGTCTGGGGAATGCGGACGCTTGGCTCTGAGAGTGACAGGCTGCAGACAAGAGAGGGCCACTTTGACTTTTGGATCCTCGGCGGTGATGCGATAAGTATTCAAACATTGGCACCACTTTTCTGCGATGTTTGCGGTCCCGTGAATGCTGTAGTAGTCTTTGCTGCAAGTGTTTTCCCAGCCGGAGGGAACTGCTCTGAAAGTTGACCTTGGGCGAGCCCCAAGTCTGTTATCAACGTTTGTTTTTTTTCTCCGAGACTGGGTGCAGTTCTTCAGCTAAAGTGCGTGCTGAAAAGTTTCTGCAGCTTTGTTTCGTTTTTGCCTAAGTTGCGGAATGGCGGACGGAGAGGAGCTGCTAAATGCGGCGGAGTTTATAAAAGGTGACGGCCTGTGTAACTGATATTGATTTGAAATAGGTTGCATTGAGGAGCAGATTCTTCCTCCGTAAGCTGCGTGGTTTCAAGGCATGGCGGTTTTAAATTTTAAATGGTTCCAACTTGGGCAGCAGCCTATCGCGAAGCGCCTGAGCCGTGGATATGGTTGTTTGTGTGGGTGAAGACGGACGCTTTGCTACTTCATGCCGTTTGTAAATGTGCGGCAACGGTATATTCTTAATCTGGTACAGTCAATTGTGTTTATCTTTTCTGTTGTTACATGTGTTTCAGATCGGCTGTATTTTGCTATTCTTCGACATAAACCCAAAAACTCAGCGAATACGCACTATTTTAGCGTTGATGATGAGCTTGTGTATGAAAAGTGAGTATATTTTCGAGACTTTTTTCTCGATTTTTAATTTCATGTAAGGCCTCTTGAAATGTCATTGCTTTTAAGACTCATGTGCCTCACTGACTGCGCAGCATCGCCCTAGATATGCCAGAACAACCCTTGATGATTAAGGAGTTCGTTGTATTCAATTTAAACATACTTTCACGATTTAACTAAGTCAATATGTCGAAACTTTGCTTTTAAATGAAAGAGTTAATATAAACTTTTTATTTCCCACTACACGTATATTTCTTAAGATCTATCATTGTTACATTAATTCATCAGTGTTGTTTAAAAGCTTCTATTAAAGAAACCTGCCTAGCAGCCCTTTACGTTTTTAGGGGTGTGTGAGGAAGTATATCAGTCGTGATACCAGTTGCAATGGTGTGGGGCAAACTCGATGAACCAGCAGTATTTACCTTCCATTTAAATTTGCATATTTCTTCATAACTTTTATGTTCTAGTTTCTATGCAGATTTCGGACCTTTGAACATGGCCATGTTATACAGATACTGCTGCAAATTAAACAAAAAAATAAAGGTAAATTGAAATTTTTTTTTTCTTTTATTAGAAAGGGGTCTAAAATGTTTTTAAACAAATGTCCAGAGTGCAATAGAGCTAAGATTTCAATGTAGCCATCTTGGTCAGCGCACAAGTGAGAAAAGTTACAGAAAGCGTCTGAGTTTTCCAATAGAATTTTTCAAGTTAAATTTGTGTGAATTGGTCAAGCATTGTTCAGTAATTGTCCAAAAAAATGCACTGGGATGACTGTCGGTAAGCCAAGTTTCTCCTTTTAACACTGGAGTACAGGGATGTGAACTTGATCAAACCTAACCAACCCATTCAAAGACGTTACCGCACACCTATGGGGAAGATGGGACTTGAGCCTGGGCCACCTTGCTCACAGGCTGGGACACCATCACTGCACCATAGGGCTCCTGTTGGGTAGCTTGGCTAAGGATGTAATAAGTGCTGAACTGAAGAGAGTTTAAACGATGCATTTGAATGATCTCCTGCGGTATTGCACGTGAGATTCACAACCTGATGTTGTCTTCAGATAATTATTTTCAGATGATTAGATTGGGGTTGAGGAGATGGTGGAGGGAGGAAGGTGTCAGGACATGGGCACAATTCAATGTTCTGAAAGTCACTTATTCAATTCTTTTGTTTCCACTGAATCTTCAGTGTTAAAGTTTATAATGGAAACTGTTTGCATAAATGTATTTGTCCTGTAATTGAATCTTCCTCCAGTATTGGCACCGAAAAGTCCATAATTTTGAAGGGTAGAGGAGGGCTTGATAATATCCAATAAGTTTTAACACAACATTTCCTGTTTTAAACGTGATATAAAAATGTATGTAGTTGCTTAGATCATGAGTTAGTTTGTACTTGTATTATATAGTCTATGCATTTATTATTTTGCAAGGTTAGATTTATATATTTTGTTTTAGATCTCAGATTTTCCATAACCTTTATTTCAAAACTACATGGAGAAATGCTATCAATGTCTGCATGTTTGAGAAAGTCTTGATCTAATGTAGTCTGGTGATGTGACTACACTCTGAGTTGAAAAACTGAAATTAAAAAAAAAAATCTGCTTTTTAAGTTGGGGGGGCTTTAAGGATGTATTGGATTATCAATACTTTTTAGAATTTGTGCAACATTTCCAACTGGGGGGAAAAAGAGAAGCTTCAGATGTAGGTACTTTTTTTTAAAAGGGTTTAAGGTATCTGCTTCCACCACCAACTCAAGCAGTGAATTCCAGCCACCCACCACCCTTTACGTTATACAAAAAATTCCCTCCGCTTGCGCTAACCCTTCTGCCACTTAGCTAGTATCTATGATCCTTTTGGTTCTTGAAGTCTCTGCCTAGGGAAACAGGTTGCTCCTGTCTACTCTACCTGTTTTCATTATTTTGTTTACCTCAACCATGTCACCCCTCAGCCTTCCCTGTTTCAAGGAAAAGAACCATAACCTCTCCAGTCTCTCCTTGTAGCTACAATTCTCCAGCCTGGCTATGTTCTAGAAAATCATCTCTGCACTCTCTCTCCAGACCAACTATGTCCTTCATGTAATGTGGTGACCAGAACTGCACATAATATTCCTGTTGTGGCCTCACCACTTTCTAATACAGGCTCGTCATTATGTCCCTAATTTTGAGTTCTCTACTTCTGCCAATGAAGGAGAGCATTCTATATGTCTACTTTAAAACCTTGTCTGCCACTGCTGCTACCTTTTAGGGAACTGTGCACTTGCTTGCCAAGATCTCTCACTTGGTCCACTGCTGTCAGTTTATTCCTGTTTACTGTGTATTCCCCTTTACTGTTTGACCTCCATAAATACATTACCTCATACATATCAGAGTTGAATTCCATTTGCCACTTTTCTGTGTTCTCCACCAACCTGTCTGTGTCATTATGGAGCTTATTGCTGTCCTTTACACTATCCACTACATGGCCAATTTTTGTCATTTGCAGATTTCCCAATTGTGCCCCCCATGTTCAGGTCCAAATCATTAATGTATAAAACAGACAGCAGGGGTCCCTACGACGAACTCTATAGAACACAACTTGAAACCACTTTCTATTCGCAGGGCCAGCCATTGACCATTACTCTTTGCTTCCTGTTACTAAACCAGCAAATCTAACCTTTTGAAGCTATGAAAAATCCTCCCAAAAATCAAGGGGTTGACTTTTTGTCGAGTGTGAAATGTGAACTGCCAATGTTGGCATAAGTGGGGTTACTTTGCAATGTGAAAAAAAGACAATAACACCTGTAATTCAAATTGGATAAACATGTTGTGTTTTATTAAATGAGAGTTGTAAAAGAATACCTTGTACTAAATTATAACATTTTAAAAGCCATTGAATTCCTCATCTTTTGACATCCTAAAGTAAACAGTTAATTGAATTCACAGAGTCACTTTGAGTAAAGTCTTTGTAAGGACCTCACCTTTTGACTAGATGTGAGGCTTCAGTTTCGGTACTGTTGCTCCACAATAATTTACCTTTCTCTCCACTATTAAATTGAATATTGTACATTTTTGATCAATCTGATGATCTATTATGTATTAATAATAACACCCCAGAATTTGATGACAGTCCCACATTTAAAAAAAATCAAGCTGTGTGCCATGCATTTTTTCATTCTTTATGAAATTTTTTTGTCAACCACCCACTTATTCTATTGAGTAAACAATATCCTGGAATAGATTGTTGAGACACTTTTTCCAACAATTGAACTAAAGACATTAGATATCCTGGTGTAGTACATTTTGATGTTGCCACGTCATGGGCACCTCTTGATCTCATTGATTGTATAGGAGCTTGACATATCCCATATGAATAAGCTGCATTATTGGCAGATGCTCATTTCATATTGGTGACCCACAACTTCAACTTTTTCTTCCTATTCAACTGTTGTCAAGGTCATTTTTGGCATAATTTTACATTTGAAAGTTATCCTGGCCTTTTATTCAAAATGCATTGCCAACAGAACAAGATTAATGTGCCAGAGAAACTTGGCATTTGTGGAGAGAGAAAAACAAAGCTAATGTTTCAAGTCCGATGGCTGGTCCTCAGAACCCCTGAACGTTTTTTTGCTCATGTCCTCTAGAAATTTTCGCTAGACCACTTTCGGGCCATTCTACCCCATAGTTTGGACGTATTAAAATTTGAGGGCATTTCTTTCATTTTTTTGATTTAGCAAAATGTACTTGTGTTTTTGCCATTGTCTGTGATGAATCAGTGGAAATTGGTAATTTTTGTTTTGGGGTCTTCGGATAGATTCTGAGTGATCCTAGATATATATTTTTTTCTATCCATGAAGCAGTCACAGCATCTCCTGAAATCCCTGCAGGACTTGAGTTGATTTGGCCCGCTTAAGTACATTGCTTTTTTTGGTAGCAATTAAACTATTCATACAAATTTCAAGGACCCATTCTGTCATGTTTCTCAAGATCAAACCAGTAGCTGGTCTCTGTTCACGCAACACATTTTGGTCTTGGCTAGATTCTTTCTTTGGCTTTCAATTCTTTCAATGGCTTTCACTAACATTGAATTTCCTTGCTAAAGTACAGTTACTTGATAAGAAAATGTTACTACTTTTTGCTTGAAATCAACATTACAATACTTTGCTTTCGCAAAAAGACCTAACTTGTCCATTGATTGCCATACATACGCTCTGTGAAGGCATGTCTTTGACGGCTGCATGTCTTCGGGCTACGTGACTTGAATCATGGCCTTGACCCATACACCAGCAAGTAAGCTGAGGGTGACTTCCTTGAAGAAACAAAAATAATCAGCAAGAAACATGCAGAATCAGAACTTTGTGGTGTTAAGACATAGATTCCTTTATTTTTCTTCTAGATTCCCTCTGCTGGTACGTGAATATGGTAGCCTTAAGTGGACAAAATGCGCAACATAATTTTGAACTATGCATCCCTCAACCTCTCAGTAAATGAATGACATGGTGTGTTTCAATGATTTGCTTTCAGAAGTGTAAATAAGCTAAAGCACAACTGAACATTTAAACTTCACAACACCATTACATAGTCCAAGTTTTCTATTAACATAACCATGTAACCAGACTCATTAAACATGAAGAAAAAGTTGTCTTTTAACAGCAAATAATCCATTTTGCAACCTAGTCACTTCAGAATGGTGGATGTTTTCTCTCACAATATTGTAGGATGTTGTCTAACATCAGGCGTGGTCTTATTTAAGTAATGTTGTTCATCTGAGATGTTGATGTCACAATCCAGTTCAGTGTTTACAAATAATGTTTTCAGTACTTTTGAAGTGTGACATGCTTTGTCTTTGCAAACTGTATACGGCAGTGATCCTTTACTGCTGATTCCAAATGCCTGGATGTCATTTGAGGTTGTTTGATTCTCGACATTTAATTTCACAAGCACTTTATCTCCTGGCTTTGTTAAGGTAGCTCTAAATTGCTTGTTTTGCTTGAGTTCACTTTCACTTGATAGTTTCTTTCTGAGTTGTCTTCATGTGCATGTTGATTACTAATTTTGTAGGATAGCTTAGAAAAATGTGTACACCGAAGATGTGCAAACCTGAGTGTAATTGGAGGTATTCCACTGAGTGTGGAGTCGCTGTCTAACAGCATTTTTACCCAAGCAGGTATAAATGTCTACTCTTGTGTGAATTTTGTTATATTATTTTGATGAATGAAAGGCTGAGTAGCCGATGAGTGTTTTGAGCACATCACTGTGCATTGACCCTTAACGTTTGCTAAGGGACTCCAAACAAAAGATTGGTCAAGCTTTGGGATGAGTTTTTGCTGAAGTTCACATACTTGTTTCCATGTCTGGGAGTCTGCTGTAGTTGTCAATGACAATAAATAGGTTTTGTCAGTATACAACATGTTTCTGTGGTATTGCAAGATGTTCAGGCATATTGAGAACGTCATAAAGGTTTGGCATTGAGGTTGTTTGTTGGCGTTTTTTATATTCTACCAAGCAGTGAATTCCTGGGAAGCATGCCTTTTTACATTTTGAGAAGTTTTACTTGATATTGACAAGATGACACCAAAACTGGTGATGTAGTTGACACTGAGGAAGGTTACCTCCGAGTACAATGAGACCTCAATCAGATGGGCCAATAGGCCAAGGAGTAGCAGTTGGAGCTTAATTTAGACAAATGTGAGGTGTTGCATTTTGGTAAGGCAAACTGGGACAAAACTTGTGCAATTAATGGTAGGGGCCTGGGGAGTGTTGCTCAACAAAGTGATCCAGGGATGCAAATGCATAATTTCTCGAAAGTGGAGTCGCAAGTAGGACAGGGTGATGAAGATGGTGTTTGACACGTTGCCTTTATTGGTCAGAGCATTGAGTATAGGAGTTGGGATGCCATGCTGCGACTGTACAACACATTGATAAGGCTATTTCTAGAATACAGCATTCAATTCTGGTCTCCCTGCTACAGGAAGGATGTTGTTAAACTTGAAAGGGTTCAGAAAAGATTTACAAGGATGTTGCTGAGATTGAAGCATTTGATCTGTGGGGAGATGCTGAATAGGCTGGGGCTTTTTTACTGGATCACCGGAGGCTGAGGAATGGCTTTATAAAATCATGGGGGCATGGATAGGCTGAAGAGCCAAGGTCTTTTTCCCAGGGTGGCGGAGTCCAAAACAAGGGGGCATAGGCTTCAAGTGACAGGGGAAAGATGCAGAAGTAACTTGAATGGCAACTTTTTCACACAGTGGGTGGTGAGTGTATCAAATGAGCTGCCAGAGGAGGTGGCGGAGATGGGTATAATAACATTAAAAGGCATCTGGATGGGTACGTGAATAGGAAAGGTTTAGATGGATATGGTCCCAATTCTGGTAAATGGGACTAGATCTTTTTAGGATATTTGGTTGGCCTGCACAAGTTGGACTGAAGGATCTGTTTCTGTACTGTATAACTCTGATTCTAATTTATTGGTAACCTTCGTGTGCTGTACCTGACAGTACATTACCACATTCCCTCAATGAGTGTGGAATGGCAATGATGATCTCATTTCAAACATTGTGAAGACCTTTGAATGATTTCATTTGTAGATTATCTAAGTTGCCTCAATTATGTGCAATAACCAGTTGTCAGATTTTTCATTTGCTTCTCACTTCATGTCGCAGAAGATGACCATTTCCTATTTTTTTTTTTGAGCATGCCCAAGGTTTAAAATGTTTTTTGCTGAGTTGTAATCATTTTGCTTCGGCGTAATTGTCTCAATCTTCCAATTCTTCACTCTGTAGGCTTTTTCTTTATTTTCTGTGATTGTAAAACTGCAGTTACGCCTTTGTTGTACATTCACATTGTGAAGATACAAATGATGGCTCTGAAGAGACATCCAAATCAGAAGATTGGGCATAGGTCATAATAAGCATTGCCAATGAGAGTGTGAGATCAAAAATCTGGGATCCCACTGCTACTAAAATAAACCTTCTGTGTAATCAGAAGTCAATATTTTTTAGATTGGATGGATACTTTTACAGGATCAATGTGTGTTTACACATGACCGATCTTGCTGTTGCTAATCTTGTGCTGGAATGTTTCAAGTGTATGTTTATCAACAGTCCACTGCCTCAATGTATTTTCTAAATTTCAAATCTAAAATGCAGTCTACAGAAAGTGGACAAAGACCTTCCAAAAGATTCATAACCGTTTCATGTTTTCACTTTCTTCTTGTCTTTTGGGAAGTTTATTTTAGTAAGATTCAGTAAAAAGCATTCAGAATCCGAACTTTGCATGCTGTTAAAATGTGGATTCTTTACATTCCTCCTACACTCCTTCACTGGAGCTTTAAGTGCACAAACATGCATTGCAGTTTTCAATACATTACAGTTGCTATAGCTCTAAACATATTTCTGAGCTGAAGAATTATATTCACTCCTACTGTGAGAGCCCTAAATATGCATTTGTTAGCTAAAACTGGTGGTCAATTTATTCTTTGAGTTTAGGCTTAAATATATATTTTGATGCTGATTATAGTTGCATTGACTTTATATGACACAATCTCCTGTACCTATTACAAAACCATGCTGGAACATTCAGCTGAAAATTTTCAAGGTCTTCCGTCCCTTAATCTTGAGCTATAGACTCACGTAGGTTTGTGGCAATAAATGTTAGGCTAATTTGTTGATACTTGATTCATGAATACAATACATTACGAGGTGTGGGAGGATAAGCATAACAGTAAGAAGGAAAACCTTTTCTATTTGCATTCTGGAGCTAATTGGTTGAAATTTGCAGTCTCTTTTGGGAAGAAAAGTGTAAACAAAAATATTAAATACAAGAACAAATGGTACTTTGCAGAAAATCTATAATAAAATAGTATTTGATAGTGTGTGAAGAATTTGTTTAGTATTGCCTAAAGCAGATATTGGGGCCAAAACTAAATCTTGCTTCGGAGTATGTTAGAACTGTGTTTTTACGTCCACGCCAATTGTAGAATTACGTAATCAGTACGGGATTGCATAACAATATGCTGAGCAAAAATGATATTTGCATTTACCCACATTGCAAAATATCGTGTTATTAGTAGGAAACCTAGGATGATTATCAAGTGCCGTGCTTATCTTGAGATGACTGCATGATAAGTGATTATCAGAGGCAAATGTTGACAATGCAAGCAGCTTAGCAATAAACCTTCTTTATTTTAAAGTTCTGTTTAAGCACAACAACATTGATAAGTGGAGAGTTGCAGTCCATTAGTACCAATTTAAATAGCGTACAGCTATTATTCCAAGGTGAGAGTTTACTGGCAATATTTCTTGGCGTCAGTAGTGAGATGTTGAGATGTTGAAAGGCACATTGTGAAATCAGAGCTTCAGGATCTTACGTGACAAAGATGATAGCCAAAGATTTGCAGTAGGGTGTAAGATTGACCTGGAGGATGAATGTGAATCATGTGAGTTCTAACATCATGCAGTTCCAACTCCTGAAATTTTCTCCAATTGAGCATGTGCGATGTCACTGTTCAACTTAGCATGTGCAGATGGATCATGGTGGCTAATTTTGCACTGAGAATACTTACTTTTAAAATTAAAAGGCATGTGTATCAAGTAATTTGTGGAAAGAAACCACCTACAGGCTATGTCTTAAGACCAGATGAATTTTCATAATTTGAAATTATGATGCCTAGTATACATTGATTTCTTACCTTTTTTAAGCTACTTTACATGGCATAACGTTCAGCCGTTGTCATAAATTATTGCACGAAGCTGCTTTAACCTCGCTTTTGCCATTATTTTGTGATTTTCTATTTCTTTCTTCCTTTTGAAGGCATTGATTAATTTCTCGCAATGACAAGTTGCATTCTGAACTGAATAGTGACCACGGGAGGGATGGTGCCGCTGCTACAACGCTATTATTTATCTTTTTGCATTCCACCCCCGCCCCCCCCCCCCCCCAAACCACCACCACTACTGCCCCTTCCCTGGCCTCTTCAATTTCATTCATTCTTTCTCTACTCTCCTGATGAGTGAATTTAGACTGACTTTGGGAACTCCAAGCACTGCTGAATGAAAATTGCTCTTGAAGACCATGTGCAGGAGCATGGTTTTTTTTTCAATAGGTTACTTGTTTGGGGAGGAGGAGGAGGAGAGAATAACGTGACACAGCAGAGATCAAGTCTGAGTTCAGTGCTTTTTACTTTGACTGCATCTTTCCGTGGTGTTAATATGACCGTTTGTGTTAACTAAACAGTAAACAGATACAGGGAGATCTTTTCCCTCCATACCCTGATTCCACTCCAACCTTTTGCAATGCCTCCACTACCTTTCTGTTTTGAAAAGCTGCAATCCTCAGCTTTATTAACTGAGATCCAGAATAATCATCTTGATGAGCTATCTGAAGTGCACTATATCATCATTTTTTTTTGATCAAGGGCTGAGTGTGAGAGCACCTTGACATCTACCCCAACAAGTTAAGCATTATCACTAAATCATTAAGATGAAATTGACTTGACTTCGATGTATTACCTTTGTGACCTATCAGTCATTGTAGTAAAAGAATCAGAAGGTCTCTGAAATCTTGTTCCGAGAGCAATACGACTACAACTCTGAGTAGGGTGTGGTTCCTACTGTCAAATTGAGTTACTATGCCAAACACTTGTATAATGATGTACAGCAGTTGTTGGTAGAAGCTAACTGTCTTTTACGTGCAAGTTTGGAACGTTAATGCATAAAAGCTCTGAGTCTGAAAATGGTGCTTGTTTAGTGTTGGTGATAAATACTTCTATGTGTAGGATTAGATCAATAGTACATACTCTGAGTTGTTTTGGAATCGAGCATGTTGTTAAATAACAAACATGCATATACAGAAAGTCAGACTGCATTTACAGCTCCAGGGAGTAGTTGAATTTAGTTTCCAATTATGGAACATTTAGTATAGTTCAGTTATTGGATAACATAAGGTGACAAATAAACTGCAGCAGATTCCAATGGACTTTAATGTCTATTTTTGACTTGTATACTGGTGCTTAAAGTTTGTAGAATGCTTTCTTGTAAAATTATTGAAAAGAAGCTTGTTGCGTCCTTAAGTGTTAGAACTAATTTAGGCAGACCGTGCGCAAACGTAGTCACAAGTGCATTTGTGTAACTGTTTGGATATGTAATATTGCAACGGTTTTGTAGAACAAGAACTTTAAATCTGATGCTGTATGTCAGACCGCACATCTAAGGAAGTCTGAAACATACTTACGCATTTAGTGATTCAAAGCTAAATGGTACTGTTGAAACATTGATAAAATATTACCTGAAATTTATTGAAGAAGCTAGAGTTCCTAGATTGTGACATCAAAACTAAAACCAAGCTCATGGTTTACCATGTGGTCATGATTCCTACCTTAAAATGTAGGACTCATGTGGACACTGTACAGAAGTCACCTCAAAGCAGGGGTCAAACTAGTTATTATTGCTGTAAAAGATCCTATCTATGAGGTGGGAGGACAGGCACAAGTGACCACAACACAGAATTATACAAGGAAGGATGAATTGGCAGTCTGAATCAGTGATTTAGAGGATGTCTGGTATCGGTATCAGTGGCTGTTGCAAGTATCAAGGCCATGATCGTCCTATCATCAATTTTGTTCGGTCAGTCCCTATCCAAATTTCAGATACCAGACTCCCAAAACAGGTGAATTTTTTTCTCCCAGCTCAGTCAGGGTAGATGCTCCACAGCAGGAAGAAGAAGCGTCTTGAGGATTTGAACTGAAAGACTATTGCAGTGGACCAAATCAACTGGGGACATATTCTGTAACACTTGTCTAGTTGTGCCCTTCCTCCTCGCTATCCAAGGCTTCAGGCCCATCTTCAGGGTAAAGGAACGATTTACCTGCATTTCCCTCAATCTAGTTTACTGTATTTGCTGCTTACAAACGTGGTCTCCTCTACCTTGGGAGATGAAAAGCAGGTTGGGCATACGCTTTGCAGAGCACCTACGTTGCATCCACAAAATCACTGAGGTTCCAGTTGTCTGCCACCTGAACACATCACTGTGCTCCTATACCAACATCTCTGTCTCAGGCCTGCTGTAACACTGTAGGGAGGCTTAGTGCAAGCTCAAAGAACAGCCTCTCATTTTCTGTTTGGGATTCCTGTAGCCTTCAGGACTTAATATTAAGGTCAGTAATTTTAGAACCTGAACACTTTCTTGCTTTTTTTTTTAAACCCATTCTCACACACCTAGCTTTGTCATAACATGGCCTCTTTCAGTGCAGCTAACCTACCTACGATCCACATTATTAGTTTTTCTTTCTCCTGAGCCTGATGACGTCCACCCTTTTGTCTTCCTAACTGTTGTTTTCTTTCACTTTGGGCACCATCTCTGCCTATCCACTCGTTCCTCCCCCTACTCCCATCTTTAGCATATGTACCACCTTTTCCTAGCTATCGGTTCTGAAGAAGGGCCTCTTGACTAGAGACATTAACTCTGTTTTCTTTCCACAGATCGTGTCAGACCTATTGTCTTTTTCCAGCGATTTGTGTTTTTGTTTCAGATTTCCAGATTTTCAGTTCATTGTTATATTTTATCATAGATAATCATCTCGCCTCGAAAGATACCCAGCGATTGTTATGTTGTTGAAACCTCTCTTGCCCCAGGTGCAAGCCCAGGCCATTTTGGTAGGATGCCTACTTGCAGGTTATAGAGATCACACAAAATTGAATGTGCAGTGAGAGTTGAATGGTAATTGCCCAGAAGCAAGGGGACCTTGCAGAAAGCCATTGCTTTTTCAGCGGCAGTTAGCAATTAGCAAATGCATTTAGCTTGCCCACCAATCAACATCCTTTTCTCCTGCAGTATAAATTGGTGTAATTGTTTGAAGTATAACATTCTTGTGTTTGTCCTGGTGAGTGCTAGACAAAAAGCTTCAGCAACATTTCACTCCCCAGAATATTGATTTGGTCTTGTTTTGCAAATCCACAGTACTAAATTATGCAAGTTAGGATGAATTGGCATCCTAGTTTCGACACGAGAGGATGTCTGGTGTCCATATCAGTCATTGTAAATATAGAGTAATTAGATATGGGCTAATTTCAGAATTACCAAGTAGTGATCCTTGCCCTTTTGGGTGTTTTCTATTCCCATTAAAAGTTTTTCCTCTGAACCTCATTCTCAGCATTGATATTCACCTTTAGCATACAGTTCAGCCCAAAAGTGATTTATAGAAGATCGGGGTTGTAACATTTTATGACTTAGAAGCAGACTTGGCAGTCGCATTGGCCTAATTGCCTTCTGTCCAATGCAGCATCTGTTGTTGAATTGCTGCACATCTTAACAAAGGGCTTGTGCAAAATTGGAGAGGCTAACATCACATAAAACCAGCCTGTGCCTCTTAAGTTGGAGGAATGCATTCTGGCTGATCAGTTACGTGAGCAAGACCTCATACCGTAGGATGGTCCAGTAGGGCAGAGATGAGCTTCAAAATTTTCCAGAGCTGCGCTGAAGGCCTTGGCTGAAGAGTTGGAGGGGTGTCATCTATCTACAGGGAGCTAGGAAGCCTTTCATACGTAATTCAGCAGTCCGTGAATGGACATATCTGTTGCAGTCAGTGTCAGGAGCTGATTCCGAAGGACCAGAACAAAACAGCACAAAATAAGTTTAATGATCTTAATAATGTTGATGTTTTGGTTGTGAGTTCATGGTCTGAAATGTTAACTGTTTCTCTTCCACAGTTGCTGCCAGACCTGTTTGAGTATTTCCAGCATTTTCAATTTTTATATTGGATAATTTTAACATGGAAACTGCATTGTATACTCTGAAAACAAAGAAAAATGACACAGAATTAAACTTCTAAATACTGTTTCACAACTGCCTTACAACACCATGAAGCAAATGAACAGCTGATGAAGTATCTTTGATTTGTCATCACTGTTGTATTATAGAAAATTCGTCAGCCAGCATGTGCACTGCAGTCAAAGAGCATTAGAACATTATTATAGTGAAATGATGATGCCTTCTGGTGGTGTTGTCTGAGATATAATACTAGAACCTTTTACCTTATGTCCTCCCCCCACCCGACCCTGGATCAAGCCTCAGTTTAACCTCTCATCTGAAAGACTGTACCTCTGATCATGAGGTATTGATGGAGCATTGCAATTTGCAAGTTACGTTTGCCACTTGTCTCTGATCCAATTATCCCCTCACCTCACTCCACTGATAAGCTATTGTGATTTACTTTGCACATCACCAGGGAAATTGACTTTTAAAACTATTTAGTTTAATTACCGACGTGCTGTTTCCAGCAAAATTGAAAAGTGCATTGTCCATATAAGGCAACATGTTCCAAACACTGTTAAATTATAGATAACGTTTGTCACTTAGCTTACCACATCTAGCTTTAGTTGAATTGTGATCGTTTTGTTTTTATTGTAGTCGTTTACCATGGGAAGGAAGAAAATAGTTCATTACACAGGTTTTGATCAGAAGAAACAAGCAAATGCAGCAGTCCTAATTGGGTCCTTTTCGGTAAGTGTTATGTGATCCATTTTAAATATGTAGTCATTTCAAAGAAGCACTGTGGGATGTTAATACATGATATTGTTTGAACTGAAATGCAAGAGTTATGTTGGTTCAGTTTATAGTTAGGTGTGTTTCAAACTGAGCACTTAGGCCATGAAACCATAAGATATAGGAGCAGAATTAGGTCATTCAGCCCATCAAGTCTGCTTTGCCATTTGATCATGGCTGATGTATTTCTCAATCCCATTCTCCTACTTCCTCCCTGTAACGTTTGATCTCCTTTCTAATTCAGAACTTATCTATCTCTGTGTTAAATAAATTCAATGATGTAGCCTCCACAGCCCTTGTCAACAATGAGTACCACAGATTTAGCACCCTGAGAGTGAAGAAATTCCTCCTTTATCTCAGTTCTAAAGGGCTTTCCCTTCACTCTCTGAGGCTTTGCCGTCAGTTCCTAGTTTCTCCTAGTAGAAATGTCATCTCCACATCCACCCTATCCAGTCCTCTCTGCATTCTGTAGGTTTCAATCAAATCCCCCCCTCATCCTTCTAAACTCCATTGAGTACAGACCCAGAATACTCAACTGCTCCTCATGTGGCAAGCCCTTCAACACTGGGATCATTCTTGTAAACCTCCTTTGGACCCCCTCGAAGGAGAGCACATCCTTTCCTACATAGCCTAAAACTGCTGACGATACTCCAAATGAGGGCTGACCATAGCCTCATACACTCTCAACATTACATTTCTGCTGTTGTATTCTTGCCCACTTGAAATGAATGTTAATATTGCATTTGCCTTCCTAACTGCCATATTATCCTTGAGAATTCTGAAGTAGGACTCGAGTAATTTTATGCTTCAGATTTCCAAAGCCTTTTCCGGTTTTAGATGATAGTCAATGCTCTGTTCTTCTGACCAAAGTGCATAATCTCTCATTAACCCACATTGGGAAAAGAAGTGGCAAATGGAATACAATCTCCTATCCTGTCCAAGTCCTTCTGCAGCCTCGTCATTTCCTCAACACTGCTTGTCTGTCTACCCATCTTCCTGTCATCTGCAAAATCAGTACCTTCATCCAGATCATTAGTGTATAAGTTATGGTCCCAAAACTGACCTCTATGAAACTCCCCTACTCACCAGCTACCATCCTGAAAAAGACTCCTTTAACCCTAGTCTCTGCCTTCTGCCAGTCAGCCAATCTCTATCCTTGCCAGTGCCTTGCCCCTAACACCATGGGCTGTTAGCTTATTTATCAGCTTCCTGTGTGGACCTTGTCAAAGGCCTCCTGGAAATCTAAATAGATCACATTCACAGGCTCTATTTTGTCTAACTTGCTCATTACCACCTTCAAATTCTAGCAGATTTGTCAGGTATCACCTCCCCTTGACAAAGCCATGCTGACTCAGCCCTATTTTACCATGCACTTCCTAATGCTCCACAGTCTCGTCCTTAATAATGGACTCTCTGATCTTATCAGTGAATGTGGTCAGGCTAACCAGGCTGTAATTTCCTGTCTTATACCTCCCTCTGTTAAACAAGGGTGTTACATTAGTCATTCTGTAGTCAAGTGGGAACCCTGCCTGACTCCAGTGATTTTTGAAAGATCACCAGCAATGTCTGCGCAATCTCCTTCAGAACTCTGGTGTGTAGTCCATCTATTTACCAACCTTCAGACCTTTTGGATTCCCCAACTTCATCTCCTTAGTGATGGCCAGTTCACTCATCTCTGCCCCCCTGACTTTGGCATACTGTGAGAACTGATACAAAAAACTTATTCTGTTCCTCTGCCCTTGTTTTTCCCCATTACTACTTCTCCAGCCTCACTTTCCAGTGGTCCAATGTCCACTTTTGAATCTCTCTCTCGAGAGAAAATTGCAAGAGATTTTACTTTACATATCTTTTCCAAACAACTGTGGTCAGTTCCTCCCTCGTCTTTATAGTTAGCTTAGGAAATGTAACATTTTCACAACTAATTAATGGGAAAGGAAAACTACTGGGGAGGTTGCATCTCGTCCATGAACCAGAAAAGGTTTGCATGTTTGTCCGTTTCATTCATTATTTTAAGCGTTGCACAAAATTATTCCTGACATTCAGTGAGCACTCGGGCAACTTTTTCCAACAGGGTAATCCTCTTTAGCTACAATTCAAGACCTTACGATTGCTTCGCTTTAGGGTTCTGAACTATATTAGTTGTCATACAACTGTTTACAGATGACCGAACATAACTGCTTTTTGTGAATTTGCTTACGGGTACAGGTGGTTGAAGGCACTTCACCGTTCATTGTGGTACTTTTTTTTTCTGTAATCTAGAAATATTGAATTGTAACTTTAAATAATACATGTTTAAAATCTTCTTACTTGCACAAATAAGGTTAGGAAATGCATGGACACAGATGTCCAAGCTTGAGATTTTAGCCCTTTGCTTGCTGAATATGTTTTTTTTCCTTTATTCATTATCGGGATGAGGGTGTCGTTGGCTAGGCAGCATTTATTGCCCAGAGCACAGTTGAGCCAACCAAATTTGGGCCTGGAGTCACATGTCAGCCAGACCAGGTAAGGCTGGCAGTTTCCTTCCCTAAAGGACATTAGTAAATGGGTTTTTCCTGACAATCAACAATGGATTCACGGTCATCATTGATTCTTAATTCCAGATATTTTATTGAATTCGAACTCCTCCATCTGCCGTGGTGGGATTCGAACCCAGGTCTCCAGAATGTTATTTGGGTCTCTGGATTAATAGTCTAGCAATAATACCCCTAGGCCATCGTCTCCCCCTGTTATAGCACCCTCAGCTTTACCAAGTGGCAATATTGGCATTGGCATATGATCTTTTAAGGAGCACTCCATATCTTCTGAGTGTTTGAATATAAACTCTTCTCAATAACTCCAGAGAAATATAACATTGCTAAATGATCTGCCGTGAGTTTCAAGGATTGTTTTATTCCCTTTGGACCAAAGTACCTGGGCTACTTTGTTACCCCAGAAAAGTCTCGTGATTGTATTGCAAGGTGGGAGTGGTTCATTGAACAACATAGATTCCATCCCTTTTCCCAGCCGCATGCCGCATTAATGTAGATTGGAATTTTGGTTCTGAATTTAGTTTGATTTTAATTACTATTAAAAGTTTTAACAGTTTCAATTACTATTCTGGTCATAGCAACTTCTTCAATTCCGTGCTTCCAGGCAGGATAGTACAGTAGTGATTGAGTCTATTTATAGCTAGTTTATAAACTTGGACTTTTGACAGTGAAATTTTGCAGGTAGAGGAAAATTTGAGAGAATGAAAAAGGATGCATTTGGCAAGAAAGATTGTTTATATATAGCCACTTGTATTGGAAGACTGGAAGTAAAAAACATGTACTGTTTGCTACATAATTAAAGAATTGTACATCCTTAAACTTCTGTAATCTCCAATTTTTGCCTTGTGACTGCTAAAATTACTTGTGTTTATTTATACTAGAGTATTGGTTCTACATTTAACTGCTTAGTCATTCATTCCATGTTTTAATGCTACTGCTGCTCTTCTCAAAAGATTTGAATGGTAATTACTTGTAAAAGTAATTACATACACTTGCAGAAAATTACTGTCTTATTACATTATCAACATACTGTGTTCCCATTTAGATTTTAGTCAATCATTCAAAATATATAATTGTACACATCCCATTTGCAGCATCTCTGGAGAAAGAAACAAAATTAACTTCAGTAAGATTCTTCTTCAGAGCTTTTTCAGCACTGTTTCTCTCTTTACAGATGCTGCCAAACCTGCTGAGATTCTCCAGCAATAGTGAAAGGGAATTTGATACTTGGGGAAATAGACAAATGCTTCTCCAGAAGTAAACTTAATTCCAGAGGTAATCTGTTGCCTCCATGGTACCAGAATAAAGGATGTCACTTAGTGGCCCCAGAGTTCACTGAAGGTGGAGGGGGAAACCACCAGTGGTCATGGTCCACATTGATAGCAATATGTAGTTCTGCAGACAGATTTTAGGGAATTAGGTAAAAGAGTAGCAAGCTGGACCTCCACAGTTAATGATCTCCAGATTACTACTGGTATCATATGCTAGTGAGCATAAACACGAAGAAGGGAGCATTTGAATGTGTCATTGAAGTGTTGAAGCAGAGAGGGTTTTAAGTATCTAGAATATCTGTATTAGTTCTGTCCTGTCTAGGTTGAAATGGTTACTCCTGAACAGAAACCTGATGAGTTTTATCTGTCACTTTTTTTTTTTGTTGGCTAGTGTTTTTGGGAAGGTATTAAATTCATTTAACAGGAATGTTGCAACTAGAAGGTAGTAGTTCAGGGGAGAAAACCAGGTGCACAGAGAAATTGGATAGACCGATCTAGAGTACGTAATATCAAGTTATTAGTTCTGACCAGAGCAAGTGGGGTCTAAATTAGATTTACTGTACATGTATCTGGAAGTGACAGTTTTGCAAAATAAGGCTGGTAAACTGGTAACCTCATGCATAATGATGGTGTAGTGACAAAAGAAACTTGGTTCAAAGAAGGTCTGAACTGGGAACCAAATTCTTCTTGTCTTTGCTGAACACCTTGCATCTAAGAAAAGAGGGGGTTGTTATAATATTGATTAATGCAAACATTACGTGCTGGAGAGAGGGTGTCCAAGAGTAGCTAAAGGCAGAATCTGTTTGGTTAAAGCTTAGAAACAGTAGCATTATCATATATTAACAGATGTATTATATACACCACCACTAATTGGAAAGATATAGCTGAACATATTGGGAGGGAGGTTAGAGGGGTGCACAAATTATGGAATAGTTTTAATGTGGCACTTTTACTATTCTAGTACATCTTAGTGTATAATTATGTAAATGTATACTGTAGAGGGCATGAAATCTATTAATTACATTCATGAAAATTTACTGGATCTGTATATTTTTGATCTAATAAAGGAGACATTTCAGGCACTGTTTATGGGAAATCAGGTAGGTCAAGTGAATTAAGTGTTTGCATGGAATATTTAAGTGATGGTGATCATTGTAACATGAGGTGGTAAAAGATGAGAAATCCAGAGTAAAAGTAATGGCTTTGTGCAAGGATAACTTCAATGAGATCTAGCCCAAGTACATTGGAATCAAAAATTGACAGGAGAAGTTGTAACTGAATAATGGCTGCCTTTAAGTTGAGATGCAGAGTACGTTCCTACAAGAGGAACGATGAAGCATACAAGCCAGAGCACCTTAATGATGCAAAGAGTAACATGAAAGAGAAAAAGAGTACATATAACAGTTCCTACAGATGTTAAAATTCAATTTAGAACCATGCTGACAATATAGAAACTGAGGCAGAGTATGAGAAAAAACTGGCATCCAATGTAAGCGGGAAACTGCAAGTCTTCAATAGGTATATAAATAGTGCAAGGATGGTAAAAAGGGGGAATATGTTCTATTAAGGACAGACAAAGGAATTCGTGCATAGAGGTAGGGGTATGATTGAAGTATTAAACAAGTACTTTGCATCAGTTTTAACAGAGAAAAAAAATTTGCAAATCATAGTGGAAAAGGTAAGTCATTGGGAAAAACTTAAACGTTGATATGACCGCCATCTTACCATCCTCAAAAACAGGGGTAGTGCCAGTTAACCGGAATTGAAAATGTTACGTCCTTACATCAGAAAATAGTCTGAGGATAATCCTGATAGCTACAGATCAGTTTAACCTCAGGGCTGGGAACATTTTTAGAAGCAACAATGTGGGACAAAATTAATTTGTGAAGGGAAGGTTGTATTTAACAAGGTGGAGCTTCTCATTGAGATAACAGAAAATGCTGAAGGTAATGCAGTTGATGTAGGGCTTTTTAATTGCTCATGAGGAGATGTGGGTATCAGTGGCTCAACAAGCATTTATAGCTCATCCGTAATTGCCCCTAAGGTGGTGGTAAGTTGTCTTTTTGAACTGCTGCAATCCCTGTGCTGTAGGTATACCCAAAAAACTACAATCAGTTTTGCTATAACACGTGTTTCTTCTGTGCAAATTGGCTTTAACACGATTGAAGAATTCAGACCACTAACTGTAGTACACAAACTTTCCTTGCATGTATTAGCTATAACTCAATTCCAGTCCCATTCGTCTTAATGGTGCGGCTATTGTATGATTTTCTTATAACACGAGATAGTTCCGTTCTCGTACAATATCACGTTATATCAGAATTGACTGTGTATTAGAGGGAGTTCCAGGATTTTGACCCATTGACATTGGAGGAATGGTGGTATATTTTCAGGTCAGGATGGTGTTTGAATTGGACGCGCACTTGCAGGTGGCTGTGTTCCCAATTTTTCTATTGCCTTTGTCCTTCTAGGTGGTAGTAGTCATGGGTTTGGAAGGTGCTGTGTAAGCAGCCTTGGTGAATTTTTGCAGTGCATCTTGTAAATGGTACATACTAGTGCTACTGTTCATTATTGGTAGTGTGAGTGACAGGCACTATGTGCACAAACAATCAAGCAGATCGCATTGTCTTGGATGGTGTCCGGCTCCTTCAGCGTTGTTGGAACTGCACTCGTCCAGGCAAGTGGCGGTATTCCATCATCGCACTCTGAACTTGTGTCTTGTAGATGGTAGACTGATTTTGTGGAGTCAGGAGATGAGTTGCTGGCTGCAAGATTCCTAGCCTCTGACCTGCTGTTGTAGCTATTGTACTTACGTGATTAGTTCAGTTCAGTTTGGTCAATTGTAACCTCCAACACGTTGACAGTGGGGTTTTCAGTGGATAGTGATACCATTGAAAGCCAAGGAGAGATTGTTAAATTCTCTTCAGTTGGAGATGGTCATTGCCTAGTGTTTGTGTCACGAAAGTGTTATTTGCCATTTGTCACCCTAAGCCTGGATATTGTCTGGATCTTGCTGCATTTGTCTCAGTATCTGAGGAATCATGAATTTGCTGAACATTGTGCAGGCATCAGTGAAAATCTCATTTCTTACTTCATGGTAGAGGGAAGATCACTGGAGCAGCTGAAGGTGGTTGGGTTTAGGACATTCTATCCTGTGGAACTCAGGATGTCCTGGAGCTGAAATGACTGACCTATACCTACTGCAATCATCTTCTTTTGTGCCATATATGACTCCACCCAGTGGAAAGGCTTTCCCTTTGATTCCCATTAACTCCATTTTGCTACTGCCCCTTGATGTGCAGTCTGTCAAATGTGACCTTTATATCGAGGACAGTTACCCTTGCCTCACCTCTGGAATTCAACTCTTTCGTCCACGTCAGTACAGTGTGGAGCTGGAGGAACACAACAGGTCAGCAGCGTCAGAGGAGCAGGAAAGTCGATGTTTCGGGTTGGTTCCTCCAGCTCCACACTGTGTTGGCTCTGACTCCAGCATCTGCTGACATTGCTATCTCTGTTGTCCATGATTGGACCTAGGCTATAATAAGACCAGGAGTTGAGTGGCCCTGACAACACCCAAACTGGGTATCAGTGAGCAGGTTATTGTTAAGCAAGTGCTCTTTCTATAGCACTGTTGATGACCCCTTTCATCACTATACTGATGATCATGAGTAGACTGATGGGGTAATTGACTATGCTGGATTTGTCCTGCTCTTTGTCTACAGGACATATGGTCAATTTTCCACGTGGTTAGGTTGATGCCATATAGGCTTTGAAAAGAGTGTCAGCAATGTTGAAGCCACTTGAATAAAAGGGATAATGACAGCATGTGTACCAAGTTGGCCCATGACAGGAAACTGAAGTGGTGAATGGTTCTTTTTTTGGACAGGAAGAAAGTATACAGTGGGATTCCCCAGGAGGCTGGTGTTAGGATAAACCCTGCTTTTCTTGTCAAATATTGATGACCAGGACTTGGGTGTACAGGTTAGAATTTCTAATTTTTTTCAAAAATGAGTTAGCTAAATATCTAAAGAGAAGATTTGCAGGGAGAAAGCTTGTCGAATTGCCCTCACAGGGAATTGGCATGGGCAAAATGGATTGAGTGGCTCACTACTTTGCTGTAGCCATTCTGTGATTCTAAATTCCATTTGTGCATATATTTACTTAGTTTATCTTTGCTCCCGTTTAATGATCGATACCTTTGCACAACATGCTTAGGAATCATAAATCAACTCCTGTTAGTGCCAACAACAGTTAGTTTCTCTGGCATTTGGATACCTGTCATAGGAGTACAGTTGGTTTTAAAATATTGTCTCTTTCACTGTTAAGGATTTTATTTACCTATGTATCCTGTAGACTCTGGAATTTTCTGTCTACCTCTGCTGAATGCAAAGATTTTCCTTTTATTTTTGAATCAAGTGACCATTTTTCCTGCTTTAACCTAAACAAGATTCTCCAGTTTTTTGACTGCTGAGTGACATTGCATTCTAGATTGATCTTGTCCTTATGTGTCGACAGAGTCACCAAATATGAATCAAAGGCAGAAACGTGATTTTATTTATAAATACATTTACTTCCCTGTGCAGAGATACTGCGGCATGTTCTGTTTCTCTTGCTGAGTTCATGTCAGTGTAATCTAAGGCATATGCCAGGAATTGGTACTGGGGCATTTCTGGTTTTAATGGTGTAGTACCATCCTGTTAGCCTGGCTAAACATTTTGAATATGCAAAATAAAATACACACAATATAGCTCTCGCTCTCCAGCTTTCATATGCACACTTTTTGTAATTTGTTTGGAGTACTACAGTTGACTATTCACTATTTCAGTATAGTTCATGAAGAAATGAGCATTTAGTTGTGATAGTAGGTAGTCAATGTAGCAGTTGGTTGTCTTGAATGGCAAGAACATGTAATGTTACTGTGCCATCTGTAGTGAAGTTTTGTAGTAGAATTTCTCACAGCAGATTAAAACTTGGAATTAAATTTAGCCTTTAAGTGAGACCAATGGAATCCCACCCAAACATATTCTCTGTTGAAGGGTAGGTTTTGAAATGAAAGAAAGACCTATGAAATGTAATTTTTTTTGTGTGGGGGTATTGTGGGGAAATTAGAGGTGATGGTAAGAATTATTCAGTCACAGTAACTTTCACTGCAAATGGCAGTTATGCCATCTCCATCATACATTTTGCCCAGGGCCAGCCAATTTAGAATCTGCATTGCTTAATTAATCTTCTACAGACCAGTAGTATTGCCTTTTCAAATTCAATATTGTGGTTAAAGTTTTTCTTTGTTGGAATGAGTGAAGAAAATGGGTGTCTTGAAAATATGTATGAAAAAGATTTAGACAGAATGATAAGCAAATTGGATGGGAAGGAGGGTAAGTTTGATAATCTTACTAGATGAATGATGAGAGCATCACGAAACTAGAACTAAAATTAGGATGAGGCTGTGTATGACAAGAATGAAGTTGGGTTTTGGAGAGTTGCAAGGAAAAATATATGGAAGAGTTGCGCATTACCAGTCAAAGGTGGGCAGTCAAGAACATGGATAAATGAATGATGGAATGGTCAGCAGAGTTGATGCATTCCTTCTGTGTAGAAACTAGAAAGCAGAGGGCTGTGTGTTTTGTCTTTTGACAGGGTGAAGGAAGCGTATGGAAAGTGTATAGTCTGCCCATTCCTGCCACTACCACCTCAGCGTGGCAAATCAGCAATGGATATTCAATTAGTGACTGCCAATGGTCACCTTACCACCAGACAATGTAAAGAGTGGTTTTACAGTCAATTGGCAGTCTCGTTCGGGAAGTTATGTGTCAGAGGGATGATATGAAGATCAGTAAGTTTTCCCAGATCCACGTTTTAAAGACTTGCTGAATCTTTTTTAAACGGCAGGCTCAAATATATTTATAGAAGAAGTCCAGAAACATACCGACATTGCCACTTTCACTGGTAGAATCTATTACTACATACAGCCATGGACTGTAGCAGATTTTCTTTTTTTTCCTCTTGTGCCACCTTGTTATACCTGATATAAAGCACTTCTAAAGATTTTACTCTACACTTAAATAGTGCAGCAGAAACTGAACAATACAAATAATTGGCATGATTGTTTCAAAATGACTGGCAGGGTTCTGTTTAAGCATTCGCTTGCCTTCTGAACTATCTGCGGCTGGTGTGACAATATTGTATTGTTGACCGGAGGTCATCGCACTGTCAGACCTCCAGGAATTTCCTGCCGTGTCTCTGTTCAGCTTGTGCTATTATGGATGTAGTGTCCACCTTTTGTCCATGTGTATTGAAACCAGTGAGAATTGGTGTTCGTGTATCCTTATTGTCAGTTTTCTTCCAGTTTGGCCTACGTAATGTTTCTCACAGTCCTTGCATCGTATTTTGTATATTAGTTTTATTGGTTGTGGGTATTGGATCCATTACATTTGTCAGTAGCTTTCGCAAGGTGGTTGTAGTTTGTAGGCCACTCTGATACCTAGGGGTCTGAGTAGTCTGTCGTCATCTCTGAAATGTCTCTGATCTACGGTAGGGTGACTGTCACAATAGATCATAGCAAGAAGACATAACACGGCCAGACACAGTAGGCACCCTACCGTACATCAGAGACATATCAGATGACCACAAGACTCCTCAGACTCCTAGGAATTGGGGTAGCCCACAAACCAACAACCATCCTGTGACAGTTACTGACAAATGTAATGGATCCCATTACCCACTACCAATAAAAGTAACGTAATATACGAAATACCATGCAAGGACTGAGAAGCATTACGTAGGCCAAACTGGAAGAAAACTGGCAATAAGGATACATGAACACAAACTAGCCACCTAGAGACACGACCAATTCTCACTGGCCTCAATACACGCGGACAAAGAAGGACACTAATTCGACTGGGAGAACACATCCATAATAGCACGAGCCAAACAGAGACAAGCCAGGGAATTCCTGGAGGCCTGGCATTCCAACCAGAACTCTATCAACAAACACATTGAACTGGACCCAACATACAAACCACTGAAAACAGAACCAGAAGTGATGCCAGCCACCCCAGCAAACCGAGGCATATAAATAACAGGTGGGACAGAACACCAATGCTTCACCAGAGGTGCACTGACGATGTTACCTAGCAGAGTGACAAAACATCTGCAGTCAAACACACTGGCTCAGTGAGAAAGTCTACAATCTCATCCACAACCCGAGCTACAAATCTGGAAGATCAGTTTTCATCATTAAACAGCTATTAGCCATTAGTCGGCTGGAGGTAGGATTTCAGGTGTTATCAAATCATTTACTGGCAAATCTTGAGTATTAGCAGCATCACAGCCAATACTTCTTTTTTTTGAGCCTTAACGAGGCATCCAGTCATGGACTGGAACTTGGTAAGTATTTGGGGATCAACAAAGGCTGACCACAACAGGGGACTCAGTGTTGTAGAGGCTATGAAGAGAGTGTTGGTGTTGGTCTTGGTGGCATTGGTGTTGGCGTTTTGAGGACTTTGTGGCCCTTAACTTAAAATCAATGGTCCAGTGCCATCCCAGCTGCTAGTAAAATTGTTCTGAGGAAGAGTCATTGGACCCGAAATGTTAACTCTGATTTCTGTCCACTTGCTGCCAGACCTGCTGTTGCGCTTTTCCAGCAATTTCTGTTTTTGCTGGTAAAATTGTGCTGGAGCATGGTGGGTGGGTAGGTGGCAGGCAGGCATTTAACTTGCTTACCCTCACTGCCTCAAGAGCAGGAGGAGCATCAAAAATCCAGTCTTTCTTGAATGGGAACTGCATTATCTACAGTTCTGTGCCCCCAACCAAAGTCTTCTACTTTATTCGTCAAATCAGTGTCGTTCCCTTATAAATAGGTATCTGGTATCACAGCTACATTGCCGCCTTAAATGTAAATTTAAAAGGTAATACAAGTAAACATTGTTTGGTTTTAAGATTCAAGCATGTTGCAGTTCAGCATTTAGTATCTTAAACTTTTTATAAATCAAATACTCATTACAAACACCCAGTTTTTATATAAAAGTAAAAAATGCTGAACAAGAATCATGGGTAAACGTTGAGTTGGACTCCTCTCTCCAGAGATGCTGCCAGATCTACGTACTCCCAGCACTTCCTGTTTTTATTTCTTGAAAATCTTTGTGTACTTTTGATGAGTTACATTGTCCTGTCTAAACTGACACATTCTTGATAAAATTTTTAAAAATATGGTAGAGCGTGTTTTGAAGGAGAAAATAAGTAAAGATGGTTGACACGTTTTGTTTTGCCATGAGTATATTCTACCAATAATGGCAAGCTGTCAAGAACTGATTATTCAAAGAGAAAATAAAATAAAATGTAGTTAGAATGCAACAACATAACATTCAACAAAGTTAACAGCAGATCAAAAAAAATTCTAAGTATGGAATCTAGACATTCCAAGTGGAATTTAACTGGGTATACATTTGTTTTTATTCAAACATGGTCACTGGGAGGAAGCCCCTGTACCGATTGATGAGTATTTTGTTTTGTTGTAACAAATGTTTTGTTATACCTTATTGGTAGATAAGTTCTGTATTTTGCATTGGTGATTGGAGCCATTTCATTTTAAGAGAAAGCCCACACAAGACCGACATTATCACTTTTGTTTTGAGTTCCATTTGGCAGAATTAAGCACTCATGGATGTAAGGGGTGACATTTCCCACACAGAGGGTGGTGCATGTATGGAATGAGCTGCCAGAGGAAGTGGTGAAGCTGCTACAATTACAACATTTAAAAGGCATCTGGATGGATGGTGAATAGGAAGGGTTTAGAGGGATATGGGCCAAATGCTGATGAATGGGACCAGATTAAATTAGGATATTAGTCGGCATGGACAAGTTGGACCGAAGGGTCTGTTTCCATGCTGTACAGCTCTATGAAACATAAACAGAAATGGGCAGAAAAATTCAGCAGGTCTGGCAACATCTATAGAGAGACAATGGACTTGATGTTTCGAATCCAGTGACTTTTCTTCACTGAAGGACTCAATGTCAACTCTGCCAGACCTGCTGAGTTCTTCAGTTTTTGTTTTTGTTTTTGTTCCATTTTCATTTTGCGTTTCTACAAGACTTAATTTACCTGCAAACTTTTTTTGTATTTAACACTGACTTCCTGTTCATAACTTGAAAAGATATCGGTCTAAGCTGTAGTCTGGAGAAAAAAATGTACACTTTCTGCTTTTGCGTATTTTTATCCTTGTTTAAATCTGTATTTTGTTAATTCACTCTACTGTTAAAATATCAAAACCTTTGAGCTCAGTCTCCAGAAACAGTGAACAGCATGTCTGGCAGAGTAAGCAACACTGCTTAAGGAAATGGAATCTGACAAAAGCACGTATGCCCCAGTGTAGAAGGCTATGTTGGATTTTTAAAATGTATTAACTCTAGAATGAATGTTTGAATGGATGGAGAGTACAACACGATTGACCATGTGTTGTGATGTAACTCCAAGCCTGGTTTTATTCATTTTAATCCTTGTAGAGTAGACTGCAAAGAGTTGTTCTCTGCGATCTTCAACAAATTATTTCTAATTCGTTAGGTAGACATATACAACAGCGCACAACTTGGAACTGCACAATGATTGCTTATGTTGTAACATCCGATCTACATGAGTTATCCCAAAAATTTAATTTGCCTGGGAATTTTAAAAGGAGTGCTCGTTTTGATCAATTTTATTCTGAAGATACAAAGATCTGTTTTGCTTGCTAGGATATTTAGTGTTTGAACAATGTGTGTTCAAGCCAAAACTACAGCAGAATATCATAATTAAAACTTATCATTAAGTGCTGCAATAAGATTCCTAAAACCTCACATGCTCAACTTTTGTTTCCACCAGGTAATTTACTTAAAAAAATCTCCAGAGGAAACCTACAGACTGTTGATAGGGGGAAATAACACATACCAACCTTTTAGGTAATTTTCTTTTTACAATTTCCCTTTCCTGTCATTGCTATTGATTAGTTAATAGGTTAATGAGGATAGTGGAATCATCTCCTAAAACTGGAACTAACAGTATATTTGCTGAGCCTTAATATGTTTGTTGAGATGATTACTTTGTTGACACTATTCTTACTAATTCCAATGGAAGAGGGAGATGAACAGCTGGTGCATTTCCTTCAGTTCACTGAGATTTAGATCCAGTGTTTGTTGTTTGGGATTTGAAAGCTGAGGTTGTGTAGAAGCATGGGTGACGCTAAGATCTACTCGCTAATGAATAATGAACAGATAACGTTATGTTTGCAACCAGAGGCATCTGTGATAGATCTCTCAATGGACTAATTTAAACCTGCTAATAACTATTCGACTGCACCCAGTAGGCATTATTTTACCCTGTGTCCTGACCTCATTTAAGGCTCAGAGGTTGGATGGAATTTTGGGTTGAGACTTTGATTGTGGCCAAAAGTGCTTCATAGACTGCAGGGTCAGGAACATATCATCCAGCAGCGATTTATTCACCAAATTGGCCACATGTGGGAGTTAGGATAGGCTTGTGTGTCATTTAAATCCTAATCCCCAAAAATACCACTACTATCATCTCTCGGGATGGAATAGTACCCACAGATCAGCACACAAGATGGTTTGGTGCCTGACCACCTCCATACTTCTGTCTGGGCCTAGGTGAAAATTTTGTTCTTATTCTCCAAGATGTCAGGTTCTAGGTATTTCTTTCACCTTGCGTGTCTCACTATTCATGCAGGATTACAATTGTAGGAGAACATGAAGCATGATTAGTCATAAGTGTAAATTTCGTAGAATTTCTTTTATTACAGATGCTAATTTTACAGAGAAGGAAGGAATTGCAATGAAGCCAAGCATTGCTGCCTTGGGAGTAATAAAAATAACTGTAAGCTTCTCATCCATATCACAGCCATACATGAGCTAAAACGGTGACTAGTGTTACTGTGGGATAATCTGTCATAATACTGTTACGACAGCTTCTTCAATAGTTCTTAACGCTGACCTTACTGTTGGTGAGTGAAAGAACCTCTGCAGAAATTCATGTCCACAGTCTAATTTGTTCTTTGCTGAATTGGTTACTTCCTCATAATGTAGACTTTCTTTGAATGTGTATATAAATTGAGTTGCTGTTGTGTACACATGTTTCAAGTTACTTAAACGAGGCAGGAGCTAATCGTTCTGATTATATCTTTGCCATATCTTAGCAACACCGTTTTTAAAAAAATTCATTCACTGGATGTGTGCATTGCTGGCAAGACCAATATTTATTTCCCATACCTAATTGCCCAGAAGACAGTTAAGAGTCAGCCACATTATTGAGAGTTTGGAGTCCCATGTAAAGGTAGCAGATTTCCTTCCCTAGAGGAGATGAATATGAACCAGATGGGTTTTCCAATAATTGGCAGAATTCATCATTGGACTCTTAGTTCCAGATTTGATTTTTTTTTTTTAAAAATTGAATTTGAATTCCACCATCTGCCATGGCAAGAATCAAACCTGGGAGTCCAGAATATTACATGGGTCTCTGAATTAATAATCTAGTGATAATGCTGCTGGTCAGTTACCTCTGTTGAAAGCATTCTTGTGATAGTCTGTACCTCTGGACTAGGAGGACCCTGTTCAAGTCCCATCTGCTACAGAGGTATGCAAAAACATCCATGATCTGACATAATGGGGAAGTTAAAAATCCACAAAACCAGAGAGTTTCCTATTAGAGGCATGGTAAATGGGTTCATCTTGGAAATTGAAACTGACAACTCGCATGAATGTTTTGCCTTTAAATTAGTAAACCATTCCAAGGTACTTGGCAGAAACATTAACAAACAAAATTTGGCAGTTAGCCACGAAAGGAAGTATTCCAGCAAATGATCAAAAGGTTGTTTAATGACGATGAGGTGGAGATAGCATTCCAAAACTAACAAAACTGGTCCACAGGTGTGGAGTGATTAAAATCAGGCATGAACCAGAGGACTAGAATGGGACAAGTAAGGCACTTCAGGACATTGTTAGCTTGGAGGTGGTTAAATATTGACTGGGACTTTGTTACATTTGCAAATCAGGATGGGAATTTTAAAATTGAGGCATCACCAAACAGGAAGCAACCATGAGCATTCAGCAATTAATAATTGAGCAGGATATGAGCCATAGAGTAATAGATTAATTCAAGATTATGGATCGTGACAAATGAGAGGCTAGCTAGGGTAGCTTCAAAATAGTAAGTGTAGAGGTAACGAAGGCATGGTTGAAGTTTCCAACAGTAGTTTGCCTGAAGCATGGTTGAAATAGTTGATGTAAAGGTGTAAGTAGGCCGGTTTATTAATGGAGTGGATATGGAGTCAGAAGCTTATTTCTGGATCAGATCGGAAATAGATGTTGTGAACAATCTTGTTCCATCCCAGCCAGTAGCCAAGGAAAGTGAAATAATTGGAATCCCAATTTTTCTGCTTATCCAGTTTGCGATCTTGGACAGTGGAATGGTTGAAGCAGGCAGTGGTGTAGTTTATCATTGGAGTACATTTAGAACTTGCTGCTCCTCAGTGACATTATCTAAAAATACGTCATGAGAAATAAGAACTGTGACCAAGGATAGAGTCACAGTCATACAGCATGGAAACAGACCCTTTGGTCCAACCAGTCTATGCCGAACATTATTCCAGACTAAACTGGTCCCACTTGCCTGCTGCTGGCTCTTATTCCTCCAACCCTTTCCTATTTGTAATTCCATCCAAATGTCTTTTAAGCAATGTAATTGTACCTGCATCCACTGCTGCTTCAGGAAGCACATTCCATGTGTGAACCACGCTGTGTTTTAAAAAAAAAAAAAAATTACCTCTTGTGTATTTTTAAATCTCTCTCACCTTTAATGTGTTCCCCTAGTCAGGGGTAAAGGTGTAGAAGCAGGTCAGGAGACTATATTGGCTGTTTTTTCCAGAGAAGGACACCTCCCACCGAAATCGATGAAGGAGGCGCATTGGAGTAGGGTGATTTGTAAAAGGGTGCAGGCAGACTGAGAAAGGTGCTGAAGGTCAGTCAAGTAGGATGTCACTTCTGAAGAAGGGAAGAAACTTGAACAGTAACTAACTGCAACATCTTTTAAAAGATTGGAAATATTTTTTAGATTGTATCGTATCAATGAACAGATTGAGTTTGGATCAGAAATTACAAAATTTTGTAAATTAATTAAATGTTCAAGCCCTGGAGGTTTAAAGTATTTAAATTCCAGTAATGGAGGGAAGAATTAGTTTAGGAAAACAAAAGTTGAAATTTCTTAATATCATTAGCAAGCTTTAAATATTCTATGGTGATATGCAATTTTATAATTTTGGTTATGATTTTCCAAAATTTCTTAGATTTTGGAATTGAATTCCAGCAGATGGGAAGTTAGCAAATTTAAACATTTCTATTCAAGCCAGAGAGTAAAGAGGCAACTATAGACCAATTAGCCTGACATCAGTTGTCAGAAAAATGCAGGAAGCATTAAGGCAGCATTAACAATGCATGTGATCAAAGCCAGCAAAGTTTTTTACAAAAGCAAATGTGTCTGATTACATTTTTAAGATGTTTTTGAGGGTGTAGGTAGCCACAGAATAAGAAAAATGAGAGAATTGCTGTACTTAAGTGTGGTGTTTGTTAGGGTGCCACACAAGATTAATATGCAAAGCAAAAGCTCACACTTGTGGGTGACCTGTTAGACAGGAAGGAGAAAGAATGGGGTAAAAAGGGGGTTTGCAAATGTATTTATCCATTTGTGGATATGGACATTACTACTGGGTCACAGTTTATTGTCCATCCAAAGTTGCCATTGAAGGTGGTAGTGAGCTGCCTCGAACCTCTACAGTCCATTTGTTGGTAGACTGACAATGTTGTGAGGGAGGGAGATCCAGGATTTTGACCCAACAACACTCGAGGTACTGAGACATTTCCAAGTCAGGATGGTGAGTGACATGAAGTGGAACTGGCAGATGATGGTGTTGCCATGCATTTGCTGCACTTATCCTTGTAGATAGTTGTGGGTGTGGTAGGTGCAATCTGAAGAGCCATGATGAGTTGTTGCAATGCATTTTGTAGCCTGTGTATTCTGCTGCTACTGTGCTTTGGTGGAAAGAGTTATGTTTATGAAAGTGGTGCCAGTGAAGTGGACTGCTTTGTCCTGGATGGTCTCGGGCTTCCTGGGTGGTGTTGGAACTGCACTCATCTAGGCCAGATTGGAGTAATCCGTCACATTTCTGATGTGTACCTTTTTGTGTAAGGTGGACAGGCATTACAAAGTCAGGAGGTGAGATTGGGCGGCGCGCGGGGGGGGGGGTATAGGATTCAGAGCCTCTGACCAGCTATTGCAATCATTGTACTTGAATGGCTTGCTCAATTTCTAGTCAGTGGTAACGCTAGAATGCTGATTTGGGGGATTCAGCAATAGTAATTCCATTAAATTTCAAGCGGCAGTGGTTCGATTCTATTTTGTTGGAAATGGTCATTGCCTGGTATTTGGGTGGTATAAATGTTACATGCCACTTGTCAGCCTAAGCCTGAATATTGTCTAAGTCTTGTTACATTAGAACATGACCTACTTCAGTATCTGAGTGATTGATTGATTGATTGCAAACCGTAGAATCCCTACAGTGCAGAAAGAGGCCTTTCAGCCCATCGAATCTGCACTGACCCTCCCAAAGAACATCCCGCCCAGACCCCTTCCTTATCCCCATAACCCTACATTTATCACAGCTAATCCACCTAGCATATATATCCCTGGACATGGTGGACAATTTACTACAGCCAATCCATCTAACCTGCTGGGAGGAAACTGGAGCACCCAGTAGAAACCCCCACAGACGTGGGGAGAATGTACAAACTCTGCACACAGTCACCCGAAGCTGGAATTGTACCTGGTCCCTGGTGCTGTGAGGCAGCAGTGCTACCCACTAAGCCACTGATCTGGCATGGTGCTAAACATGGCCAATTGTCATGAAACATCCCAACTTCTGGCCTTTTCATAGCGAGAAAGTCATTGAAGCAGCCAAAGATGGTTGAGCCATTCCAGCAGAGATGTCCTGGAACTGAGATGACTGAACGCCAACAAAACAGTCATCTTCCTTTATGCCAGATATGGCTTCAACCAGTGGTGGGTTTTTCACCTGGTTCCCATTGACTGGTTTTACTTGGGTCCTTAATGCTACAGTCTGTCAAATGCAACCTTAATGTCAATAGCAGTTACTCTGATCTCACCTCTGGAATCCAGCTGTTTTGCCCAGGTTTGCACCAAAGTTATAATGAATCTGGGGGAGTGCTGTAGTGGAACATCAATTGAATGTTAGTGAGCAGGTTGCTGCTACGCGGGGGCTGCTTAATAGCACTGTTGATAATATCTTCCATTACTGATGATCAAAAGTAGACTGATGAGGCATTGATTGGCCTGTTGGATTTACCCTGCTTTTGGTTTAAGGAACACACCTGTGCATTTTACACAGTGGGGTAGATGCCAATGTTAAAGCTGGATTAGTACTGTTTGGTTAAGGGCTTAACAAGTTTTGGTGCTCATGCCTTCAGTACTATTGCCAAAATATTGTCAGGGCCCATAATCTTTCAATATCCAACTATTTCTTGATGTAAATCTTGGAGTCATACAGCACAGAAACAGAACCTTCAGTCCAACTGATCCATGCTGACCAGACATCCTGATCTGACCTAGTCCCATTTACCAGCATTTGGCCGATTTAACCCTCTAAACCCTTACGATCCATATACCCATGCAGATGCTTTTTAAATGCTGTAATTGTACCTGCCTCCATTACGTCCTCTGGCAGCTTGTTCCATATATGTACCACCTGCTGTGTGAAAAAGTTATCCGTCAGGCTCTTTTTAAAACTTTCGCCTCTCACCTTAAACCTATGCTGTCTAGTTTTGGACTCCCCACCATAGGAAAAAGACCTTGGCTACTTACCCTATCCATGCCTTTCATGATTTTATAAATCTCTATAAGGTCACCTCTCAGCCTTTGACGCTCCAGGGAAAATAGGCCCACCCTTTTCAGCCTCTACCTATAGCTCAAACCTGCCAACCTTGGCAACGTCCTTGTAAATCATTTCAAGTTTAATAACATCCTTCCTATAGAATCGTGGCCTGAATTGAAATGGTAAAGAAAGGCGTCTACAATGCTGGGGACCTCCTGGAGGAGGTTCAGCTGGATCATCCACTTGGCTATTCTGGCTGAAGACTGTTGCATATGCTTCAGACTTATCTTTTACAGTGTGTTAGGCTTCCTCACCATTACAGATGGAGATATTTGTGGAGCTGCCGCCTTCAGTGAGTTATTTAACTGACAACTACTACTCAAAGTTTGATGTGACAGGACTACAGTGCTAAGACCTGAGACCTGTTGGTTATGAAATTGCTTAGGTCTGTCACTTGCCTGTGTTTGGTATACATGTAGAGCTGTTTTGTAGCATCACAATTTTGATGCCTTATTTTTAGGTATGCTGCTTCCTGGCATTTCATCCTGCACTCTTCATTGAGCCAGGGTTGATACTTCTGGCTTGATGGCAACAAAGAAGTTTGAGTGTCTTGAAGTATTCTGCTGCTGGTAATGGGCCACGGTGGTAGTGTCACACAACATGAGAGAGGGTAATGCTAGGGTGGGGAGTCAATGCGAAGATGGGACATCATTTCCCCAAGGGCTATAGAGTAGTCACTCTGTCAAGATATTGTCATGGACAGATGTATTGTGTCAAGCAAGTTAATGAGGATGTTTGTTTTTCCCTCTTGTTCACTCCCTCACCATCTGCCACAAGCCTAGTCTAGCAGCTATGCTCTTTTAGGGTCTGATCACCTTGCTCAGTAGTGATGTTTGAGCCATTTTTGTTGAAGGACATTAAAGTCACCCCCAGCCTGAATACAGGATGTGCCCTTGCCACCTTCAGTCCATCCTCCAAAGGCATTGAACATGGAGGAGTACTGAGTCATTGGCTGACTAGGGTGTGGTAGGTGGTAGTCAGCAGGGGGTTTCCTTGCCTACATTTGATTTGATGCCATGAGACTTCATTGACTCTTAAACCCAATGCTGAGGACTCACAGAGCTAACCTCCCTGCTGTATATACCACTGAGTCGTCACCTCAGCTGGCTCTGTCCTGCCTGTTTGAAAGAAGAGTCATACTGGACTCTAAATGTTAACTGTGTCTTTCTCCACAGACAATGCTGGACCTGATGAGTGTCTCCAGCAGTTTTTTTCTGTTTTTATTATGGTGCTGGTCATGCCTGGAACATGGTATCCCTAAGTACGATTTCGCAGTAGGGTGATATCAGACTGTTTCTTAACTCATCTGCGCAACAGCTCTCCCAATTTTTGGCATGAGCCTTCAGAAGTTAGGAGAACTTTGCAGCATTGACAGGTCTACGTTTGTCATCAAGTCCTACACTGATGCTGCCAGACCTGCTGAGATTTTCGAGCAATTTCTGTTTTGCTGTCTGCTACGTTTGTCTTTGTCATTGTCATTTCTGGTCCCTCCATCAGTTCCAGGTGATCTATCCGGTTTCATCCCTTTTTTCTTTTTTGAGACCTTTGTACCAGTTGATAAAACAATTAACTGCCCTCTCTTTTATGTTTAAAGTCAATCACATTGGGTCTGGATTTGCAAGTAGGCCAGACCAAGTCACAACGCAGATATCCTTCCCTAAAGGACATCAATGAACCTGATGATTTCTATGACAATAGTTTCATGATGGTTGGACTTTAAATTCCAGAATTTTTATGTCTTAAAAAGTCCACCTTTTAAATCTGGTTCCTAAAGCATTATTTTGGTCACTGGGCTACAACAATAATAACACCATGCCAGATACTTAACAGGTGAAGTGCATGCTCAAGAGGTCAAAAGATGGAGTCTAGTGTGAGGAAGTTGTATATAATCATAGAGTACAGAAGAGGTCCTTTGGCCCATTTGAGTCTGTACTGCCAAAACCATGCTAAACCTACAGTACTATGACACTGCAGCACTTGACCCTTAACCTCGACAGTTTTGACATTTTCAAGTGCTCATCCAAGGATTTTTTTTTTTTTTTTTTTGAAAGGTTGTAATGTTACCTGACTCTACCACCTTCCCAGGCAATGCATTCCAGGCCCCACCACCCTTTGGGTTGGGAATAAAAGGTATTTTTCCTCTGCTCCACTCTAAACCACCTCCTTTTCAGGTGATGTTTATATATTATATGTGGGGGTTAGAGCGCAGGATGTTAGTATGTAGTTATGGCAAAAAGATTGCAGCATGAGATTTTTGTCACATTTGTACAGTGCTTTGACAGCACCACACCTGGAATACTGTGCAGATTTATTTGTCTTTTTGGACCCTGGTTAACAAAGCACAGACCAGGTTTCCTTAACACAAATTACTATTTATTACAAATAGATACTAAATAGATTCTAACTACAGATGGCCAAGCATGAATTGTTGACCGAGAATTCTATCGGTTAAAACACTAAACTCAATTATAAAACCCCATGTGTGCACGCAGTCCTTTTCCCATTTTGTTCATCAATCAAAAATTCAAAAATAAAAGCACATGGTCTTTACAATGTTTTAAGGCATTTTAGATTGGGAATTGAGGGATATGAGGAGGATTTGAAAAGTGGAGTTGAGGCCAAGAATGAGTCATTATCGCATTGAATGACTGAGAAGGCCCAAATGCCAATGATCTATTACTACTTTTACATCTTCTGTCTTATGTATTTGGGTTTTGTGTTTGACAAATATCAAACTTTTCTTATTGCAGGGATGCTTCATTTGGCACATGTACATATAACTTAACAGTTCTGGACTGTTTACATGCAGTTAGTAAGGTAAAGTGATAAATACAGTATCAATTAGCATTCCTTGGTGTTGTATTTTCAGTGATTTGCTAAATGTGGCTTAATAATGCAGTTGTTAATATCTGTTTGTACGCTTGTATAATGGCAAATATGGCACACAATTCATCCTTGCACATAAACCTGTCCTGTCCTTCTCTTCCTCCATTTCGGTGTTTAAGAGACTTTTGAATGATTCCAAAGATTTGCCTCTACTATTCTACCCAGAAGTCAATTTCCTGTGTTAGCTACCCTGTATGAAGTACTTTCTGCCATCAGTCCTGAGCTTCCATTTTGTCCATTTACGCATGTATCTCTTTTTAACTTGTAGTAATGATTTTACTTGAAGGATGTTTCAGATTAACCTCCTCCATTGACTGTTTTCTTTATATTTTTGTCAATTGATAAACATAATTCTTAACCTTTTTATAGGCTCTGCAGTATAACTTCTTCAATTTTAATACATTTGACGTGGATGAATACGAACATTATGAGGTTAGTGTCTTTTTGATTAACGAGAAGATTGCATTTTCAAAACTAATTTTCTGAGAGCGTTGATGGTCTTCAAGACCAAGAGACTATTTAGAATAAACAATCGCTTTTATTTTTGTTTGCAGAGGGCAGAGAATGGTGATTTTAACTGGATAATCCCCAGCAAGTTTTTAGCCTTTAGCGGGCCACATCCAAAGAGCAAAATAGAAAATGGTAGGTACTGAATTGTTAGGTTTGTACTCGGTCATGTGAATGAGTTTAATGATGTATGTTTGATTCTTGGTTATCTGCCTTAAAGTCAGGATGGAATCCCTTTTTTCTCCTTCTCCTCCCCAAATTCTAATAGTTAATAAAAGTAGTCAAGTTATATTGATGCCTGTAGTTCTGAACAAAAATTCGAAAGAACTGCAGATGCTGGAAAAAAACTCAGCAGGTCTAGCAGCATCTGTGGAAAAGAACATAAACTGGGGTTCCATTTGGAAAACAAATGCATGAAACAGACAGACATACAAGGAATGTGTGGAGAATAATCAGAGTTAACATTTTTGGGCCCAGTGACTGCTGTTCAGAATCTTATTTCACGGTATTTCCATAGAAATGATTCAATCACCTGATCTTGTAGTCACTTTGCTTACCAGCACATACCTCAGCTGCTGTGTCCATTCCAAACACCTTGTGCCTTCCCTTTAATCTTAACTTTTCAGGAGACAGCAATTCCATTTAATCAATTCACACACAACTTAATATTCATAAAGACCAATAAATTAGCTAGGTTTTCCCTGTCATGAACACTATTCAATGATTTCTATGGGTAACAGAATGGATAGAGCATTGGCGAAGTAGCAGCAAACAGAGTACACATAAATGGCTCCATTTTCGGGTTGGCAAGATATCACGGGAATCAGTACTGTAGGCAATTTTAGTCTCTTTATTTAAAAAGGACTTTTTGTGCGTTAAATAATGTTCAATTTGTATTATAAGTAGATAGTTTGGATTATTTGATTTTTCTGTTTTTTTGGCAATAAGTTTCTGCTTGTTAAATCAATGTCTGCAGCATTGTGTGCTTATGTTTCAGCGAGAGATCACTTCTTCAATTAAAATAAACACATGATGTTTCAAGCCATTTCCTGTCTGGATTCTGACTTGCCCGATAACGCCAGCTGGGATCATTATTTTTCACTGTCATTTGTAAAATGCCATTTACATAGAACCTTTAAAATTGAACAGATTTAGATTTTGAATTGCTTCATTCATTTTTGGTCTTGCCTTGATCTCTGTGCCTTGAAGAAAACTTGTTGAAAATAAGTTGGTGCATCAGCACTCTTTAGCACTCGGTGCTCATTCATGGTGTGCTTGATTGGAAAATACATGATTCTGCAAAGCTGGAGATGAATAATGACTGGTTGGAATGAGAAGCCCCTGAATATTAGCCTTTAATATCCATTGCGTTTTGTCTGTCTAACCAGTTTTAATTATGTTAAGATTGCATAACCTATTTTGCATTTAAAATTGTTTTTAAGAATAGTAAACCATTAATGCTAGCTATGGTTTTCTGTGGTGTCAATAATGTATGTTACTCCTTGTATGTATACGTGTGTAATATTTTATGTATTTGTTTTGCAAATGAGACCCCAGTTAATGTTCTTTTACACACTTTTAACTCTTCAACATGAAACTCTAAGCATTACTGTTTGTAAATGGAAAGAAACAAGTTAGTAATGATGGCAACACACTAATTCAGATAGCATGTGAAAAGAGTAATGTGAAGTTGATGTTCCAGGATTCAAATCAAAACTTGCTGAAAACAGCAGGTTTAAGTTTTTGTTTGAGTGTAAAACTGCTAAATGTTGGAAATGAATTCAAACATTTATCTTCTTTCTCTCTTTGTTGGATTAGGTTATCCTCTGCATGCACCCGAGGCCTATTTTCAGTACTTCCGAAAGCACAACATCACCACTATTATCCGTTTAAACAAGAAAATGTATGATGCCAAGCGATTCACAGATGCTCGTTTTGAGCATTATGATCTCTTCTTTGTGGATGGAAGTACACCTAGTGATACAATAGTCAAGAAGTTCTTGAATATCTGCGAAAATGCAGAGGGTGTTGTTGCTGTGCACTGTAAAGGTATTTTTGCTAATTTTCATTTGCGGTAATGATATTAACAATGCCTGTGTCATCTGAGCGATGGAGCTAAAAAAGAAAATTAAAGCGTGTTGTATGTGTTTCAAAAAAATAAATTGCAAAACACAAAGTTTTGGCTTGTCAGCATCTGAAGTAATTGGGCCAGCCTAAGCCTGTCTTTGTCTTCTAGAAATTAATGGCGATGAATCATGTTTTCCTTTTGTAACTTCTAGACAAGCAGAGATTTGTATTCTCTTGGAAATTCATTGCTTGAAATTTTAAACCAGAAATAAGTAGCAGGTTGCCGTCTTTAAGTTCAATATATTAGATTACAGCTAGGTTGGGAGGGGGTGGGTGGACAAAAGCATAAACTTGATCCTGTTTTTTAATGAAGACACTTTAATTTCATTTGAGAAACAAATAGAATGCATAATTCAACAATGCATTTCCTTTAATACTTCTGTATGCTTCAATTTAAAGCTTTCTGATATGAGGAGAATGACGTTTGTTTGTTTGTTTGTTTTAATATTATAGCTGGCTTAGGCCGAACTGGTACTCTTATAGCATGTTATATCATGAAACACTACAAACTAACGGCTGCAGAAGCCATTGCTTGGATTAGAATTTGTAGACCAGGATCGGTTATAGGACCTCAACAGCACTTTTTAGAAGAGTAAGTACCTTGCTGTTCTTAATTAATATGTTATGAAGAGACTCTATTCAGTGTTTAATGAAAGTATTTGCTGATACCCGATATATGATTAGAACAATATCCTACCTTATGGCTGGAAAAATAAATTGGTGCACAGTCGTTGATAACTTTTCATAAATAACATGTTGGAGTTCTAAGAGCAAATGCATTTGAAGCTGGAATGCAAAGTACAAGCGAATGATGGTGTATTTTTGAGCAAGGTAGGTAGAGGAAGGGTAAATTGAAGAGAAGTTCATAAGTCACTAAATCTATTCCTACAAACTGTAAGATACCTTCTGATAGTGGCAGAGATTTGAGAGCATATCTGAAATGGGATGTCCAAAGAGTTGTGTAAAATATAGCTTTAGACTGAATTGTGCAGAGTTCGAAGATCTCTGTTTGATGCATAATCTTTGTGCAATATTGAAATACTACAGTTGACCTCATTTACTCAGAATGAAGAGAAGACCAATTACTATGATTCTTAGTCATGATGGATGATACCACCCATTGCAGGAAATACAAATATGAGGATGTATGTGAAACCGGATTGGAATTGGCATCAGTGCCCCCCCTTGATTCACAAGCCTGTTGATGCTTGCTTTCTAGATTCACGTGTTAAAATCTGAGCTCGGGCAAATCACCTATGGTGTTTTCTCCAATCCGAGTTCACTACCTTCAAAAACAAGAAGTAATAACATTGAAAAAGGCAGACATGCAGAAGTTAGGGAAATGCTTTTTGTTCTTTTAAGTTCATTTGAGGCACATTAATATTATAAGAGCATAAACGTTTGTAATCTTGAAACTTTTTGTACTCGTGTTTGCTACACCAAGCAGACTTTTTTGATTGATGAGTGTAGAATGATTGAAGAAGTTCTTAAAGTTTATATCAAGCAAGTAGAATTATTTTATTCAGCATTTAATTTTCTATAATCTTAATATTTTACTTGAAGCCCTAAGTAGTAACTAAGTATCACCAATTTTTTGGGGGGGGTAAGAATAGAAGTCGTCATAGGCTGCTCTCCTTAAAAGAGAGCAATGACCAGTGGTCACTTTAATCTGAGGGATATGTGAGGGCTGAGGTGGAGGTGAAGGGGCTTTGTGATGATGTCAGCCAGTATAGAATTGAACCCACTCTGGCATCACACTGCATTGCAAGCTAGCTGTAATCAATGGCATATGATGTTTTGACTAGCTGTAGTCACATATTTAAAAATTTATTCCCTCCATTGCCCCAGCACCCTATCTATTTCAACAAGACAAAAAAAAACCTAAAGAAAATATGACAAGTGCAGCAAATGTTTAAGTGTTAAGTAGGAATATGTTGGATCAGATAGAAAACTTAAATAAAAATGGGGAGCAGGAAGCATGCTTGGGAGAAAATGAAGACCAGATCCAATTGCTCATACAGATGTTAGGTTTTGTAGTTCAGTAAAGAAGTAATTACCTCAAATGGTTGATTAGTGTTACACAGTTTGTGACTATGAGCAAGAGCTTTTTATTTCTAAATTGGAGAAGGTGGTGTGATCAAGGCAGTCTAACATCTGTTTGGATATGCAAGCAAGAAGAGATACATAGCAAGTCCGAAATTACGTTGAATTAGTTAATGCAAAATATTGGCATTAAAAGCTAATGCAAATGAATTCCGAGCACAGTAAACAAAAGTGTGGTCAGGTCCTGAGTCACTGAGCAGAGAGGTTGTAGGTTTAACTTTTGGCCACAGAAGAATGACAAATGTACTGGACAGTCCCATATAGAAACAAGGATGAGTGCGTCTTAACGTAGAACGTGGAACAGTACAGCACAGTACAGGCCCTTCGGCCCACGATGTTGCGCTGAACTTTTAGCCAAAACCTAAGGTCTATCTTACCTGCACCCCTACCTTATACTATCATCCATATGCCTATCTAATACCCACTTGAATGCCCCTAATGAGGCCGACTCCACTACCCTCTCTGGCAATGCATTCCACGCCTCTACCACTCTGAGTAAAGAACCTACCTCTGTTGTCTCCCCATATCGACCTCCACTCACTTTAAAACTATGTCCCCTTGTAAAAGCTATCTCCACCCTAGGCAAAAGTCTCTGGCTGTCTACTCTATCTATACCTCTGATCATTTTGTACACCTCTATCAAGTCACCTCTCATCCTTTGTCGTTCTAAAGAGAAAAGCCCTGGCGCTCTCAACCTTTCCTCGTAAGACCTTCCCTCCATTCCAGGCAACATCCTGGTAAATCTCCTCTGCACCTTTTCCAACACTTCCACATCTTTCCTGTAATGAGGTGACCAGAACTGGACACAATATTCCAGATGCAGCCGAACCAGGCTTTTGTATAGCTGGAGCATGACTTCACGGCTCTTGAACTCAATCCCTCTATTAATGAAAGCTAACACACCGTACGCCTTCTTAACAGCTCTATCCACCTGGGTAGCAGAAATATTATGTACACTTCTTTCTTCTGAAGTGCATAACCTCACTTTCCCACACTCTCTTTCATCTGCCACTTCTTTGCCCACTCGTAGCCTGACCAAGTCCTTCTGCATCCTCCCCGCTTCCTCAACTCTACCTGCCCCTCCACCTAGCTTTGTGTCATCTGCAAATTCAGCAACAATGTCCTCAGTTCATTCATCCAGATCATTAATGAGGCTGAGACGAGAACCTCTGAGGGTGGTTAACCTGTGAGTTCTCTTCCTCAGAGACAGGTGGGGCTTGAATTGATGAACCTATTCCAAGTTAGAGATTTCCCATCAACACGGGAGTCAAGGCTTTTGGGAAGCAGGGGAAGAAAAATGGAGTTGAGACCATGATCAGATCAGCCATGATTTTATTGGAGGCCAACTCCTGCTCCTAATTCTTGCGCTGTTGTGAACGGACTCCCTGGTTTCACGTCCCCATGGAACAAATGGTTCTTCACTTAGCACTCAATGACATCCTCAATGGGAAACAGAAATATTGAGATGTTAGCAATGCACCGTCTTTGTTGACATCATCATCATCAGGGTTTCTATTTCCTCATGTGGTACCCACACGTTGCCGGTGTTCATTTGAGAGATGGTTGTTCCTACATACTTTCTGTTCTTCTAACCTCTTTTTAATATTATGTTTGGCAGGAAACAAGCAAGTCTATGGGCCGAAGGTGACCTTTACCGTGCAAAATTAAAAGATCAGCAAAATGGAAAGGACAAGGTCGGCGTTACCCGGATCCTTTCTGGGGTTGATGATATTTCTATTAATGATAATCAAAACATGACAATTGACCAACAAGAATGTCACATGGTAAGTGAAATTTTGCTTTTTCCTGCTGCCATTATTGGATAACATTAATCAAATTTTACAGTTTTACTGCATTTCATAGAAATGTTTATTAAAGGCTAATACTGTACAACCATTTAGCTTAAAAAGCGTGTTTAAGAAATCAACAATATTATTTAACAACTTTTTCCTAACTATGAGGAACAAGAGAAAGGCAGCCATAACTCCAGCGTGAGCAGCACCAGCAACCTTCTCAGACACATGCTGCCCGACAGGGTGCAGAAATTGGACACTGGACACTGATCCAACTTGAAAGGGAGAAAAATCCACATGATGAGACCTACAGATGGAGGTCTTGACAAATGTGTATACCAGTGCATGATAAAGCTCAGAGCTTTATAGTAGTCTGATATTGACATTTGCAGTCTCCAGCAGTGACCTTCTTTCCATTGGACACATGATGGCAGTAGTTAAGGAGAATGTTACTGGAAGGCTAGCCTCGCAGTTCCCCTCAATCAACTTGTTCTGTGCCCCTCCTTGGGGTTCTGAGCTTGGTTCTGTAGTGATAGAAACAAAGCTATGGGTGAACGACATTGATGTGAGGAGGGGAAGAAAGGAAAACATTAACGGAGAATGTTGGACTCAAGGGGGCTCAGATGAAACAGAGTGCCAGTGTTGGAAGTTGAGATGGATATTGGAGATTGTCTTTACTAATTCATGGGATTTGGGTTTTGCTAGCTCGACTGCCATTCATTATGCATCCCTAATAGCACTTGAGAAAGGAGGAGGTGAATCACCACCTCAAACACCGTAGACCGTTTGGTGTAGTTGCACCTACGATAGGGAGAGTGTTCCAGGATTTTGACCCAGCAATATTGCAGGAAAGATGACATTTTCAAGCCTGGAGAGTGAGTGACTTAAAGGGAACTTGCAGCTGATGGTATTTCCATGTATCTGCTGCCCCTGTCCTTCTAGATGGTAGTGCTCATGAGTTTGGAAAATGCTGTCTAAGTAGCCTTGGTGAATTTTTGGAGAACAAGGAATGAGTGAAGTTGTGTTGGTCTGAGTTGTATTGTGCAGGAAAATGATGAGAAATCAAGGTGAGAAGTTTGGCTTTGGCAAATGAAATGCCACTCACCTTCTGTCACACTCCGGAGGTTTATGACGATCTTGGGGATCTATCCTGGTTTGAGGAACAACACTGGTGTTGCTCACTTGATCAATCACTTGCGTTCACGTCAGCTTGGTTGACAGGCTAGCCTCTTCCTCCCAACCTTGTCAAATATTTCCTCACTCAGTGCCATGGATTCTGCAATAAGACTTCAGAAGGAAGGTTCTGCGATAGTTTTCCCAAGTGTTTACTCCGTTGCTGTGGTTGCTGAAACCATTGCAATTTATGTGTGGTTCAGTCATTCTGATCTTGTTGACGTTTCTCTTTTGCCAAGTTTTAGGCATCACCCTGCCCAGCCTTTGATCAGGATACGCAGAAATGAGTTGACTGTGCTGTGACTGAATTCCGGAGCCACAGTAAATCCTGTTGACAGAACAAATGGGTTTCTGCTCCACAGTCAGTCTCTATTGTGGATAGGTTCATGAAGAGTAAAATGTATCCCCCATTGGGAAACATTTGAAATAGAAAAGCAATGTGTCTCCACTGGAAAATAGGAAATAAATTTTATGGTGGTCTTTGGTCATCCTTTAAATGTCCATTTAGTACTGAACTGGAATTGGTAAAATCAAATGGTTTGAATATATTTCCAAAACACACACAACATTTATATTCTGCCCATAATATAGAAAAACGTCCCAAGGTGTTTCAGAAACACAATTACAAAAAGATGAATGCTGAACCAAAAGACCCTATTAGAAAGGGGAAACCAAACACTTGATCATAGGTTAAAAACAAAAAGAACTGCGGATGCTGTAAATCGGGAACAAAATCAAGTTGCTGGAAAAGCTCAGCAGGTCTGGCAGCATCTGTGAAGGAGAAAACAGAGTTAACGTTTCGGGTCCGGTGACCCTTCCTCAGAACTTGATCACAGGTGTAGGTTTTAAGGAGGGATTTAACAGGGGATTAGGGGTTTTTGATGACAGAGTCTGAGTAATAGGGAGTTCTGGAGAGTAAGGATGTGTTGCACAATTGGAGAAGGTTAGAGATGGGTAAAACCATTGGATGATCATCAGGTGAAAGAGCAGTGCCCGAAAGCTTGTGATTTCAAATAAACCCCTGTTGGGCTATAACCTGGTGTCATGTGATTTCTGACTTTTGTCCATCCCAGTCCAAAACTGACAACTCCACATCATGAAAACTGTTGGAGTGAATGAATTTGAATACCAGAATGAAAACATTAAATTTTGGGTTATAGGAGGCAATGTGTAACTTAGCAAGGACTGAGTGATAGGTGAACAAGACAGGATAGCACAGCAGAGTTTTAGATGAGCAGAGGTTTACCGGTGAAGGAGTCGAAGCTGGTCAGGCTGACATTGGAATTGCCAAGTTTCTGTGATGAGCATGGCTGAGAATGTTGACACCACATGGACTGAAGTAGAGATGAAGGCAGACAACATTACTGATGTTTATTTAGGCAATCATTGTGATAGAAAGACTGAAAGAGCCTGGAGGGTCAGTTTGAGATAAAGTAGATTGCTGGGGTTAGAACTTGGTCTTGTTCAAAGCAAGTCTGTGAATGTTATGGTCAAATTACTTAGTTCTTTAGTGAGAATACATGTTGAATACAGTGTCTGGATTTGGTTACCAAGGTGCAAGTGGGTATTGAAGCACATTTGTAACGAAGGTCTGAACTTGAGGAAAGAAAAAATTACTTGAATAATGGGCAAATGACTGAAAATAATCAATCAAACTTGGGGCAGATATGGGGAAGTCTTTGTACAATCAGTAATCATCACATGGATGGATTTTTTTATTCTTCAAAAGCAGCTAGTATACATACAAGTTGTATGTCCTGAATGATCGTGGTACTCAATGATCTCTAGGGGTAACATATCATAATGGATACAGCATCGGTGAAGTAGCAGTAGCCATTAACACATCCATTTTTGAGTTGCAGGATGTCGTAGGGATCATTACTGCAGGCAGTTTGGTCTCGTTATTTAAAAAAAACTATAATTGTTCAGTGTGTTTAATATGTTTTAGAAGTAGATACTTTGGATTATTCGATTTTTATCTTCTTTTCTTTTGTTATTGATTGAACAATTAAGCAGAAATTTGTGTCTGCAGCATTGTGCACTTATGTTTCAGCCAGAGACCATTTCTTCAATAAAGTGAAGTCGTAGGGAATAGTTTCCAGAAGCATTTATATGCAGTAGTCATGCACTTGAATCTTTCTAATGGATGAATCAACCTAGGTTGAATGGTTCTTTTCAACTGTAAATCTTCTGAGAACTCTGCTTTCTGGATTTTTTTTTTCCTCTATTAAATATTTAAAAGATGCCAGTTTCTTTTTGGCAGATGTTGAACGTAACTTCGTATAATGAAACTTGCACTATATGCATGTACTTCAGGATTATTCAGCTGAAATTTAAGTTGTTTTTTCAGATGAGAATTATCCATTTCGAATCACTCTTGTTTTATTACCTAATTTAAGTGTAATGGTGTTATTATTCAATATTGATGTATAATGTCACAATGCATAAATCTTTTAGTCACTTTGTGATTATTTCAGCATCATTGACTAGATTTTACACTTCCTGCCCACAACCACCAGCACCATCAGTGGACTGCCTGTCACCTATCTGCTTCCTTTGGTGGAGTTGTCAGGCAGCCTGCCCCACCCTTGGCCTTTTGAGACCTGTAAGGCCTTATTCTAATCTACACTGCTATTTTAGCCTTCAGCAGAGGGAGGCCCAAGCCATACTAATTGGAAAGACAGCCCTTGCCGCACAAAGCGGTGTCTAACAAAGGGAGAACGGGCATGACTCATCTCACAGGTTCCTTGGCCCTATCAGTGGCTCCTCCGCTGTCTCCACATAGGCATAGACTCTTATCCACTTGTTCTTGTAGCACAGTATTTATATGGCTGGCCTAGTTCTATTTCTGGTAAATGTTAACCCCCAGAATGTCAGTAATGAGGTAAAAGCGCACAGTGCTGGAAATGCTCAGCAGGTGTGCAGTATCTGTGGAGTGATAAATGCATTTCAGCTAAATTTCCAATTATCTGAAATTTGAATCCTGCTGCCCTTTTTACAGACATTGCCACACCTGATTTATTTCAAACATTTTCTTTGTTTATTTAAGATTTCTAGTATCTGTGTCTTTTGTTGTGGAGACATTGAAGACATTTAGGTAAGGGAGCTACGAAGACTAGCACTTCATGTTTTCCGTACCAGAAATAAAGCAGCTTTGGTTATAGCTAACTTCAAATGTCCCCGTTATCCAGTCTATAATTTAAACAATGGATTTGAAGATGGCAAAACAATAGAAAGCAATTAGTTTACAGTATTTGTTCACTACATAATTAGGACAAAATGAAACTTGTTTCTCTTGGTCGTGTTGTGATATTCAGGTCTTTCATATGTGTAATTGATGTGATGTTGATTTACTTTATTTTGGAAAATATGTTAATTATTCTGATTTTTATTTATTATTTTCTTCACAGTACAATGATAATGATGATCACTGCACTAATAAAAATGAACTTACCCAAGGGGATAAACTTCGGGTATTGAAGAGTAGAAGACCAGCTAGAGCTGTAACCGTTGGATCCATAAAGTGAGTATCTAGTGCTATTAAAAGTAGACTTAATAGTATCTGATGCCTGTAGCCAGAATTCTCCTCAAACCTGAGGTTTTACTTTTGGATGAATGTTCTTTTTCTTTTAGTCAGATAAAAGAAGTTGTTCCTGCAAAATGAGATGCATATTTTGAGTCTACACGATGCAATGTTAGATAAAGAATAATGCAGTTAGCTGGAAAGCAAGCATTCCTTTGCTGAACCCAGTAATATGCCTTAATATTGATATCAAAAACTCTCTATTACACTATTAATAGCTCCATATCCTACATCAGGCATCAGTGTAATCTTTCAAATAAGATTCAGGTTGGCCAAGCATTTTTGTGCAGGGATCGCGAAATTCAGACCTGTCAAAGAGTTGCACTTCGCCTAAAATTATTTCATGTGGCCCTTGAAAGAGGCAAAAGAGAAATTTTCCATCCTGTCAGTCTGGGCAGACTGAATCAGGTGGGATAATTGTATGTAATCAACTGCAGTGTCAACTCTGTGGGGCTTGTGATTATTGCCATGAAATCTATTTGAACTTATGACTGCATCTTCCGTGAAGCCATCTGAACTGAATTTTGTGCCTTATTTGGAAGGACAAGCTCAATGTCTTTCGTGTCCTTTTTGAATAAAGTTGGATGCAGCTTAAGACATTTCGAAAATAATCTTTCACATAAAACCTATGTATCTAGGGATTGGGTCCTGCTGTAGGTTACTCCTTGGGGCTAGTGTAAGAATTAACCTAGGTGGATAGGAGGGAAGTAATAAATAAACGTATACTTCTATTATGTTATTAAAATGTTGCATGAAACTTGAGTCAGTACAATTAATAGTAGCAATACAAATATTCTTGTACATGCCTTGGTGTCTTGCCATGAAACTAATTGCATTTATTGCATGTGCTATTGCCAGAACATGAAATTTAAATTTTCTGTCAGAATTGATGCAAAAGAATCCAGCATAGCTATTCCTTTTATTTTCTGGATTCATGGTATTGTCTGCTCCTTCCTCATTGTCCCTACCCCAACTACTCCTAAAAGGAGTGCACAGACTGGGATACAGAGAGCATGATTCTGATGCTCTTTGAAGTTTCAGTGTGCTCACGAGTTATATAAACTGTAAATGTTGACAGATCAATGAATGATAGGAATTACATTAGAACACAATTCTACCTTTGCCTGTAACCCACACAAGTTACGCAGCCCATCAAGTGTGTCTGTCTTTCTCTTCTAGCCACCTAGTATTGTCACACCTTTCAGTTCACTCACCAGACACAAGTCAAACTTTTCTTCAAAATAAATGCTTGAAAGAATTTTATGAGCTCTGCTTCAACAGTGTTATTTTTCTACATACTGACTGTTCCCTGTAGTTTTTTTCTCCCCTGTATTTTTTATCTTAAATTTGTGACCTTTGGTTGTGGTCTAAGAAGCTGGTAATTTTCACTGACATTTTACTGATCATGGTAGTACCAAAGGCGTTAGCATAAATATGTTGAAGGTAAGACATTGAACAATTTGCTTGAAATCTTAGAGCACGTAACTGAGGGGTTTGGTGAGGGCAATGAAGTTGATGTACATTTGGACTTTAAAAGATGTTTTGTAAAGTACTGCATATTAAATGTCCCTTTAAAAAAGAGTTGAGACATCGTTAAAAGGGGCAGTACCAGCATGGATACAAAATTGGAATGAAAAAGAGCTGTGGCAAATGACTGTTATTCAGACTAGGGAAAATATATAGTGACCTTCCTCAGGGTCCAGTACCTGAACACTTTTTTTTTTTAAATACAATTTAAAGATATGGACTTGTGTGTACCATGTACAGAAAACTTAGTAGCAAAGTAAAGAGCAAGCCTTCAAGAGGACACAGACAAGCTGGCAGAATAGGTTAACATCCATTGCAGGAAAGTGTGAGCTGGTGCATTTTCATTGAAAGAATGAGGAGAAATAAAAGTACAAGGTGGGAAGCTGTGGCACATAGGTAATGTCACTAGACTAGTAATCCAGAGTGCCTAATGTTCTGGGACTTGGGTTCAAAACTCAACACGGCAGGTGGTGAAATTTAAATTCCATAAAAATATTTACTTGCAAGAAAGCTTGTCAAATGGCAACCATTGATCGTCATAAAGGCCCCTCTGGTTCACTGATATCCTGCAGGCAAGGACATATGATTACCTGATCTGGCCTACGTTTGACTCTATATCTACACTGATGTGGTTGATTCTTAACATTCTGTGACATAGCCTTGTTAGTAATGGGCAGTTAGAGTTGGGCAGTAAATGCTGACCAGGCCAATTACACCCACATCCTACAAACAATTAAATATTTTTTTTAATGGGGTGCAAAAAAAGAGAGAGACATGAGGGTATTTGTGTAGAAAGCTTTGAAAGTGGCAGAACAGGTTAATGGAACAGAGTCACAGAGCTGTACAGCATGGAAACAGACTCTCTTTGGTCCAACTCGTCCATGCTGACCAGATATCCTAGATAAATCTAGTCCCTTTTGCCCCATATCCCTCTAAGCCCTTCCGAATCATATACTCATCCAGATGCCTTTTTTAAATGTTGTAATTCTACCAGCACTGCGTCTAGCAGCTCATTCCATACAAACACCATCCTCTGCATGAGAAGGTTGCCCCTTTGGTCCCTTTTAAATCCTTCCCTCTCACCTTAAACCTGTGCCCTCAAGTAAAAACTGAAAGAAATGCAGATGTTGCAAATCAGGAACAAAACCAGAAGATGCTAGAAAAGCTCACCAGGTCTGGCAGCATCTTTGAAGAAAAAAAAAATCAGAGTTACCAAGGTCACCAAACCCAAAACGCTGACTGATTTTTGTTTTCTTCTTCACAGGTGCTGCCAGACCTGCTGAGCTTTTCCAGCAACTTCTGTTTTTGTCCTGTGCCCTCTAGTTTTGGACTCCCCCACCCCAGGAAAAAGACCTTGTCTATTTACCTATCCATGTCCCTCATGATTTTATAAACCTGCCCCTAACGCTCCAGGGAAAATAGCCCCAGCCTATTCAGCCTCTCAAATCCTCCGATCCTGGTAGCAACCTTATAAACCTTCTGAATACTTCCCAGTTTCACAACATCCTTCCTGTAGCAGGAAGAGCAGAATTGCACACAGTACTCCAAAAGTGGCTTAACCCATGTCCTGTACAGCCGCAACATGACCTCCTAACTCCTATACTCAATACACTGACCGACAAAGGCAAGCATACCAAATGCCGCCTTCACTATCTTATCTTCCTGCGATTCCACTTTACAATCCCTACTTTCTAAAATGGAGGAATAGAGTACAAAGAGTCCAGAACATTATAATGAACTTGTAGAAGATATTAATTTAGTTCCAGATAGAATTTGTGTCCATTTCTGGGCACCATGCTTTATGAAAGTTGTGAAGACTTTGTAGGAGTTGAAGAGTTTTACTGGGATTGTTGAAGAGATGCAGCTCTACGGTTATGTGGGCAGATTGAAGCAACTTTATGGGTCTCTGAGCAGAAAAGGCTAAAGGAGATTTGATAGGAATATTTAAAATTACAGGGGTTTGGGAAGGAGTGGGACACACTGGGTTGATCTGGCACAAGCCTGATGGGTTAAATAGCTTTCTTCTGTGCTGTACTATTGTAACCCTTTGTAAACTTGATTATCTCAAATGGGGTTGAGGAAGCACTTGATTTCTCAAGGTTCTCTTCATTAAGTCTAGATTTACTAGATTACCCAAAATGAGGCATATAGTGTAGTGTAATGAAGGTCTCATACTGAGCATTGCAAAAATAATCGGTTTAGACTGTTTACACAGCACACCAGTTGATATTCCATCATTTCATCGTTATCCTTATTTTATATTTGTCCTCTTAACTGTGTTCTGAAATGACCTGGCAGCTTAAGGGTGATTAGAAATGGGCAATAAATGTTGGCCTTGCAAGGGATGTCCATATCTCATTAAAAAGTACAGAAAATAAAATGCCATCCAAGTATCATCACCCTAAGATAATCTGTCTCAACTATGAACATAGTTAAAGTGTCACATTCTATTTGAGTTGGAAGTGTAAGCTTTTAGTTGATCTATCGGATGTCTATGGAAATATATCCACAATGAACAATTTTGTCTGTACTAAGGAACGGAATCAATTTTTTGACCACTGGATCGATCACATCAGTATCAATATGCTGATTTATGCATGTGTACAATCATTGCATTATTAACATTGACACCTTTTAGGGACTGTTTGCGATTTAGTTCAGTGCCAATTAGACTGGAAATGCAGACGTTTTTGTGCTGTGGAGACGTATGTCTCACGGGAAGATTGTTAACGTGGCTCAATTAATTTGACATAAAATTCTTATAAATTTGATTAGAAGGGAGCTTTCCATCCTTGTGTGTTTTATATTGAACAGTAATGTTGGAGATAAAAGGCCAGCATACTTGAATTAATCAAACAACCACTCTGATCACCTAAAAATAACTTAGGATTCTGGCTTCACGCAACTTTTCTAGTTTGGTTCGAGAGGAACCAATCCCTAAAGTCAGTTTAAACCATACGTTTATGAAGTGCATGCATCTTGAGGTTATTTTTAACGTAAATAACCAGTTTGTTTATAGATTGTAGTACATGCTTTTTGCTGTCTGGGTATTGACGCAGTAAACTGTTGACATCAGTTACGCCAGACATGTGTGATGTGGAGATGCCGGTGTTGGACTGGGGTGGACAAAGTCAGAAGCTTGTAATTTCAATAAACCTGTTGGACTATAACCCGGTGTTGTGTGATGCCTAGTATGTGTCACAGAACAAATTTTCATACTAGTGTATTCAGATGATTTACAAAAGCAAGCATATCTTGCACTTCCAGTTCTGAAACATCACGTTATCTGAAAGTTTAACTAGATCTTGAAGGTAACACTCTTAATCAGAATCTGATTTCAGAATTTTTATGTATGAAAACATCTACTTGGCTACTGGGTTCAGTTACCTGATAAAACAGAATTTGTTTTCATCCAGCTCGTAAGTCAACCATTATACTTGTGTTCTGCTGCGAAATGAAAACTGGAAAGTTCATGCTTGATTTGTTCATCAAAGGATTGTGTGAGTGAGTTGTTTATGCAGGTACAGGGAAATGTTGACTTTGCTTGATTAACATCTCTCCGATTATAGAAAGTTATTTTTGTGATATTTTGTAAATGGCTCAAGGTTTGCTTGCACAGTTATGTGGTAAAAAATGTTGAGTCTTCTGTTATTGATGCTTTAATTGGCTGCTTGATTGACTTGGTCTAGGAACATTAGTTTTAATTTTTAAAAAAGTTATGAGGCTTCTTATAAACAGTTTCACAAATAACACTGTCACTAAAAGTATCACTGGTCACTGCGTAGCATATCCTGGGTGAATGGGCAAGAAAGGACCATGAATTGGCATGCAGGAAATGAGGGGCTGTGGGATTGGGTGGGGGGCTTCAGTTGGCAAGAGGCACAGAGGTGGTATGGAGATTGGGTTGGGGAGGGATTGATGACATATAAGGGGTTGAGGATTAGAGAGCATAAAATGTAAGTAAGCAATTAGGATGGTGTCCTAGAGAGCAGTGGTGGGTCTTTTAATCAACAAGGCTTGACACTCAGCTGCTCCTGTGGCTGCCTCCCATCTTGTTCAGAAACTGCAGAGACCTAATTCCTTCCTGCCTTCTGCCTCACCGGAGCAAAAATATCATGTCAAAGGGCATGTAATACCAAGTGGGGCCTGCTGAAGCAGGAAATTTCATGATTCACGCTTCTGCCTCCAGCAAAGTTCAGCTCATCATTTCTAGAAGGGGAATTTTCCCCATGGCTTCGTGATTACCTATTTTTAGTACAGAATATTCAGAAGAATTGAGTAAGTGAAATGTGATTCTTGTGGCCTGTTACTTGACTGACCAGGGTTCAGATTCTATATAAAGTATTCATTAGGCTATCGGCATCCTGAATGGATAAAAGCAGTTTGATATCTATAATTCCTCTTGACATTTTCTGTCTACTCACTGAACCTTAAACCTCCAACCGCTGGCTCCAAGTGGAATAAGAATTCCAGATGTAGATCATTTATTTTGTTGGCATGTAGAACAGGATCTGTGAAGAATATTTGTAAGTGGAAGTGCTAATTCCTGATGGTGCTAGGAATTCCTTGTGCTATTGGAAAGTGACCAGTTCAAATATCAGGTGCTCCATGAAGTCAATGAGCATCCATGATATTGCTGTTGGAGTAGAGTTTAGAGAGCACTGGATTCCATCCTAGCTCATGGAAAACATCTGTAAAGCCTGGAGATGGTGGAAGAGGTATTTACCCAAAGATGCAAGACCTGAGGGGTTATAACTATTGGGAAAGGTTGAATAGGTTGGAAGTGATTATTTTTTGGTGGCCAATAGGGTCACTAGTGTAGATGTAGAGAAAATAGTTCACATTGTGTGCAATCCAAAATAAAGGATCATTAAGATAAGACAGTCACAAGATGATAGGAGCATCCTGCTTTACCTGAAGTGGTTAGACACTAGAGTTTTTTGCAAAATGGAGGAGTTAAGAGAAGTTGTATAGCTCCATTAAAGAGAAAGTCGCTAATCTCACAATTGAAATAGTGATGGAAGGACAAGCCAATAGGTTTAGATTAAGGAAGGTGACAAGGGGCTCATGTGCAGCATGTAACACTGGCATAGATCTGGTGGGTCAGTAAATAGGTTTCAGTCATATTGATCCTACCTTTCAAGCTCATCTTGAGATTGATTTCTCAAACTTAAGAGCTAAGGGAGTAACCCAGACTGTCATTATGGACATAGCAAATTGGGAGAACCACCAAGTCACAAACAGTACGTGATTCTTGAGAAATTAAGTTAATGTTGTGAAAAGGTCCTTTTGATTATCAAAGTTCAATGTTGATTAACCTTCTCTATCCAGCCCATAGAGTACAAGCTCCTAATTTGTCCATGAGGTTGAAGTTATTAAAGGCTAAATAATGCTTTCTAAATGATCAAATAATCTGTATGCTGTCTTACAGAAATGAATAACTGCATTTTGCATGGCACCTGGCTTGCGCTTTTGTTTCAAAATTGCAGCTTTATAGCAGTTACTTTGCCAATGTCATTTTAGTTTAAATCTTTCTGCACTCCCATTTGCATTTTTTTGTTAATCTTTTCTCCCTTTCTAGATGGCTCCTAGCTATGCTGGTATCTACACTGTGTAGCATTGTCATCTGGTGGATGGTTTGTGCCTACCCTTCTCCCATCCTGCTAATCTGTCTAGATGGGTTAGGAAACTAGTAACCTTCAGGATCCAGGCAGGTAGCACTGTAAGTGTGCCACTTCCATTTCTTTTAAAAAACTAATCAATGCGGTCACTGTGTGTCGCATTTACCAATCTCTTCCATTGCATGCTTAATAACTTTCACTATTCTCTATTTCTTGAACTCAGTGGAGATGTATTTTGTTTGATTCATTCATTAATGTTTCTGAAGATTAAGTCATTGACACTTCTGGTGCTGGTTTCACAAAAATAAAAGCCTTTACTGTGTCTTTGAAGGTATATGTAAATTTCCCGTAAAAACCAGAAGAACTGCGGATGCTGTAAATCAGGAACAAAACACAGAAGTTGCTGGAAAAGCTCAGCAGGTCTGGTAGCATCTGTGAAGAAAAATTGGTTAACCCTTCCTCAGTACTGGAGTTTCCAGTAACTTCTGTTTTTGTTGTAAATTTCCCACGTAGTCCACGAACGTTCATTTAAGATAATTTTGTCTTTTATTGTACATTTATCCCGTGATGGTGGTGGTGGTTTTTTTTTTTATTGTGAATGTAGTTTTTTTTCCTAGAATCATAGAATTCTTATGGTGTGGATGCAGGCCATTCAGCCCATCAAGTCCACACCGATCCTCTGAAGAGCATCCCACCCAGAACCCTCCCACCCCCTATCCATTTTTCATGGCTAAACCACCTAGCCTGTAATCTCTGAATGCCATAGGCAATTTAGCATGGCCAATCCACCTAGCCATATCTTTGGATTGTAGGAGAAAACCAGAGCACCAATGGAAACCCACGCAGACAGTCCCCCAAGGGTGGAATCAAACTCAGGTCCTTCGCACTGTAAGGCAGCAGTGTTAACCACTGAGCCACTGTGCCACCCTTTTAGCTTTCTACTTAGCTATTTCTGTTTGCATGATGAAACAGTGGTGTAGTAATTATACAGTTTTGATGGCTACCTTTGTTGCAAATGTACCTAACTGGCTTATTTAGCTACTGCAAAAGAGATTTTTATGTACTATGTTAAACCTAGCCAGATAATAAAATTATGGTTTGAAGTTATTTATGGTTCTTTGTGCCTAATAATAGCAAGATATGAATATTTATTTTCTTGGCCTGCTGTGTTATGTAGAGTTTTGTAATTGTAGCACTTTCCGAAGCCTAGCGTATGTACCTCCATGTAAAATGAGTGGTTGCTTGTACTGATCTTTGTATTGTAGGATACTGTTACTGAGGAAACTACAGCCATAACAAGTGTGAAAACAAATTGACACTGTAACCAGAGTCTTAATCTTTGCCATTTTAATATTGAGTAGGTAAAACTGGCTGAAAAGCTTGATGATTATGCTGCTACTTTCTTGCGTTAATTTCTGATCTACATGGCAACCGTACAACAAATATAGTGTATATTGCAACGGTAATGAGATTTCTGACCGAATTCCACAAGTTGAGTTGGGATTGTTCAAAAATCAGGTTCTGTGGAGTAATTTGGTAATCTTTCTGTATGACGGTATTAATAGTGACGGACTGAAGAGTAGATCCTCTGATGATTGCTCCGTTTGTTGCAGATGTCCATTTTCCTCCTCAGTTACTTGGAGCCTCCCATTTTCAATTTCAAATCTTCCAACGTTATCAATCTCTTTCTCTCGGTCTGCACCCCTCTAATTACCTTCATTCAACTTCACCAAATTCTCATGCCTTGAAGCATAGCTAATCTGACTTTTGTTGCCTATTTTTGAAGGTAATTACTAATGATCTTTTCTCCTCTTCCATCATCCTGAGAACTTCTTCATTGCTTATCCAATACCTTCAATTGCCATATCGCTCTTTAGAGCATTTAGTTGGCTGGAGGCAGAACCTGTCGTCTTATCTTGGGAGGAAGTTTTGCCTTCAAGAGATGCTGACCAATATGATCAACCAAAACTCTCTAATCCCAATGCATTACCAGGAGCACTGGCCACTGTTGGAAATACCATCCAGTCCCAGCTGGGAACAGTGAAGATGTGATAAAGGTGAATAGTGGCCAACTCAGTGGAGCTGGTGATGGAGGCTGGGTTCCAGTGGCCAGGATGGGAATAAGCATGTGGTGATGCAGATCTTAGTGAGGAGAGGCGGCAATTGAGAAAGGAGCCCCTGGATTGTGGAAGCCCTGAAAATTGCAGCTGGACAGAACGTAGCTATTCCTTAAAAATTTAAGGAGCTCAACTGGGGCAAAATGTAAGGGTAAGAGCAAGAGCAGTTGTGAGTGCATGAAAGCAGACTTAACCAAAGTAAATTGTCAAATTTAGATTTGGGATAAGTGAATAGAGATGCAGTGGTGAATATTTAGGAGTCTTTTTGAAAACCTGACTAATACATTCCAGTGAGAGAGATTCAAAGGACCTGTGGTTAACTAAAAAAGGTAAGGTGGTATCAATTTTAAAAAGAGAGCGTGTAATCGTGCAAAAGTTGGTTACAGGTCAAAAATTTGGATATAATATAATAAAATGCAAAGTCTGACTGACCAAAAGATTAATAAGGACAGAAAAAAAGATAGAATACATGAGAAAGCTAGCCAGAAATACAAAAGCTGTTTCTATAGTTGTTTTTAAAAGAAATTAATTAACAAAGTGAACTTTGATCATATAGAAAGTAAGTCTGGGGCATGAGCAATGGAAATTAGAGATGACCGAGGAATTGGTATTTTACATTGGTCTTCACTATACAAAACATAAATATCATCCCAGAAAAAGCTTCAAATCAGGAAATAGAGGGAGTTGCAATCACCAAAGATGTGGTACTGAGGAAATTGTTCAAGCTTCGGGCTCTCAGGTCCCTGGATCCTAATGAACTTCAGCCCAGGGTCTTAAAAGAAGTGCCCAGTAAGATTGATGCATTGGTTTCAATCTTCTAAAATTCTCTAGATTCAGGGAAGGTTGCAGTGGAGTGGAAAGAGCGAGACACAAAGCAGGAAACTACTGGTAGGTTAGTTTAACAAAGGGAAGCAGTTAGAAGCTATTATTAAAGACATATTGGCATTTAGAAAAATTCAAGTGAATTGGGCAGAGTCAGAATGGTTTTGTGAAAGGGAAATGTTTAAATAATCTGTGTTCTTTGAATTAACATGTAATGTCAATAAAGGGGAACAATTGGATTTACTGTATTTTCATAAGGCATTTGATGATATGTCACATGAAAGATTATTGAGGAAAGAAAAGTTCCTGATGTAGGGGCTAACAGATTGACATGGACAGAAGATTGATCAACTGACGGGAGAGGAGAGTAGGCATAAATGGGCCCTTTTTCTGGTTGGCAAGATGCAACACAAGTGGTATGTAAGAGGGATCAGTATTGGGACTTCAGTTTTTTACAATATATACATAAATGACCTGGAGGAAGGGGCAGAGGCATAATTGCCAAATTTTGCTGACAACGCAAACTGAAGTAGGAAAGCAAATTGCAAAGAGGACGTGAAGAGGCTACCAAGGGATATGTATAGATTAAGTGGTAAAGGTCTGACAAATAAGTATAATGTGGGGAAAAATGTGAAATAGTCCATAATAGCAAGAAGAATCTAGATGGTGAGAGATTGCAGAGTTCTGAAGTACAGAAGGATTTGAGTGTTCTAATGCATGAATTATAAAAGTTTAGTATGCAGGTACGGCAAGTAATTAGGAAAGCTAATAGCATGTTATGACTTACTGCAGTGGCAGTTGACTACAAAAGTAGAAAATCTTTCTATTATACAGGGCATTGATGAAGCCACATCCAAAGTACTCTGCAGAATTTGTCTCCTTTATTTAAATGTAAATGTATTGGAAGCAGTTCAGAGAAGAAATTATGGCTTAGTGGTTAGCACTGCTGCCTCACAGTGCCAGGGACCCAGGTTTGATTTCAGCCTTAGGTGACTGTCTGTGTGAGTTTGCACATTCTCCCCATGTCTGAGTGGGTTTCTTCCAAGTGCTTTGGTTTCCTCCCACAGTCCAAAGATGTGCTGGGTAGGTGGATTGGCCATGCTAAATTACCCGTAGTGTCCAGGGATATTTAGCTTAGGTGGGTTAGACATAGAAAATGCAAGGGTAGGGGATCGGGTCTGGGTGGAATGCTCTTCAGAGGGGTGGTGTGAACTTATTGGGCCGAATGGCCTGTTTCCAAACTGTAGGGATTCAGTAAACTTATAGGAAGGGTATTTTATTTAAACTAATACCTTGAATGAATATGTTGCTTTATGAAGAAAGATTGGACAGGCTATGTTTTGTATCTGCTGCAGTTTAGAACAGTAAGACTTGACTTCTTTGAAACCTGTTAAGATCCCCTGGGGGATTTTTTAGAGGGTGTATATGTAAAGGATCTTTCCTCTTGTGGGAGAATCTAGAGCTTGGGATCACTGCCTTAAAAATAAAGGTTCACCCATTTAAGGGTGGATAAAAGTTATTTTTTCCTCAGAAGCCTGTGGGTCTTTGAAACACTCTTCCTCAAAATGCAGTGGAAGCAGAGTCTTCACACATTTTTAACTTTCTTCTAGGCTGTTTCTGTATGCCTAAAGCCCTCCAAATTACTTCATAAAAATCAAGGGCTTGGATGGTTCCAAGTTACTCAAGAAAAGTTAGACTATTAAATGCCAGTACAACTCTAATAGTAACTAATAAACTGACCCCAGTTGCCTCGCTCACCCCCAACTACACTAACTGTACAGGACTTGATCATCTCAGACCCTGACCTGACACCCAGGGGCACCCCACCCCCCCACCCCCTCCCCCCCCCCCATGGCTAGAGAGGGAACAGTATTGTGTTTATTAGGAGTGAACTATGGAAACCTGTGAGGAATACAAAAGCAAATTTACAATGAATGTATGTAAAACACAGTGTGGTGAATCAGGTTGGGGTGAGCTACAAGGATAAATAACCATGTTGGAAGGTGATGTAGTACTACTAATGAAAACATAACTTATTGTCAGTCCTATTTTTAATATTCAAAGACATAAAAGGTTCCAAAAAGTTAGGGAAACAAAAATGGGAGTTGGAATAGTAAACTGATTAGGGAAGACATTGTATTGAGCAAAGTGAATATTCTTGAGGGGGCAAAGACCATTCATTTTAGAGTTCAGAAAGAGGGTATGATCACACTGTTGGGGTATTCTGTGAATTTCAAATATTGAGAGGGAGATAAAGGGGGAAGTCTGCTGGGAAATTGGATATGTGCAAGAATTTGAATGTTGTTGTTGTTACCAGACTATTTATTGGCTTAGCTTTAGAATAAAGTACAAGAAAGTTGCAGAGTTTATGAAGTATTTTTTTTTATTTTGATGATAAAGGAAACGTGGCTGCATCTGGTACTTAGTATAAAGTGGACCAGGTGTGTGTGTTGGAGTCAGTTGGGGGCGAAATCTCTTGTGTAATCGTTGTATCATAAGGTTTAGGCTAGAATTGTGAAGTGCAAGGAATAATCAAAGTCGGAGGTACTAGAAGGACTGAGTATGCTTAAAAGCCTAAGTTAGGAGAGGGCTAATTTCATGGAATGAGGCTGTTAAAATAGAACCAAACTAAAAACAGAAACCATTGGAAATATTTCTATTGTTTTCTGTTTTCACTTCTTACACTTCCAGCATCCATATTGTTCTGCCTTTAAAATAAAAGCAAAGTCTGATAAGAAAACCTGTAACAGAGCAAGGTGCGATATTCAGAAGGATACGCTTAGGTGCAGACTGGGTACATTCCAACTAGGGCAAGAGGGAGGAGAACAAAGCCAGGGCACCTTGGATGATGAAGAAGGTGGATATAATGAATCAAAAATAGTGTGCGCGATGCATGTCAGATAAATTTTCAAGCAAGAATCAGGTCAAACATAATAAGTTGAGAAAAGAAGTGAAAAGGAAAATAAAAGGAGAGAATGTTAGACAAGATTGATGGTCAACATAAAACCTAGCATATAAATAATAAGTAGCTACTAAAAGATGGCATGGAACCCACTGTGGTGGACAAAGAATGATATATGTGAAGATACCCAGGGTAAGGGTAGAATGTTTTGAGGAGTACTTTGTAATAGTGCTTACTAAGGAAGAGGAATCTGGCAAAATTGCATTATCTGCAGAAATCATGGAGGCAATAGATGGAAAGAAGATGGAGACTGCTGGGAGGCATTGGAAAGTCCGGCTGTGCTTAAGTCACGTAATTGCAGGGCGCATGGTTTGGGTGGCTTGAATCTCTGATTGCTAAAGGAAGTGTGGGTGTAAATGGAAAGGCTTACTATAATCTTCCAATCTTCTGTAGATATTAGATAAGGCTTTCAAATCAGTGGAGAGTGGACATCAAGTCCGCTTGGGTGAGAATTGAGGTAATTAAAGGTAGTCAGCCTGCTTTTGTAAAAAGCACATCGTGCTCAACTAACTAATTATTTTTATGAAATAAGAGGAGTTCGATGAAGGGAAAGCACTTTATGTTGTGTCTATTTTAAGAAAACATTTGACAAAGTACCATATAAAAGTTTAATTAACAAAATTGTGGTTCACAGAATAGGAATAGTGTCAGCTTGGGCAAAATAAATTACTTCAGGATAATGAACAACTGTTAAGTTTTTTTTTTTGTTCCTACTAGAGGACATAGGCACTGTTGTTCCACACGAGCTGGTGCTAAGGCCAGAGCATCTTGGAACAGAAAGTAAAATTTGCTGATGCTATCAACCTTGGAGGAGTGGTAAACAATGAAGGTGCAGTCCGTTGGTATCAACAAGTCATAGACTAGCAGAATGAGCAAACAAACAGCAGATGGAATTAAATTCTGAGGAGTGTAACGTGATACATTTTGGTAGAAGTCAGTATGGAGACCAATGTTCCTTCCAGGCTGCACAGCTTCTTGACAGGTCTGCACGTGTTAATCGGAATGTGGGTGCATTGACTTCCAATTCTGGAAGTGGACTTTGGAGGTGTGCATAGCAGCAGGATAAATGAAAGGGAATTTAATAAAGACTTAATGACTGTTGTAAAGAGTATGCAAGGACAGAGGAACTTGACGTTCGTGAAAATTGATATTTGAGAGTTGTACAACCTATTCAGAGTAGTTAGAACATAGACAGAATCTTGGACTTCTTAAGTAGAGGTATTGAGTACAAAACTAGCAAAGTTATGCTGACGCCTTAAGATTCTGTTCAGGCTGCAATTCAAATATTCCATCTAGTTCTGGTCACCATACTTTACTAAAAATGCTTAATGGAAGCTCAACTCCCTAGATTTTGGGGTGGCGGGGTGGCACAGTGGCTCAGTGGTTAGCACAGCTGCCTCACAGCACCAGGGACCCAGGTTCAATTCCACCCTCAGGCGACTGTCCATGTGGAGTTTGCACATTCTCCCCGTGTCTGCGTGGGTTTCCTCCCACAGTCGAAAGATGAGCAGGCTAGGTCAATTGGCCATGCTAAATTGCCTGTAGTGTTCAGGGTGGTATAGGTTAGGTGAGGTATAGGGGGATGGGTCTGGGTGGAATGCTCTGAGGGTCAGTGTGGATTTGTTGGGCCAAAGGGCCTGTTTCTATACTCTAGGGATTCTATGATCATGAGCGTAGTTGAGAAAGGGCAGAGGAAATTTAGCAGAATGATTCTGAAGTTGAAGGATTTTAGCTACAAAGTTAATTTGGAGAACTGGGGGTTGTTCACTTTGGTGCAAAGGAGATTGAGTAGAGATTTGTTAGAGGTATATAAGAATCTGACAGGTTTAGATCAGTTGGAAAAGGAAAGAAACCTCACCGTAGCTGATGATGGTTCAAGCGCTGCCGTGTACACATTTAACACCTTGGACAAGAGATGCAGAGAGAATAAGAGAGAGAACTTTTTAAGTAGCAAATGATAAAGGTGTAGAATTTGCTGCCCATGACATTATTTCAGAAGGAAGCTGGGTGGACGCAAAAGAAATAATTCTATATAGCGATTCTTTTTGAGTGGGAGAATGGGACTGATGGATTGGTCTGCAAATGAACTTGAGGTTGAATGGCTTCCTATGATGTTTATGACTCTGATTCAGCAGCCCTGAGTGCCACTGCCATTCTGATGCAAAACTTAGGTACAAATTAAACTACAACTCGCAGAATACAGTACTAAACTTCTCAAACAAATTTTCAGTCTTGCCCATTGCTTATACAATCTTGCAAACTACTCAGGTGGTTTTTTTCCCTGTCAATCTACCAAGTTTTGAATCTGTATGGTCCATTGATCACAGCTCCGGGTTCACCTGAAATGTTGTTGGTCTTTTACAGATCAGTAGAATTTTTATCTCTTACTGGTACAAAATTACATTTTCTGTGCAGGTTGTGCAACTTTGGTATTCTGTCTCCGAGGTAATGGGGAGTAGGATCATTGAATATTTTTAAGACAGGTGGATAAATTCTTGTATGGCAGGGGAATCTAGGGCTATCAGGAGTAGATTGGCTTGTACTTTGAATTCCACATGCCAATCAGCTATTCACTTATTGAACAGTGGAACAGGCTCGAGAGGCCAGATAGACTGTTTTTCCTTTTATTGCATGTTTATATGATACATTCACCATATCCTGCAGCTTCTGTACTACTTCCTATTCAGACTTTTTTTTTCTGCTGTGGTCTCCTCCAAATTCTTTGTTTCACTTGATCAGATTTTCCACTACTGCCTATTCGTGCCTCCCTGTTCCAGTACAATAATCCTCCATCCCAGGTTTTCTCACATGCAGCTCTGTAACCTTGCAATTTATTGAGCTAGTATTCCCTTTTAGTATGAAAACAAAACCTTTCTAGAAAGCTGTGGAAAATTGAATTGTTGAGAGAAACAGACGTAAAGTTTCAGTGGTTTCTGAAGGAGTCATATGGGACTTGAAACATTAACGCTGTTCCTTTCTCCACAGCTGCTGTTGAGAGACCTGCTGAACTTCTCCATATTTGTTTCAATGACCAAAGCTAGTTTCACTCTGTATATTGGTTCTTAAACAAGAAATTTGATTCTTTTAAATTCCCCATGTACATAAGACACTCCTACAGTTAAGTATTTGTCTTTTTGCATTTTAAGGCAGTGTGTTCTGTGTTCTGTTTTGTAAATTGTATAGATCAGGCATTTCTGTGTCAGCAAATTGTGTATTATTTGAGTTGCCGTTGTTCACCTGTTGAATTGATTTTGCATTATCCATTTCAGATTGGAAGAAAACAAAATGCACACAAGGTCATCATCGCAGGCACTCAGGTAGGCACCTGTTTCTTATGGTGTTGCAATTGACTACTTTTAAATATGGAATTTCATTAGACCTAATACATAATGATTGGCTGCCTTTGTTTAAAGCAGTCGTATTCTTTTTATTTGATATTCTCTGCAATGTAAGAATATATGCAAGTGAGACAGCAGAGGGAGCATGTGGTAGACAGCTATGCATCCCACAGACAGTGGATCAGATGAAACATCTGCATTCCTGCTACACTGTCATAAATAGCATGGAACAATTAAAAAAACTAACGAGAGAGAGAGAGAGTCCATAAATAGTCCCTTCCTCAGTGATGCACAACACCAGCAGATTAGTACAAAACTTAAAGCTGAAGCATTTACAGTTGACTTCATCCATTCTTGCCATTCCTATAATTAACATTACAGATGCTAGTCTTTGGTCAAATTGCTTCTGTTGACACAATATCAAATTACTGTTAATAGATGGTGAATAACCAAAGTCTTTTACCCAAGTTAGGGCAGTCCAAAACTAGACGGCATGGGTTTAAAGTGAAGGGGGAAAGATTTAAAAGGGATCGGAGGGGCAACTTTTTCATGCAGAGAGTGGTGCATGTATAGAATGAGTTGCTAGAAGAGATGATGGAAGCTGGTAAAATTACAACATTTAAAAGGCACTTGGATGGGTACACGAATAGGAAGGTCTTAAAGTGATATGGGCCAAATGCTCGCAAATGGGACTAGATTAATTTAGGATATCTGGTTATCATGGACAAGTTGGACTAAAGGGTCCATTTCCATGCTGTAATTATGACTGTATGTACTAGATACTGCAAAGGTTATGGGGCTTGACAATATGCTGGCTATAGTATCAAAGACTTGTTAACTCAAATAACCTACACACTGGCTAAGCTGTTCAGTATAGTTCCTCCACTGGCACTTGCCCTGCATTTGACCAGGTGTATCCTGTCTGCAAATAGGAGAATCCAAAATGACCAGTTCCTCCCACCACCGCCCGAGTCAGTCCCATCATGGACGTCAGCAAACTGTTAGAAAAAAATCACTGACCGAGCATTCACGCAGTACCTCTTGTTCACTCTTGCACAGTTTAGGTTCTACAAGGTGACCTGTGCTTCTGACCTCATTAGCATGGTGGTCTGAACACGGGCAAAAACTAATTTTGTGGTGAGATGAGTGTGTCTGCCCTTGACATCAAGATAGCATTGGCCTGAATCTGGCATTTAGGAGGCCGGGCAAAATTTAAGTCCGTGGGACTTTGGGGGAATATCTCTATGGGACTTGGACAGAACATAGGCTGGTTGGGGGGAAGGTATTCTCATTAATGGAAAGATCAACAAACCATATATTTGTGGTAATTAGAAAAAGAAGCAAAGAGGATGTGAGGACAAATATGTTCCCACAGTAAGTGGTTTAGGATCTGAAATGCATTGCCTGAGATTGGTGGTGTCAGGTTCAGTTCAGACATCTGAGGGGGAGTTGGATTATTATCTGAAAAGAGAGAACATGCAAGACTCAGTGGAAAGTAGGGCAACAATAATAGTAGGCAACTTACTCTTCTAGAGAGCCACAAACCGTTACAATGGGCCAAATGGCCACCTTGGTGCTGTAACATTTTCTAATTGTGTGGTTGATATCATACCTAGCACAGAAGATGGTAGAGTTTGTTCAAGACCAATCATTTTCAGTTCTAATAGCTGCAAGAGTTCCTCTAGTGTCCTCAGTCCTTAAACTGCTTCATCAATGATCTATCCATGATGGATAATACAAATGCAACATATTAAATTACTTCTTCCTGTGCTGTATCCATTTTGTAATTCTGTAACATCGGAATGAGGGTTCTGAGGAAGGGTCACCAGACCCAAAACGTTAACTCTGATTTTTTTCTTCACAGATGCTGCCAGACCTACTGAGCTTTTCCAGCAGCTTCTGTTTTTGTTTCTGATTTACAGCATCCACAGTTCTTCCGGTTTTTACTCAATGAGGGATGTTGGCTGATGATTGCACAGTGTTCATTTCTCTTTAAGCACTTCAGATCCTGAAGGAATTGGTGTCTATATGTGACAAGAGTTAAGACCCCATTCAGGCTTGGGTCGATGGGTTACAAATGACATTAGTGCTACGCAAATGTCAGGTAATGGCCACATCAAACAAGAGAATCTAACTGTCTCCCTTGACATTGAGTGAGATTGAGATGCAAATAATTTGGGGGTGGTTCAGAGAAAGTTTGCTAGGTAGATGCCTGGATTGAGTGGGTTGTCTTAAGGTAGATTTAACAGCCTGAGCTTGTGTCCACTGAAAATTGGAAGACTGACGAGTGACTTGATTGAAGTGAATGAGACTCTTAAAGGGGCCTGCAAAAGTGCTTGTGGAAAGGATGTTTCCTTGTGTAGGTGAGTTCAGAACCACGAGGCACTGTTTTTAAAATTAGGGGTCACTTTTTTTTAAAAAACTGAATTAAGGAGCATTTTTCTTGAGGGTGTGAGACTTTGGTACTCATGGAAAGCTGTGGAAGCAGGGACACAATATTTTCAAGGCAAAGGTAAATACAATTAGTTCTGCTATAACAAGTGTTTCATTAACACGAATTAGCTGTAATGTGGTTGATCAATAGTGGACTACGTTTGGATAACATGCACTTTGGATAACATGAACTTTCTGCTGTACGGGCAAACTGATTTCCCTATAATGCGTTTTTCTTTGGCGTGAGGTCACACAAGAATGCAACTATTGCGTTATAAGAGAACTACCTGTAGATAGGTAGATTCTTCTTAGGCAAGGAAACTTTCAGGGAAGACTGGAATGTGGAATTTGAGACAAACCAATCAGCAATAGTCTTATTAAGTGGCAGGTTTGAGGGGCCAAATGGTCTACATAAGCTCCTATTTTGTATGTTCATGTTAAAACATGGCTGAATCCCTCCCGGTTGGGGAGTTACCATTGACCAGAAACGTAACTGGGTCAGCCATATAAAATGCAACAACAGATCATAGGCTGGAATATATGTGGCAAGTAACTTGCATCCTGACTCCCCAGTAGCCTGTCCACCAGCTATGAAACAGAAGTCAGGCACGTGATGGAATCGTCTAATTTGACTGGATGGATGAAGCTATACCAATATTTGATGCTCAACATGATCCATGACAAAGCAGCCCACTTTATTGGTATCACAACCATAGACATTCACTGCTTCCACTGCCAATACCCAATGACAGTGGTGTGTACCATCAACAAGATGCACTGCAGCAACTTGCCAAGCATTTTTCCAAAGCACCTTCCAAACTTGTGATCTCTACAACTTTGAAAGATGGGCAATCCATGCACGAAAACACTACCTGCAAGTTTCCCTCTTATTCACATACCATCCTACTTGGAACTAAATCACTGTTTCTTTTTACTATTATTAGGTTTAAATCTCAGAACACTCTCCCTTACAGCACGATGGGTATGCCTGCAGCAGATGAACTGCAGTGTTTCATGAAGGTGAATCACCATCCTGTTCCAAAAGGCTGTCATTGGTAAAGGTGATTTGCCACTTATGCCCTTCCCTAATTGCCCTAGAGAAGGTGGAAAATGCTGGTGACCGATCTTTTGGACCATTACAGTCCATTTGCTGGCGATATACCCATACTGTGGTTATAAAGGGCATTCCAGGACTTTTTCCAGTAACCGTAAAAGAACAGCAATATTCTACATCAAGTTGGTGTGTTCAATTGAGGCATTAAAGCAAGCATTGGATGATTATATTTATGTAAATAATGTGCAAAGATAAGGAGAAAAAGCAGGAGGTTGGCACAATGCAATGATACTGATCTGAAGAGTAAGCACAGATACAGTGGTCTGAATGGTGGCCCCCCTGTGCTGTAAGACTTTCTCCATTTTGTGTGAGGCCTGGAGGCGAAATATGCTGTTGGGTTCCATTCAACTGTTATACTTTTCCATGTAGATCATAAGAATTCATCAGTTTTGAAGGAGCAATGGGAAATTCCTACAGTGCACATATTTTAAACAGTTCATGCTGCCATTGTGTGCTCGTGGTGGAGGGAATGAATGTTCAGATTGATGGATGAGGTGATGATCAAGTCGGCTACTTGTCCTAGATGTTGTCAAGTTTCTTCTTTTGAGCAATGTTCATCTGGACAAGTGGAGAGCATTCCATTGCACTCCTGACTTCTGCGTTGTAGATGGTGAACAAGCCCTGCTGAGACAGGAAATGAATTACTTGCTGCAGAATTTTTGGTCTCTGCTGTTTTGGCCTCTTTTTGTTCATATGACTGATCCAGTTAAATACCTGGTCAGGTTACCCTCGCAATGCTGATGTTAGCAGATTCAATGATGGTGACGCCATTGAACATCAATGGCAAACATTAACCCTTCTCATTGGCAATTGGTCATTGCCTGGTAACCTCTGCGGCTATCAACCCAAGCCTAAATATTGTTTAGGTCCTGTAGCATGCAGACATGAACTGCTTTAGTATCTGTGAAGTTCCAGATTATAATTGAACATTGTGCTATCATCAGTGATAATCCCCACCTTTCAGCTTGAGTCCGAGTGAAGGTTATTGATGATGTAGCTGGCCCTAAGATACTACCCTGAAGAATTCCAAAAATGATGTAGAAATCAGATAATAGGCCTCTATCAACCACGATCATCTTCATTTTGTTCTTGCTATGACTCCAGCCAGTGGTGAATTTTACTCCAATTTGCACTGAATTCAGTTTTACTAGGACTGTTTGCCAAACTTTGTTTTATGTTGAGGGCAGTCACCATAATTTTACCTTTGGAATTTAGCTCTTTTACTCCTGTTTAGGCCGCACTTTAAGCTCCAGGCTTCATTAATGACCCTATGGAATCAAAACTCTGCCATCAGTGAGCAGGTAATTGCTGAATAAGTGTCACATAAAAACGCTATTGATGACACTTTCCAACATTTGGCTGATTATCAAAAGTATGCTGATGTGGCAGTAATTGACCAGCTTGAAGTTGTCTGGGATAACAGTATGGAGCTGGAGGAACATAGCAGGCCAGGCAGCATCAGAGGAGCAGGGAAGCTGACATTTTGGATCGGGACCCTTCTTCCCGATCTGAATCATCAGCTTTCCTGTTCCTCTGATGCTGCCTGGCATCCTGTGTTCTTCCAGCTCCACACTGTTATCTCTGGCTCCAGCATCGGCAGTTTTTACTATCTCTCAAAGTTGTTAGAGTTTTGTTTTTTATGGAGAGGTTACATCAGGGTGACTTTCCACATTGTCGGGTTGATGCCGAAACAGCTTGGTCTGGAGTGCAGTTAGTTCTAGCACACTAGTCCCCAGTACTATTTCTGGGATATTGTCAGAGCACATGGTCATTATTGTGTCCAGTGCCTTCACGTGTTTTTGTGGTAATATTTTGAGTGTATCAAGTTTCATCACTGTAATGCTGGAGAACATGAGAATGAATTATTCACTCTGCCATTCTACCTGAGGTTGGTTTACTGTGTTTCAGCCTTGTCATTGCATTGATGTGCTGGAATCCTCCAGCATTATGATGGAACTATTTGTAGACTCTCCTTCATTCTTAACTTAATTGTCAGGCATTATCCACAATTGGATCTGGAAGGACTACAGTTTCTGGATTAAAAAGTGAATTACCATCAATACACTTTTTCTGATACTGAGATTTATATGGTCTTATTATTTATCAACTTGTCTCTGGTAAGTTATGAATGTAGTTAATGATGATATTTAAAGAATGATCTTATGTAGATCATAACACTACGTTTTAACTTTGTTATGGAAAAGGAAAAATATGGTCTGCAAAGAAAGGTTTATGGATTGGAGGAAGGCAGATTTTATTAAAATAAGGCAGAATCTGGCGAAAGTAGAGTGGGACCAGCCATTTCCGGGTATATCTTCAACTGGACAGTAGGTGGTGGGGAAGACTTTCAAAAAGGAATTAGGCGAGTACAGGCCCAACATGTTCCCTTTAGAGTGAAATTTAAGAGCAACAAGCCTAGGGAACCCTGGCTATCTAGGAATATTCAGGACTGAACAAGAAGGAAAAGAGGCTTTTAACAGGTGCAAAGGAGGCAAATCAATCAAGAGGGGAGATCTTAAGGAAGCAATTAGAGCAAATTGGGAGCATGAAAAATCTTAAAAGGAAGAGGACAACCAGGATAAGAGTAGGGCCCATAAGTGACCAAGGGGGCCAGAGGACATTGGTCAGTTATTAAATGAATACTTCATATCTGCCTTCACTTTTGGAGGAGGATGTAGATACATAATTCAGAGGGGGTACTGTGAGGTTCTTGAACAGATTTGCCATTGATAGTGACGAGCTACCAGAGGCTTTGATGGGCTTAAAGTGGACAAATACTCCAGCTAGATGAGTTGCATCCCCTACTGCTGTAGGAGATAAGGGAGAAAATTACAGAAGCTCTTAGCTAAATTCTTAATTTCTCACTGGCCACAGGAGGTGCCAGAGGACTGGAGAACAGCTCATGTGGTTCTACTTTTCAGGAATGATGGGAAAGATAAACCAGTGAATTACAGACTAGCAAGTTTCGGATCAGTGGTAGGGAAACTATTAAAGAAAATTTCTGAAGGAGAAAACTGATCTCTACTTGTAGAGACAAGATTTGATCAGAGGTAGCATTGCTTTTTCCGAGGAAGGTCGTTCCTAACAAATTTTGAATTTTTCAAGGTTGGTGACCAGTTGTGTAAGTGAGCGATGTGTTTCATACGGATTTCAGCAAAGCCTTTTGACAAGGTCCCACATGGGAGACTGATAAAGAAGATGAAAGCACATGAGATTTAGGGTAACGTGGCAAGTTGTATCTAAAACTGGCTTAGTGTTAGAAATCATGGTGATGGTGTAGAAGGCTGTTTGTGTGCTAGGTCCGTTATTGTTCATGATATGTAGATACTAATGTGGGGTTAATGGATAAGTATGTTTGCAGATAACACAAAAAATAGCTGGGTGTCTGATAGTGAGGAAGATGACCTGAGGTTACAGGAGGATGTAAATGGATTGGTCAGATGAGTAGATCAGTGGCAGATGGAATTTTAATCCTGAAAAGTGTGAAGTTATGCACTTTGGAAAAAGTAACAAGATAAGAAAAGTACTCAATAAATGACAAGACAGGAAGTTTAGAGGAACAGAAAAAGGTTTTGATGTGCTCGTCCTTAAGGTAGCAAGACAGGATAATAGGGTAATTAATGCATTTTGAGATACTTGCCATCATTGGTAATGGCATAGATTATAAAAGCAGGGAGGTTATGTTGGAGCTGTACAGAACTTTGGTTGGATCACAGCTGGAGTACAGTGTGCAAGTCTGGACTCCATACCTATAGGAACGCCGTAATTCAACTGGAAGTGGTACAAAGGAGAGTCACCAGGATGTTGCTTGTGGAACATTTTATATTTGCAGAGATGCTGGATAAGCTCTGCTCCAAGGAAAATGACCAGAAAAGAGACAGAGAGAAACTGATTGAGGCCTGAGAGATTATGCGGCATTGACAGGGTGGATAAAAAGCAGCTGTTCACCTTTTAAAGGGTCAATAAGGGGATATACTTTTAAGGTTAAAAAGAAGTTTAAAGGTGATTTGAGCAAAAATAACTTTCATGTAGAGGGTGGGGGAATCTGGAATGCACTGCCTGGGAGGTTATTAGAGATGGGAAAACTCACACCCTTTAAAAATTACTTGAATAAGCACTCAGTCATAATAGACAAGACTATGGGCCAAAGGGTGGTAAGTGGGACTAGTGTAGACTTGGAGATAACAAGGTGTGGAGCTGGATGAACACAGCAGGCCAAGCAGCATCATAGGAGCAGGAAAGCTTGACGTTTTGGGCCTAGACCCTTCATCAGAAATGGGGGAGGGGAAGAGGGTTCTGAAATAAATAGGGAGAGGGGGGGAGGCAGATAGAAGATGGATAGAGGAGAGGAGACAGACAAGTCAAAGAGGCGGGGATGGAGCCAGTAAAGGTGAGTGTAGGGTGGGGAGGTCGGGAGGAAATAGATCAGTCCAGAGAGGATGGACAGGTCAAGGGAGCGGGATGAGGTTAGTAGATAGGAGATGGGGTTGCGGCTTGAGGTGGGAGGAGGGGATAGGTGAGAGGAAGAACAGGTTAGGGAGGCAGGGACGAGCTGGGCTGGTTTTGGGATTCGGTCGGGGGAGGGGACATTTTGAAGCTTGTGAAATCCACATTGATACCATTGGGCTGCAGGGTTCCCGGGCTGAATATGATTTGCTGTTCCTGCAGCCTTCGGGTGGCAACATTGTGGCATTGCAGGAGGCCCAGGATGGACATGTCGTCTGAGGAATGGGAGGGGGAGTTGAAATGGTTCGCGACTGGGAGGTGCAGTTGTTTGTTGCAAACTGAGCGCAGGTGTTCTGCAAAGCGGTCTCCAAGCCTCCGCTTGGTTTCCCCGATGTAGAGGAAGCCACAACGGGTACAGCGGATGCAGTATACCACATTGGCAGATGTGCAGGTGAACATCTGCCTGATGTGGAAAGTCTTCTTGGGGCCTGGGATTGGGGTGAGGGAGGTGGTGTGGGGGCAGGTGTAGCACTTCCTGCGGTTGCAGGGAAAAGTGCCGGGTGTAGTGGGGCTGGAGGGGAGTGTGGAGCGGACAAGGGAGTCACGGAGAGAGTGGTCCCTCCGGAAAGCAGACAAGGTTGGGGAGGGAAAAATGTCTTTGGTGGTGGGGTCGGATTGCAGATGGCAGAAGTGTCGGAAGATGATGCGTTGGATCCAGAGGTTGGTGGGGTGGTACGTGAGGATGTGTCCTCTCCACCTATCCTCTCCTCTATCCATCTTCTGTCCGCCTCCCCCTCTCTCCCTATTTATTTCAGAACCCTCTTCCCCTCCCCCATTTCTGATGAAGGGTCTAGGCCTGAAACGTCAAGCTTTCCTGCTCCTCTGATGCTGCTTGGCCTGCTGTGTTCATCCAGCCCCACACCTTGTTATCTCGGATTCTCCAGCATCTGCAGTACCTATTATCTCTAGTGTAGACTTAGCATAGTTTTGTTGGCCAAAAGGCCTCTTCTGTATTCTGATTCTATGATCCTGTCAGATGTGTGTGGAATTCTAAGTTCAACTTAAATTACATAAAGCTAATTGATTACTTTTATTAATTCATGTAATATTAGCATTGCTGGCTAGGGCAGCATTTATTGCTCACCCCTAACTGCTCGAGAAGGTGGAGGTGAAACACCTTGGACCACTGTTGCCTACGAGAGGTTAGCTGCCCAACTGTGGTGTCAGGGAGGGAGTTCCAGGATTCTGATCCAGTGACAATGAAGAAATAATTAATATAGTTCCAAATCAGGATGCTGCATGCCTTGGAGGCAAATATGTAGGTAGTGTGTCCTCACCTGATCTTCCGATCACTAAGATGAGCACAGTATTTAAATTTGAATCCTGTTTAGAAATAATTTAGTATTTATTAGCGTCTTGTCTTGAGACTTAATTTCATTAAAGTACTGCTGCTTAATTTTGGTGTTTAATAAAAGTTCATCTTTTTAATAAACTTTACAGAGATTATCTTGTCTAATCTTATCTAACACTTAAGATTGGAATTAATTTCACAAACTTTCACATTTCAAAGAACTAGTTTGAAGCAAATCTAAATATAAGCAGCATTATAATTTAGTCATCAGTTTATTTAGGTGTAATAATTTGTTGACAGCCAGTTAAATTATCAAATTTTTAAAGCATTAGTAAACATAGTAACAAGTTTGTATTGAAGAGAAGGAAAAAGAAATGGAGAGGGAACATTGGACACTTGACATGAAACATCTTTTATGTCGGGTTTTGCTCTAAGGTAGTAGTCATGCCTCCAAATTAGAAGGTCATCAGTTGACAAAACAGAAGCACGTAATTGAAAATGATCTTGCAATGTAGAAGTAAAACATAGGTGATAGAACAGTACAGGACAGAACAGAATGATGCAATGCAATTCAATACAGCACAAGAGCAGGCTCTTCGGCCCACCGAGCCTGCACCAATTCCTAGTGCTTATTTAGACCCAGTACTTATTGTCCATGCATGGTTTCTTTCTTCTGTTCGCATCATGTTGGTGTGTCTATCAAGATATGCCTTAAACATTGCTAACATGCCTGCTTCCACCACCTCCCCTGGTAGTGTATTTTAGGTACCCAGCACCCTCTGGATGAAAATTTTTCCCTGCACTTCTCCCCTAAATTTCCATCTCTCACCTTGAACCTGTGCCCTCTTGTAGTTAACCTTCCCACTGTGGGAAATAGCCTTTGACTAGTCACCCTGTCTATGCCTCTCATAATTTTGTAGATCTCTATCAAGTTGCCCCTCTGCCTCTGTCTTTTCAGTGAAAACAATCCAAGTTTATCCAAACTCTCCTTACAACTAAAACCCTCCGGATCAGGCAACATTCTGTTAAACCTTATCTGCACCTTCTCCAAAGCATCCACGTCATTCTGGTTGTGTAGTGACCAAAACTGCATGCAGTATTCAGATGTGGCCTAACTAAAGTTCTGTACAGCTGTAACATGACTTGACAACTTTATTAGTCAGGGCATTGAATGTAAAAGGCAAGAGTGCTGTATGCCATCTTGATCACCTTATCCATTTGTGTTGCCACTTTTCGGGGTCTGTGGATCTGTACCCCCAGATCGCTCTATGTTGATGCTGCTAAGAGTTCTACCATTTATTGTATAATTCGCTTATGAATTTTGATCTTCCAAAATGCATCACTTCGCATTTGTCCAGATTAAACTCCATCTGCCATTTCTTTGCCAATTTCTAAATGATAAGAGAACTGTACAGTGTGAGGGTACCTTTCAGTTGAGCTGTTAAACCAGCATTTTCTAAAGATCCCTTGCCACTATTTGAATAAAATCATAGTACTGACCATGTCAAGAAAAGGTGAGAGAAGGAAGTGGGGTTGTTGTGGGGAGAATGTTTGGGCGTTTCCAATAATTCTAAAATATGTGAAAAACGTATGTAATTAAAATGTTTTATGTTTAAGGATATCTTATTAAGATGTCTGAATTGGCCTGCTGTACTTAATATACATCTAATTTCACAAGATTAAATTGTGATTTATAATTGCATTATTGTTAAGCTGAGAAATACAAGGTGAATCTTTTTATTTAACCTGCAAGTAGCAAATTATAAGCAATGTAGCTGTTTCACTGTCTGGCATGATGATCAGGTTGTATCTTATTTGAAGCAAATTGCTGATTTGGTGACCTTTTTAAATGCAGACTTTATTTCTGTTCCATTTTAACTGCATGCAAACATAGGATAATACTGCAGTCTAGCACACAGAGTTGCAAGCCTTCTAATCCATGTGCTGCTCCTGGCATAAGCCCTACGAGCAAACGGACAACCAGATCCATGGCTGCAAACAATAATCTGAGGTAAGGAGATAATTTCTGTGGGTACGTTTTAACAAAGCATCTTAATGTACTATAACTATTATTCTCTTTGGTATTATAAAGTGTAAGATAATTAGTGAAAAATTAGTTTTTAAAATGGTATTAGTTCATACATGAAAAATGAAGTGGATTCTCAATTATCTACTTATTAAACGTTTGTATTGTCAACTCGGGAACCTAGATAAAACTAAACAGTTTAAATAATTTTTAAAAATCTAACTGAAACATGTTGGCTTTTTGGTCTGTATTTTATATCAAAAAGTGAAAGCAGTGTTGTCAAGTACCATCATATTGAAATATTTTTGATACTGTTGGAAAAAGGGAATGGATGCTGCATACTGTGGCAATTCCTGCATAGGAAAAGTCTAGCAGTAAATTATTACTTTTCATTATTGTAAAATATTTGGGGAATATGTTCATGCTCAAATATTCTTTACTGGTTCAATTTAAATTAGTATACTGAGCTATGAACCTTCCTACCCTCCCTACACACTCTGCCCTGTGTTTACGCTCTTCTCCTGCAGCTGTAGTACATGCGCTGTGTTGTTGTTGTTCTCCAGCATTCTCCTACAATCTCTCCAGGCTACTACTTTCACCTGGTTCCTATAGTGCTTTTTCTAATGATCTGCTCTCGCTCTCTGCTACTACCAAAAACTGCAGAGAGAAGCAGACAGATCCTACTCACTGACATTCAATGGAATTACATCCCTGATTCCTTACTACCTGATTCAAAATCAAACTCCCTTGCTAACTGCACTGCAAGTGTTCTTAGACATCAAGGACTGTATTTCAAGATGACAGTTTCTCCAGGGCAATTGGCAATGACAAAAATTAATGGTCTAGTCAATAACACCCACAAAAAAAATCATTCACAAAATGTCCTGAGGGTGATCATTGATCAGAAACTGAACAGGACCAGCCATATGAATACTGTAGCTACAACAGCAGGTCACTGGCTGGGAATGCTGAAGCAAGTTATTCACCATCTGACTCCCCAAAGTTTCTTCACAAAGATGTAAATCGGGAACGTGATCAAAGAATTCCTACAAGTGTGGAAGACATTCAACCCATTGAGTCCAACTGACCCTCTAAACAGGATCCCAACCAAACCCAAACCCCTACCCAAATCCCTGCATTTCCACAGCTAATACACCTACCTGCACATTCCTGGACACTATTGACAATTTAGCATGATTGATCTGCCTAACCCGTGCATTTTTGGACTGAGAGAATACTGGAGCACCTGGAGGAAACCCACACAGACACGGGGAGAATGTCCAAACTCCACACAGACAGTTGCCCATGGGTGGAATTGAACCTGGGTTCCTGGCACTGTGAGGCAGCAGTGCTAGCCACTGTGTCATGACAGAATATTTGCCTGGATGTGTATAACTTCAAAAACACTCGCAACTTGATTCCATCTGCGTCAGAGTAGCCTGCTTGATTGGCATCCCATTCACCCTATTCAACATTCACTCCCTTTACCACTAAAACACATTGGCAGCAGTGTGTACCATTTACAAGATGTACTGAAATGATGCTTTTTTGACATACCTTCCAAACTTTTGACCCCTACTACTTGGAAGGACAAGGACAACAGATACAAGGCAACAGCACCACCTGCAAGTTTCCTTCCAAGCCGCCCACCAGCCTGATTTGAAAATATAGTTCCATTCCTTCACTATCATAGGGTTCTTTGAACTAACAACAAATCAAAGCACTCAAACATTGAGAAGAAAAGGTCTACATGGGCTTGGTGGGATGCAGAATATGAAAGCCATATTTTTGAACTGTTAACTTGAATTACCATGCTCTAGCTATAGCGGTCCCATCAAGCCAGCACTGTTGCACCAGCCTATGTTTTGATAACCAGCCTTTATATTGTGCTTTGTCAAATACTTAGAAAATATATAGACAACATCCATTGCATTCCCTTCATCATCCTTCTTAGTTACTTCTTTGTAATATTCATTTGGATTAGTCCAGCATAATTTGTCTTTTACAAATCCATATTGGTTACCCTTAATAAACTAAGCTTTGATGAGCCTGTTTATTTTTCCCCAACTATTGTTTCTAAAACATTACCAACCACTTGATGTTGAAGTGACTGGCCTGCAGTTAATATGACTATCCTCGCACCTTCTCACGAATAAGATCACGTTTACTACTCTCCAGTCCTGACAATTTCCCCCGTTATCTAGATAAGATTGGAAGGTTATGGTAAGCCTTCTGCTATCCCCACTGTATTTTTCTTGCAATTAGCATGATAACACTATTGAACTATTCCTCTTTTTGTATGCTTGGCACATATTGCACTCTCCACAGAACTAGTGCTTAAAGCAAAGAATCCCAGTTTCTATTGGATTCACGTTTCCACGTATCAACAAGTTTAAAAACTTCCAAGTGATAATGTTGAGGGCCTTCCTTCAGTTTTCAGAACTTTCTAAACCTCTTACTAGCAATAAAGCCTGCTCAGGTGGTTCCTCCTCTGTGAAGAATCAAGCCCTAATTGTTAGGAAGATATTCTGGAAAAACTCACTATTATCTTACAAACCTCATCAGATGTAATGTTTTGCATTGCATCTTAAACAAGTTAAAAAAGAGGGTCATGTGACTATTCCAAACAGGCTTTATACTAGCTTTGAGCTAGCTGCTTGACAAAGTGCAAAGTTTTCACAAATGGAGGTAAAGGGCATGGACAGCTTTGACAAACAGACTTGCCAAGTCCAAGTGTCCAGTGCTTTGTCAACAGGCCATTTGTCTCACATCAGGCTTCAGTAGCTCATAAATAAACTACAGCCTGTTCATTCCGTTGAACACACCTACTGCTGCTCTTTTCCTCTGTCTTTTCCTTCTGCTCCAAATACTTTGACTTAGCAAGTCTGTTTGCCACAGCTGTCCTCGCCCTTTACTCCCATATTTGAAAACTTCGTTCTTTTATAAGCTTTGAGCTAGTTGCTTGACAATAATTTGGAAGTCACATGACCCTCTTTAACTTAATGTTTTGTATTGCATCTTAAAACCTCAACAGTTGTAAGGATAGCCAGTTTTTCCAGAATATCTTCCTAACAGTTTTCACTTAATTCTTTATCTCTGCTTCAATTGATATTTGTTAGCACTGTTACGAAGCAATTCCTCAAATATGCTAGCCTTGTCCAACACCTCCAGGCATATAGCATCCATTTGGTTTTCTTTAGGCAGTTTGCCATTGGTAATGTAAAACTTATGATACCATAATACTCTTAACCAAATGTTTCCCCACAGTCACCTAGTCCATTTGGTCCACCTCATTTCTCTATACTACGTCCAGAAATACCTCCTGCTTATTTGGGCCAAGAACAATCTGGTGAAGGAAATTTTGCAAAATACTTTCAAATCCATCACATTCATTACATTTTCACAAATATCATATAGAATAATGAGTATTGATATTGCTACCTGTTCTTGTACATCTAGTTTTCATGGTAAAATATTATTAAGCTAGTTCAACTATATAGTTTCCCTGTCCTGACTTAAACCACCACCCTGATTTTATTTTAAAACAAAATTCGCAAGAACCAGTTATCTAACTCCTGTTCTGAAAGTCACTGCTTGCTTATTTGGAAGTACCCCAATTATTTTCAAGCTGTTTCCCCTAATCTTTTTCTCTTCTCTGTAACTCCAGCTGACATCTCCAACTAGGTCCTCTGCTGTAATCCAGCATTACTTATGTCTCCTTGAAACTAACCTGACAGTGATCTTGGGCTTATCACAAAACTCATCAAATTTTAAAAACTCAAAAAAAAAACAAGATGTCATTCTTTTATTTGTTTAAATGATGTGTCATATTCAAAATGATTACAATGCTAAAATGGTACTGACAAGTGCAGCTAGACTTCAGCTGGTTGCAGTGGGCTGCATAAAGTGTCTGCTTGCATGTGTGTTGCCGACAACAGACTAGGGGTGAGGTGGATGTGGCACCTGGGGCTGATGGAGAAGCTTCCCCTCCTCCTTCCTCCCTATGCTCACCCACCACCCAGGCCTCTCCGTTGCCTGAAGAGGGCCCATCCCCGTGCTGCTTCTATGTCTGTTTCCTGCCTCCATCAATGTTAGTGTGATCCATTTCCTTGTGCCAAAATGGCAGTTGTGCAAGCAAGGCTGGTGGCATCAGCTGGCTGACATTTTGTTCTTGTGTGTGCATGATCATTGCTTCACCCAGTAGTGGCTTTCACAATAAACACAGCCTAACCTGTAATGTTACCTGCCATGTAATGTGACCATGCCCCGGTCTTCACATTTAATGCTTACTGTAGTGCCGTCACTCGAGTAAAAACCTTTTTTTCCATAATACAGAAAGTTAAATCTTCTACAACAAAAAAAATCTACAAAATCTTTAAATATTTTTTGTGCATGAAGGTTTTGTAAAGAACATTAATAATTTTGCTTCAAAGAATGCAGAAAACAATTGTGTAAATCCAACAATTTAATTTTGAACAATGCTCTATGTATATCTTGTGTAACTTTATAAGAACTAATATTTGTACTAAACTTGCATTGTTACTGCTTTGATGCATTTGAGCCTATGCCTTGCTGCCATAAGGTCTATCCTTGTCTTGTATTACCAACATTTGTCTCGTACTGGAAGATACTGGTTATTTCTTTTTGACCTGTTTTCATTATTAAATTTCATAGGTGCAAGTACACGTTGCTTTGTTCTTGTTTTATTCCCTAGTTTTACCTCTAGCATCAACTTTTTAAAACTTGTTGCCTTTCAGTATCATGATGTTCCTGCAGGATGGAGACAAAGAGGAACCAAACATTTAGAATGACACTTTTGCTCCACTTTATTTTGTAAATATGAAAACAAATGCAATTCAGTTGCAGGGTTAGATCCCAGCTTGCTGAAAGTTAATAATTTTGAAAGTACGTAAAAGGTTTAGAATGCAGAAATTAAATTTGGTTGGTTTGTCGAGGTAGTGTACCCCTCACAATAGGCATGGGAGAAACTGATCAAGAAATCCATTTGACTAAAGGATACCTCACCTTAAGCCTTTCATTTCACTTTTGTTTTCCTTTGGGGGTGCAAAGGGCCAAAGAGGCTTGCTTACTCATGTTAACATAAGGCCTAATGCCTTTTAAAAGGCACTGCAGCTAAGTGTGATCCTGTCCTCAGCTGACATTCATATGGTTTTATTTTCCCCTCTTCCTTGACTTCCATTCATGAAAGAGTTGTGACAAATGCACCATACACCAAGAATGAATGAATTTGAACAGTTTTATGATTGCACAATGTAGGATCATGTACTTTGTATCAAAGAAAGACTGTTGTGTATTTTGATTTCACCCATGACCCCCCCCCCACCCCACCCACTGTGCTACCTGTGGTTAATTTCCTGAATTAATTCTGATTCTGTATACAATAAGCTTATAAAATGCACCCTAAACTTTGGTTTTCTATTATGCACTAACACTTATTGTATCTGTTTTTAAAGTCACTCAACTATTAGCACTAAAGTACCATTGCTCCGTTAACATTCACACTTTGAAGTGATACCTTGAACATTTGTGGAGGAAATTGGAGAATGAGATTTCTCTCCAGAATTTATTCCAGAGCAGCACCCCTTCACATCACCAGAAGAATTCTTCAAAATGATAGTATTGACCTTGAACTCCACTTTGAGAACTTCCTGTCCACAACATAACAAGTAATGGTGATAATGGATCTCTGCAACTTGATGTACTAAAGGAACTGTAAAGAACATTAAGAAACATTTTAATGTGAGTGTTTACTCTCCTGTTGCACAATGTATTGTACCTGAGCTGTGAAGCAGAAGTCAAGCCTTTAAACACCATCTTATAGCCGAAGTAGAAAGTACAACAAAATAGTTGTATGAGTGAAAACTACATGCCATTTTATCATTTTCCAGATAAGTGATCATGAAGGAACTAGATATTGAAGGAAGTTTGAAATTTGTTTAAATTGAATCAAACTTGCGACTTTGAAAGTTGCTATTTTGATCAGTTTCAGAATTACGAATATTCTGATATCAGATGGTGCCTCCTGCAACTCTAAGTCTCATTGGTTGAAGTAGTTTATGCTATTTGTGTTAAATGCTTTAAAAAGCCATCTTCTATGCATTTGAAAATAAAACCTGCAATGTTATCAATAAGAGAATGCAAAATGCCCCAAGCAAGAGGTGTCCTTCTACACAAGGCACTATCCATAGCAAACAAAATCTTAACTTATATCTGAGTTGTAAACTTCTTTAAAGTCACAACTTTTCATTTAATGAGCAGAATGTGTAATAAGAGTGGTTACTAAGATTACTTCATGTAAAATAAACATACCATTAATTCATTTTCTTAATGAATGGTTATTAATTTTCAAAAACAGTTTGTTTAAGAAAACTTAAAAGCCAAGTGACCTTGTATTTAGACAAATGTTCTGCCTGTTGTGGTAGAGTTGATTTGGAACAGTGAGTGCTGTTGTCTATTGGAAGGAAATTAAAAATCTGACCCAAATTGGGTTAGAAGGATAATATTTTTATATGCATGAATGAGTTGTATTTTCAGTTTTTGCAGTGAATGTTTTAAAGAATGGATTTTTAGCTATACAGTGCGTGCTGTGGATTGGATGTGTGCACTTGTCTGGTACAATTACTGTAAGATGAAACTTTTGTAACTTGCTACAGAATTTTGTATATTCATGTTAAAGCATACAGTACTGCACAGTTAGTTTTTTTAAAAATTCTGGTTGGATAATTTGCATTTGCTTCTGTTAAAGTCTTGACTGGAATCTGATCCAGTATAACTGGTGTACTTTTATTAATTTGTGTGAAGGGTATTTTTAACTATGGAATTGTATCCTTTCTCTGGTTTAACCTGTTTAATGTTTCATTCATTGCAATGCAAAGCTGGAATTGATATATATAAAAACTTATTTTGTACAGAAATGTATGTATGCAGTATATAAACCTTTTATGACAGGAAATAAACATAGCATTTTATGTACTTGCATTCATTTAAGATGAGATTTAAATTGTTTTTTACTGATTTTTTTTTTTAATAACTTAACTGAAAAATGGGAGATTCAATAATAACTAGTTCAGTGGAAGATTCCAACCCCACCCAACACCTGCCAAGCTGACTCAATTAGTCCAACTTCCTTTATGACCGAAGAAGTTGTTTTTAAAAGTTACCAGTAAATCTACTTAAACTCCAAGTATATTAAATTTCATTTATTTTAAAATGTAACAATTGTCCTAGATCTTGTGACAATTTGGAATTTGTTTACTGTAAAGGGAAAGTTTATTTGTCAAGCAGAACAAGTATCTCTTTGGCACACTGCAATGTACAAAAACCCATCATTCTTGATTCATCTTATCTGTAAAGCAGGTTAATAAAATCAAGAAACCTGTACAGGCACATGATGGCTGTCAGGCCGATTTTCTAAGTGATTTGAAAGTACAAGATCAACTTTTATTTATTTACTGGACCTGTCAAAGTAGACTCCATCACCAATTTCGCTATCTCCCCATTCCCTTCCCCCGCCCCCAAACCAATCCTCTTAACATCCTATTGTAGAGTTCAGATTTAAATCTTTGCTATTACTAAAGGTTCTGTGTGAAACTCTTAAAAAGGATTTTTACTTGCTCCAGAAAATTGAGCTGCATGTATCCCCAAAAGAGTAATGCAGTGGTACTAGTTCATAACTTCAAATAGATATCATTTACCAATGATAAAAGCCTACAGTTTGGTTAATGTTTAACATCATTGTCAAACAGGCCCTAAACTGGATTAATACAAAGTGATAGCATCCTTACCTCTAGGCTAGGTGGAGGTATATAATATACCTCAACAGGTTGATTAAAAGTATCTATAAATCTAGTTTACTCCAACTATCGCTTAATCTAAATACTCAAATGCTTTTGACTTCAAATTGCTAAATGCATCAGGACCTCTGTACAACCTTAAGCTACAAATCCATCTCGCAGCTTTGTTCTGGTTCTCAAATTAATTTGAGGTAAGTCAGTCTGTTACATATGAAGCTCTCCCAAACTAGAATGTCAGTAATGCTTCAGTTGGAAAACCAAAAAGTTGACAGATAAGACTGCCAAATATTAATATCAGATTCAGGCAGAACATTGTGCTTTCACTCAATCACATCAGCATGCTATGCCATTCTGTGTATCATTGCTAAAGGATAAATAGGAGGTGGCTTAAGTTTGTTTTTGTTAAACTCAACATCCCCATCCTGCAAGCCCACACACTTGACATCCACCACCTTTTCCTCCCATTGCATTGTCACAAACATAGATAATCATGAATAGTTTAAAAACAAAAATGGTTAGTAGGAGATGCCACAAAAAGGAATTCCCAACAAAAAACAAAACTGGACTCAAATGCTGATAGAAATTTAGGGTTCTCCTGCTGGGGTGGGGGAAAAAGAAAAAGGAGAAAGAGAGCTTATCACAACTCAAAGTACCCTGTAAAGTCCTCTGCCACTCAAGAAAAGGCAACCAACATCAGGTCTGGACGTTATTAAAAAGGAGAATATTACTATTTTCATAGAAGTCAAAGCTTCTGAAAGAGGAATAATGGCTTCTGGCAAAGGACAGGTATTTTCATTAACCAAAATGGGTCATACTTGGCAATTAAGTATCAAAGGATCAAGTGGCTTTCAGCATTTTGGCAAGACAACTCAAACCAACAACTAGCAAATGCACTAGTAATTGATTTTATACGCCATTGTATGACTGAAACCACTTATAAAAACAAACCCCTGAATGTTTTCATTCTTAGTGTATGTCTAATACTTGGTGATGCCACTCTGCCATACTTAAAGTGCTGCATGACAATCCCTCACTGTTTCCATAATGTAAACATTAATAATATTGAATTCAACTCCATGTATGGCAACATGAAGATAAAAATAACTAACTTCCAACAAATCTGCATTTATTCTATCAAGTTTTCACAATCATATTTACCAAAAAGGCAAATTATGCAGTCTTTCCCCTTTACATAAGTTAGTCCAAACTTCACAAATTTAACACTTGGCTTCCAAAAACTGACACTAGGGGGAAATAGGTTTTTGTTTTGTTGTTTTGAATTTGTGGTCTAATAAGCAACTTTTCAAGTTCAAGGACATGTGCACATAATATTTAAAATGGCTTCAAAGTTGCGATTGCAGCTACTTCTGAATAGGCACTAAAATAGGCCACTTCCATAACATGCCTGCACTACTTCAAAATTTACAAATACCAAATGATAGACCATCTTTGTCAGAATATAGGCTGCATTCTCTTACCCGTGTGCTTTTTCGGGAAACCATTACAAATCAAGCAAACAATTCAATATTTTTAATATATAGCATTTTTTAAACATCAAATATACCTCTCTTCAGCAGTTTAAGACATTTGCCAATATCACAAAGTAAGCACAAAGTGAGGTGCTGAAAACTCAGGAGAAATGCCATATTCCACCCATCTTTCACCCAAACACATTGAGTGAAGTCTATTCACATTCAGTAGTGAACAGAAAAGTCCAATTTCAGTAGATGTGAGCCAACTGCCACTCCTTGTAGTCGGTGTTGCGCACTGAAGCAAAAAGCCTCTCTTTGTGATGTGCCAAAAACTTTCTTCAAGACCGGTGCCAGCTACAATTTCAAGGTTGCTTCAAGCGAGAGCTGGGAAGTCCTCAGGGTCATCAGGATTGGGAGCACTTACCCGTGTCTAAAGAAAGACAAAGTTATTTTTATGTACTGCAATGGAACAACTGCAATTGTTCATTGCTGTCTGGCACAAAACTAAAACAGGAAAAGTAGTCTGACCTTGTCTAGCAAGGGAAATTAGAGATAGTATTCAATCCAAGGAAAGGGCATACAAATTGGGCAAAATAAAAAAAGCAGTGGACTCAAGGATTGGCAAGAGTTTCGATTTCAGCAGAAGGACAAGAGGGATTAAGGGGGGGAAATGGAGTACAAAAATAAGCCTAGGAGGAACATACAAACTGATTGTAACAGCTCTTGCAGGTACATGAAGAGGAAAGAAGATAAGACAAGTATAGGTTTGTGACAGGCAGAAACAGGACAAGTTAGAATGAGAAACAAAGATGGCAGACAGATGACCAATTAGGTAGTTTTGATTATGTCTTAAGGAGGACTCTTGTAACATTCCAAAAACAAAATGGTCGGGGTAAGTGAGAGGGAGGAATGAAAGGAAACCAGTCAGGAAATGATGTTGGGGAAATTAATGGGATAAAAGGCCAAAAGATTCCCACGGCCAGATAATCTACATCCCAGATCATTTAAGCAAATGGTCCAGGAAACAGCGGATGCATCGGTCATCTTTCAAGATTCTGTTCACTCTGGAACAGTTCCTATGGATTGGAGGTAGTTAAATGTAATTCATCTATTTAAAAAGGAAGTAGAGAGAAGGTATCAACAGTGGGCAAAATGCCAAAGTCCATTTAGAAGATTTAATAGCAGAACATTCAGAAAATTTCTGAGTGACAGGATCAGACAGTCAACATGTATTTAGGAACACTTAATAAATCTATTGGAATTTCAGGATATAACTGGTGGTGTATAAGGGGGAGCCAGTAGATGTGGTATACTTAGTCTTTTAGAATACATTTGGTAAGCTCTCACATGGAAGATAAGCATATCAAATTAAAACTGATGAGGGTAGTGTCAAATGGGGTTAGGGAACTGGTTTACAGACAGGAAACAGTAAGAATAATCATTTTTTCAAGTGGTAAACAGTGTTTAGCAGGCTACCACGAAAATTCAGGGCTTGGGCCCCAGCTATTCATGAGGGAATTAAATGTAATATCTCCAAGTTTGGAGATGACACAAAGTTGGGTGGGAAGATGAGCTCTAAGGATGCAGAGTTGCTTCAATGTGATGTAGACAAGTTGAGTGACAAGGCAATGCATGGCAGATAAGGTATAATACGGTTAGATGTAACTTTATCCACTTTGTTAGCAAAACAAAGACATTATTATGTGAATGATGACACATGGGGGGGGGGGGGGGGGTGATGGTGCAAGGAGACACGTATCCTTGTACACCAATCACCAAAAACAAGGTGCAGCAGATGATGGCAGCAAATGGTTTGTTGGGCTTCATAGCAAGAGGATTCAAGTACAACAGCAGGGATGTCTTGCTCCAACCGTACAGGTCCTTGGTCAGACCACAAGGTACTGTGGGAAACTGAATTATCAGTAGCTGTCTCATGGCCATTGGCCAATAGCCATTAGGCAAATGATTGGCATAGCATTGATGGCCAGCCTCAAAATAAAAGATATATTAACAGCGACAAGAGGGAAGTGGCAAAAAAATCCAGAGAGATGAGCTAAACATCCTCTTGGGAGAAGATGGGGGCTCCCCCTGAGGAACAAAGATTGTTGGTAGAGAGACCACCAAGACTATTACAAGAATACATAGGACCACTGAACTGTTGGGCTGCGCTGCGTCCTCTGTTCTAAGAACAGCTCAGAGATCGGTAAAGTATTCTCATCTGTCACGAGTCAAATACTTCCTTTCTTTCCATAATATTCCATATCTAAACTGCTGCCTCTCAATAAACTAATCAGCAAAATTGCAATAAATCGTCAACCACCTAAATTAGGTAACAGTGATTATGAACCCCCACCACTCTCCCAAAATCAACACAAGGTAAAGGCAGTTTCTCATGGTAGTGGTATCCCACAAGGTTTCATTCTGGAATCACTTCTGTTCAGTGTACATCAATGATTTGGACATTGATTCCTCTTTATCAACTTTGCCTGTTACATCCTCAAAAAGAACTCTCGCAAATTTGTCAAATATTACTTCCCTTTGCAAAAACGTGTTGACTGTGTTGGATTCCATTAAACTTTTTTTAAGTGTCTTGTTGTTTTTTCATAAAAATAATGGATTTCCAGCAACTCCCCAAAACCATGTCAGGCTAACTGGCATACAGTTTCCTGGATTTTGTCTTCTCCAACAGAGCATCACATTACCAGTCTTCCAATCTGTTGGAATCGTCTTAGAATTCAGTGAGTTCTGGAATATTTCAACAAATGAATCTACTATCTCTACAGATGCTTTCTTTAAGACAGTTGGATACAGATCATCAGGTCCTGGAAACTTTAGCCCCATTTGTCTGTCAAAATGTTAGTCTTTCCTGGTACACTTACAAAATTTTACCTTCTGTTAGCAGCTTGCTTATATAATATCCCATTGTTAACAGATAGAGTCGTCTGCAGCAAAGCCCCAAGCAAAATACTGGTTTCAGTTATGTGCCATTTCCCCATTACGTATTCCACAGTTGCATTCTCCAAGGGTTCCATTCATTTTAGCTACTTTTTCTTTTTGTATTTCCAGAAAAGATCTTGCTGTTTATTTTTAATTTTACTTACCAATACATTTTCCCTTTTTATTAGCTTTTTAAATCATCCACAGGTGGTTCCTAAAAAAATTCCCAAACCTCTGGCCTAGCACTAATTTCCATCACTTTGAATACCTTAGTTTTTAAATTGGATACATTCCTTGGCCACCCTTGTTAATCCTGGGTTGTTCATGCTTCTCAGTGTTCTTCCTTTTGACAGGAATACATTTTGATGAGCATTATGAAGTATCTACTGAAATGTCTACCACTGCTCATTCACTGACTTTTCCCTTAGTTTATTTTCCCAACCCACTTTGACAACTCCTCCTTCACACTTCTGTAATTGCCTTTCTCGAAGTTAAGGACAATGGCTTCAGATGGGAGTTGCTCTCCCTCAAAAGGGAATTTGAAATTTTACCATGTTATGATTGCTATCTCCTTGGAGATCCTTAACTACAAAGTCTCATTCATCCTACCACGTCACAAGCACCATAGCATCTGAAGAACGTCGCACATTCTTTTCACATTGCTGGCATTTATTATGCATGTGATTGCCAATGTCCAAATCCAGTGAATTAATTTTTTAAAAAAGACATGGAACACCACCATTATTGAAGCAGAGATGGTGTTAACATGCACATATATTTGAATGAGTAGTTGAAGGGAAGAGATCAGATAAATGAATCGAGAAGAGTTGTTCAAGTTAATTTCATTTTTCACATGGGCTAGTAGGAACAAATGGCCTTTTTCCATTATAATAACTTCCACTCCACTTGCTAAGTCACTCCTTTAAAAATAGTTCTGTGGCACAGCTTTTGGTCTCTATCCTATCCTGGGTGGCAAATGCTTTGATAAAATTCCTTTGAAAGGCCCAGGGGTGTTGTTAAAGCACTGTTACCAATGGGAGCATTCACTGCTTTCATGTGTAACGGTTATTGATTCATATCCATGTTATGAATGCATGCTCCGTATAAAATAACTAAATCAAAAGTAGATTCCAGGCTGTAAGTTTAAAGAAACGAAAGCCACATTCCAGTAACTTGTAAGCCCCGTTAAAGATGGAAAAACATTTGCGTTATTGTACCTTCTACATTCCAAAACCATCGAAATGGAGATCACCTGTCTGCAAAACTTCACCAGCGCTTTGGCGGAGTACAAATGTGTGGGTAAATGTCATTAGGCTTAACCACTTGGACAAGGGACTTTGTGAAAGGAATGTGCAGAGACGCAATCCAGTAATATAAACCAGGCAACTAGAATCCACTAACCATGACCATATTTGGGTCATGGGACAGCTGGAGGGTCATGTGGCAAGTCAGCTACCCTTTGTGTAGGTAAGCACCTTACATCAGTAAATAAAACACCGCAGGAGAACAACTGAGCATATTCCCTCTTTCTTCATCCAATATGCAAGTTTTGAAATCTGCCAAATGGATTTTGACTATCCATGTGTTGTAGGCACAGACGTTTCTCATGAACTCAACCTAGCAATTGCTGTATCCAGAAAAACAGATTATCTGTATCACTAAACTACCTTGACACCCAGTCCAGATCAATCATCAAATTCAGCCTAAAGTCATCTAAGTCTCCAACCTTCAAAGCTGAATACCATTTGCCTTTGCTGGATTTTAAATTAGTTAATCTATTTTTCTATTCTAATTGACTTGTATGTGTATGAAAGTCAAGAGGTATTATTTTCTGTTACCAGGTGAAGTAGTAGTTCTTTCTTATTAGACAAAGAAGGTATCTTGTGTCTTTTATAATCACAACATGCATCACTGAACTGACAAGCATATCCTTTGTTAAGATCAAATGAGGAGTAAAGAGATGGCTATTCCACCCTCCTCACTTGATCGCGTCACATGCAAAAACTTTTCCTGCTTCCCCAAATGCACACCTCCCTCCCGAGTGCCCTACTCCAAAAAGCGAAGACCACCTTTACCATATCCACAGCTGGCACCTCTGGCCTGGTTTCAGCAATTCGCTTGGCTCTTCCACGGCCTCTAGCACCACCACGTCCTCGACCAGGGCGTGTAAGACTGCCGAAGTTAATGTCTAATTTGGAAGTGATGTCATTTGCTGATCGTCTAAAGTAATGGTGATCTTCCTCATCAGATTCCTCTTTCTGTTCCTAGTGTAGGAGCAACAAAGTTTGCAATCACTGACATGACAGACATATTGACTGATGAGAAGAGAACAGGTTTTTATTTTAAAAACAATATAAACTGGTAGCTTCCAAGTCATCTCCAGTCTTTGGATTTCTAGGACTCCTAGGTCTGCTGTAAGAATGTAGTGGGTGAAACAGTTTACTAGACGACATACACTGGTTTCTCTTTACCTCATGTAGAGATACTGCAGCCTCCATTCAGCACTCACACTAAATTTTAGCGAGGCCAAGGATAAGCAGACCAGATAGCTAACTACCACCACACAGACATAGCACAATCTAGCTCCATGTCTTCAAACTTTGCATGATTTGGTTAATATCAACAGTTGTTGATACAGTTTTACAATCCAATCCACTTACATCCCCTTCATATTTAGACTTATGGATCACAACTGCCTTCAACAAAACACTGGAGTCTGGTTTGCGGATGTTGAATTCCTTCTTGAAGCGCGTCTGTTCCTGAAGCGCCTTCCATTCATCCAGAGTCATTTCATGTGGACCATCATCTACCGTTGCTTCATGCTCCCCTTCATTCAGTCTACAACATAAAAGTATAGGCAAAGTAATGGTTAACTTCTGAAAGTATCTGTGAATAGTGTAAGTCAAAAGATGATATTGTCTTAGTTTTGGTTATTTAATGACTTTTTCTAATCTCCTCCTCATCACAGGTTCTCCCTTCTGTTCTTTTCCCTGGCTCTGTACTTAAATGTCAATTCTATTGAAAGATTACTAATCCGAAATGACAACTTTCTCCACATTGCTGCCTGACCCAAGTATTTCCAACATTTTTCTTCAAATTTCCAGCATTTGTATTAGTTTGTTTCTTCTTCCCCTAGAAAGAATGGACTTGTTTTATGATAAAATTCATTATTCTCCTAACTGAATTAAGGGCTTCTAAAGCAGACAGTGCAGTCTTTCAAAACAATCACTGCAAGGCAAACAAAACAGCACTGTTGGGCTGGTAAACAACCTTTGGCCTCACCCCCAGTTTCTTTAATCCTTGTTCACCCATTCCACCCCAAGAACAGGTGGACGCAAACACAGTAACACAATTTTCTGGGAACCACATACCAAACAAGCAGGTACTGGAGGCTAGAGGAAGGCACATCTACAATAAAGATGCACAGAAACAACTGTTTGAAAAATAATTTCCAGAACTGAAGTCTGCTATTGCAACAGGGGACTACAATGTTGTGAGATTATCAAAATTATATTTAATCCAGGATATGGTCATGAATACAACATCCACTAAGTGCCCAGAAAAGATGGTGGACAGAAAAAGCCAGTGACATAGCCCTGTATGTTAAGAATATCTGGGAGTGAATAGCTTGATAGTGTGCAAGACAGAGGACTGGACAATCAACTGTTCTTGTCAGACATCTTTAATGCAGAAGGACAAAACTAGTACTAAGAATATACTTGTGACTCCATGTCAACTAATGAAGGAAGACAGCATGTTCCACAAGATAGAATATGCAAGGGAAGTGTGCAAAGAAAGCTATTTTTAATGGGCAACTTGAAATCAAATATAATCAGTAATAACTTAATGGGCTCACAGTTCAAGATCACAAATGTTATCAGCAACTGATTTATGACCCAGTATCAGTGACACATGTACTCCAAACGGTGTTGAAATAGCCTATGATTAAGTTGAAAAAGACCTACCAGTCTTAGTAGACTTGACACTATGTCCAACCAATGCAGAGCCACAATCAACAAAGTAAATAGAGTGCTGACCTATATAACCAAAATAGCAGAGCACAAGTCAGATGAAGTCATGTGCAAACTGTATAGTGCCAATCAGACCATACTTTGAGTACTGTCTCCAGCTCTGGTTCCCAAGACATTCAATTATTGGAAACAGTATGCAGGAAAACCCCAAAACTGATCCATAGTGTTAAGTCTGAGTTGTAAGAAAAGACTGAAGAAAGGCTAAGAAAACTTGGGCTTTTCAGCTTTAAAAGATACCTTCAGAAGTGAAGTATTGATTGCACAAGGTGATCTGTGCATGGAATGTACTTCTGGATGGGATAGTCAAAAAATACCCAAGCTATTCAAGAAAGTCATTTTTTAAAAAAATTCTGTCTAGATGAATGAATAAAGATGAATCATACTGCCGCTATCATCCTCAAGCATTGTGTATCTGTTCAGAAGATGAGTCAATTATGAATACTCCATAGCAGTAGAAAGAAGTCTAGAAGCAGTGAACTCACTTGTTCTCTGTATCGCCTTCGAGTGCATCTTGGGGTTCTTCCATTTCAGTTGCCTCTTCAACTGGAGTCGTCTCAGTCTCTCTATATGTGTGCGTGGGGAGCAGGGGGAGAAAGAGGAGAGGAAAGATCACTCATAGTCTGATTCCAAGTAGTCACGACCAACATTCCCTTTCAGACTCTGTTGTATCCGAAATTTCAGCAAAGAGTCTCTACTAAGTTTTCTTATGCTGCCATACACATGGTATACAATCACAGAATAAGGCCTTAATGATACCTTCCAGGAACATGGGTCATAAGATAAGACCTTTCTTTTTAAAAAAAAAAATCACATCCGCAGTGAATTATAGCTTTTAACTCTGACCTATACCCGAGTTAGATCAGGAGTACTTCCTTGATAACTTCTGTCCACTGAGTTCAAGTTAGTTAACCCCATAAATACTTTGGATGTAAAGTATTTAACACAACCATCCCTCAAATGAAGAAGTTGCCAGAGAATATTTGCTTTTCCCCAAATAGTTTGCTTAGGTTTAGCCAGTTAGGCTTCCCAGATATTTAAAGGGTCTGGGAATTCTCTCTCCAGATTACATACTCCACCACTGAAGGAGTATACAAAGCAGGATTGGTTTCAGTTGTAACAGAAAGAGATTATTCACTAATTTTACAATTTCATCAACATAAATTAACAAGCAATACACCAAGTGAATAAGTATATGGTTACGCTGAAAACTGAAAAATGAAATACCAAGTCTAATAGAAATCAGTTATGTTGAACTATTCAAGAACATCCAGGAATATCCAAGAGTTAAATATCCATCAACATTTAAAATTTTATCAAGGCCAAAGCAAAGATGATATGTTTTCCCAGTGGGAGAAAATACCTTTTGAAAACTATTACGATGGTTGGATATTTCTGAAATTTCAATTGAAAATGTCTTTTATATTCTTTTTCCCTAGCTTTGCAAATGCGGGTGTTAACTTTCTATATAGGTTCCTCGCATTTTCGAATGATGCTGCATCATTTAACATAAATTCTTTAATTATTCGGTGAATAACTATGAAGTTGTGAGCTTTTATCTAGCCGATTCACATTTGATATTTTATACTCGTATAGATAGTCCTTTTATCTCTCGCATGCTCTTTCATTCTTAAAAGAATCCTTTATTAAAAGATTATCAGTAACAATGTTTCATTTCTGTGTCTTTAGCAGTGCTCTCTTCTGGTTTGTAATGACATTCATGTGACAATGATCTTTGCCATCCCTCATTTGATGGGTAATTCCAGTATTCCTGTTATGTTCACACCTCTGACCTCTGTGTGATGATGCCATGTCTCCTACCAGACCTTCCTTTTAATGGTAAAAAGTATGGCTTGTACCTTTTTGTGGTCTGTGCTCAATTAGTAGCATGTGTCTCATCTTCATGACCCATTCTAGGTACACTCTCATTTCAAAGTGGACCTTTCTGGATTTTCCCTCTAGCTGCAATGACATATTTAATGGTTCACTCCTACATGAATCTTTAAAATGTTTTTAACATCCAAGTGTCCTACCCAATTAGTTTATACTTATTTCTCAATCAAACCCTTACCACAAATCAGATAATACAAAAATAAGTTTCTAGCCTGTTCTCTCCAATACTTCCACTTTCTATATTCCCCAAGTCCATTTTATTTCCTTTGATAACAATGCAGATTTATTGCATTGAACAGTCAAGAAAGCCTACCTCTCATACAAGGTTAGCCTAATGCTAAAGGAAATCTCAGAATGAAACTCTTCAGCAAAGAAAGCAACTTTTCACTCTAAAACAGAAAGAAACAAACTATTTGTTTTCTTTTCAAATACTTATCAATGTAATTTTTAGAGGTGTACTCCTTAACTACAAATTATAGAACAGTACAGTTTTTCTTTAAGTAGAAACAGGATTACCTAACTAAAAAGAAACAAAGAATAAATGGGTAATTTTCAGGACGGCAAACTGTAACTAGTATCACAGTGGTGCTGGATATGTTTTTGATCTATATTGATGACTTGGATAAAGGACCAACTATATGATGGACAAATTTGCTAGTGATATCAAGATAGATAGAAAAGCAAGTTGTGAGGAGGATACAAAAGTCTGAAAGGCTATCAAAAGGTTAAGCGAGTTACAAAAATGGCAGATGGAGTATGCTACGCGAAGAGGTCCACCTTTGCACGAGAAATAGAAAAGCAAAATTAGATTTAAATGGGAACTACAGAATTCAGCAATACAATGGCATACGTTGACAAATCATAAAAAGTCAGCATCCAGATATGAAGGTTACAAGGAAGGCAAATGAAAACTGGCCATTATTGCAAAGTGATGGAGTAGAAAGGAAGAGAAATGTGGCTAAAATGATTCAGGACTTTGGTGCAACCATATATAGCATACCATGCACAGTTTTAGTTACATTACTTGAGAAGGGACATTCTGCTTTGGAAGTAGTTCAGAGAAGATTGACGAAGCTGGTTCCTGGGATGATGAATTTGTCTCATGAGAAAACGTGGAACTGGTAGGGCCTATACACATTGGAGTTTAAAAGAAAAAGAGAACAACCTACTGAATAAGAAAATAAGGGGGCTTGACAGGCAAAGTGTTTATTCTTGTGATGGAACACTTTTTTTTGTAAAAAAAAAAGGATTAGTTCCTGGGATACGCATAATGCTAGATAGGACAGCATTCACTGCCCATCAGTTTGGTTTTGAGATGGTGGTGGTAAACTACCTTCTCAACAGCTGCAGTCCTGGGAGACAATTACATCCTCAATGCTGTTAGGAAGTTCCAAAATTTTGACCCAGCATCAGCTTAAACAGCAATACAGTTCCGAGTCAGGATGTTGGGCATCCTTAAAGGGAAACTTGCAGGTGGTGGTGTTTCCATGTATCTGCTACCCTTGTCCTTATAGGTTACAGAGGCATTGGGCTTGGAAGATGGTGCCAAAAGGAGACTTACAGAGAGAAAGAAAAACAGAAAATGCTGGAAAATCTCAGCGGGTCAGGCAGCATCTGTGCAGGGAAATCAGAATTAACATTTTGTGTTCAGTGACCCTTCTTCAGAATGGGGTTTTGTTCTGAAGGGTCACTGGGCCCGAAACGTTAACTCAGATTTCTCTCCACAGATGCTGCCAGACCCGCTGAGATTTTCCAGCATTTTCTGTTTTCGTTTCAGATTTCCAGCATCTTTCGATTCTTTTTGAGATTTAGTGCAATATTAGAGTGTATCTTGTCAAAAGGTACACACTGTTACCACAGTTATGTGAGTGAATGAAGCTGTTTTAGTTTTGAAACTATGTTAATTAAGCAGGCTGATATGCCCTGGTTAGTGTTGAGCTTCATAAGTTTTGGAGCTGCACCAGCTGAGCTTTTACAGATCATATGACAAGCAGACATGAGGTAAGTCACCTGCCACAGACCAGCTCTTGTAGCCACAGTCTCTATATGGCTGGTTGAGTTCAGTGTCTGGTCAATGGTAACCTGCAAGATGTTTAAAGTGGGACCTTCAGTGATGGAAAACCATTACGTGTCAAGGGAATAGGATTAGATTCTCTCTTGGAAATAGCATTTGCTTGGCAATTTTGTTCACAAATGTTACTTACTACTTGTCAGCCCAAGCCAGGTGCTGTCCAAATCTTGCTGCATAAAGCCATAAAAACCTACTAGATAGGAGCTATAGACCATTTGGCCCCTCATCGTTCCCTGCCATTCAACAAGATTATGGCTGATCCACCTAAGGCTTTAACTCCTCTTTTGTGCCAGCTCAACATTCACTGATATTTCAAAAATCGATCTGCCTCCTCTTTAAATACTTGCAGTGTTCTAGCCTCCACAACTCTCTGGGATAGAGAATTCTAAACATTCTCTAACCTCTGAGAAGAAATTTCTTCTCACCTCAATTTTAAAGGATTCTTCTTACCACGTCCCCAAAATCAAAATTCTCCCACTTGTGGAAACATCTCCCTAACATCTATTCCGTCAGGCACCTTCAGAATCTTTCATGTTTCAATAAGATCACCGCTTATTCTTCTAAACTTTATTGAATACAAACCTAACCTGTTTAGCCCACCCATTCAACCCATCTATATTGCCTTGCAGATTTCTTACACCCTCACCACAACATGTCCTCCCACCTACACTTGTATCATTAGCAAATTTGGATATTACAGTGCCGCTTCCCCCAGGTCATTAATATAGATAGTAATTAAGTCCTAGAATGGACATTTGTGGCACTCTACCAGTTAAGTCTTTCCAACTTTAAAATATCCATAATCCTAATTCTCTTCTTTCTGTACGTTAATCAAAACCCAATCCATGTTATTATACGAACCCAATAATGAGCTCCTATCCTGCGTAATAACCTTTTATTAGGCACCTTATTGACTACCTTCTGAAAATCCAAATGCACATCTACTGGTTCCCCTTATCAGTTCTGCTTGGTATATCCTTAAAGAAGTCTAGTAAATTTGTCAAATATGACACTTGTACAAAACCATTTTGACTCTGTGTTAAGCTTTTCTAAATATCTTGCTAGATCTTCTTTAATAACGGACTGTATCATTTTCCTGACAATAAATTTAGTCTGACCAGACCATAGTCTCCTGCTGTCTAATTCCTGTTGGATACTCTACTTGACCACTTGTGTTCATCAAAGGTGGTTCAATCTTCTCGGTCTTCCTTTCTGACCAGAATAAAGTTTTGCTGAACATTATGAAACATCTGCTTAAAATGTCTGTTGCTGCTCATCCACTGACTTTCCCTGATTTTCCCAACCTGCTTCAGACAACTCTTTCTTCGTACTTCTGTAATTACCTTTCTTTATGCTGAGGTCACTGGTTTGGGATTCAAGTTGCATTCTCTCAAACATTTGAAATTCTACTGTTTTGTGATTACTACTCCTTAGAGGATCCTAAACTATAAGGTCTCTCATTAATCCCCTCTCATTATACATTACTAGATCCAACAAATCCTGTTCCTGGATGGTTCTGCAACAAACTGCTTTAAGAAACAATCCCCCTCATTCCAGAAACTCAGCTTCAATATGACTGTCACCAATATAATTCGATTAGTCAATAACCAATGAAATTAAAATAATCCATTACAATTGTAGTGCCCATCTTATACACATTATTTCTTAGTTTATATTTTGTCCTACAGTGAGGCAAGGCTTCAAATCCTGATAAATGTCTCTCACCCATGACCTCTTTCCATTATTCCTTATTTCCATGCAAACTGAATCTACATCACAACCTACTGCACCTTGCATCAGTACTTACCACTGTGGTAATACACTCCTTTATTAAACAAAACTAAGTCAATTAGAAAAGAAAGACAAGAGTCAAAGTATGTAGTAGCTCTGAAGAAGTAAATTGCATTTATTTCAATGCAAGGGTTTTACAGGTAAGCCTGATGAACTCAGGGCATGTTTAAGAACATGGGATCGGGACATATAGATATTACAGAAACTTGGCTGAGAGATGGACAGAACTGGCAGCTCAATGTTCTGGGTTTTGGATGCTGTAGGAAAGAAGGCAAGAAAGGATGGGACGGGGGGTTGGCATTTTTGATTAAAGAATACAGTATTGCTGTAACTAGACACAATATTTTTGAAAACAGTTGTCCAGTGAAAATCTATGAGTAGAAGTTAGAAATAACGGAAGATCACCTTGACGGATTGTACTACAGGCTCCCCAATAGTCAGAGGGAAATTGAGAAACAGATATGTAAGGAAATTTCAGACATATGGAAGCATAACGTTGTAACAATGAGGGATTTTAAATTTTCCAAACACTGGGGCTACCAACTTGTTACAGGTTTGGATGGTGAAGAATTTGTCGAATGTGTTCAAGAAAACTCTCTTTATCAACATGTGGATGCTCCTACAAGAGAAGGTACAAAACTAGACACTCTTTTGGCCAATAAGGGAGCGCAGATGACTGAAGTAAAAGGATAAGGATAAGGAAAAGGATAAGCCTGCCATAAAAATTAAAGCTTTTAATTGGAGTAATTTTAATGGTATGAGACTAGAACTTTCAAAAGTTGATTGGAGTAGACTTTTTCTCAGATAAAAGGACTTCTGACAAGCGGGAGGGTTTCAAGAGTGTGATGCCGAGAGTTCCAAGGCATTATGTTCCTGTTAGTGAAGGGTAAAGCTAGTAAGAATAAGGAGCAATGTATGAATGAAGATAGAGGCTCTAGTCAACAATAAGAGAATCTTATTTTGGATACTGACAACTTGGTTCAATTGAATTTCTAAATCAATATTTAAAAAAAAAACGAACAGTGTGGGGCATTCTGAAGAAAGAAATCAGGAAAGCAAAGAGGAGATATGAGTAGCATTGGCAGATAAGGTCAAGGATAATCCAAAGAGATTCTACAAATATATTAAGAGTAAAAGGTTAACTAGAGAGAGAGGGTAGGGCCCCTTAAAGATCAAAGAGATCATATTTGTGTTGAACTCTAGGAGATGGGAGAGATTCTAAATGAAAATTTTTCATCAGTTTTTACTGTGCAGAAAGAAGGGGAGGTTAGAGAATGCAGAGAAATAAACTTTGATGTTTTACAAATAGTTCACATTACAGAAGAGGTGGTTCTGGAGGTCGTAGAGATTATAAAGGTGGATAAATCTCCAGGACCTGATCTAATGTATCCCTGAACATTGTGGAGCAGAAGGGAGAAAATTGAGAGACCCCCTTGCAGAAATATTTGCAATATCTACAACTACGGGCAAGGTACCTGATGACTGGAGGGTGGCTAATGTTGTACCTTTGTTTGAGAAAGGTTGTAAGGAGAAATCAGGGAACTATAAACTTGTGAATCCGACTTTGGTGGGTAAATTGTTGGAGGGGATTATAAAATATAGGATTTATGGACATTTAGAGAGGCAAAAAATTGATTAGGGATAGTCAGCATGGTTTTGCGCAAGGAAAATAGTGTATCACAAACTTGATTGAGTTTTTTGAGAAGTTAGCAAAATATTTAACAAGGGTGCAGAGCAGTAGACTTTGTTTACTTGGGCTGTAGTAAAAGCCTTCAAAGTTCTGCATGGTAATCTAATTAGTAAAGTTAGGTCACATGGGATTCAGGGTGAGCTTGTCAATTGGATACATAATTGGCTGAACAGCAGGAAACAGAGTGGTGGTAGAAGGTTGCTTTTTGGACTGGAGGCCTGTCACCAGCAGTGTTCCACAGGAATCAGCTGTGGATCCTCTTTGGTTTGTCATTCATATAAGCGATTTGATTGAGAATATAAAAGGCATGGTTAGTAAATCCGCAGACGACACCAAAATTGGTGGCATAGTAGACAGTGAAGAAGGTTTTCTAAGATTACAAAGGGGCCTCAATCAAATGGGTCAATAGGCTAAAAAAAAAAAAATGGCAGATTGAATTCAATCTGGATGAATGCAAGTTATTGCATTTTGGTACAACAAACAAGGGTAGGGCTTAGAGTATTAATAGTAGGGCCTTGGGTAGTGTTGTAGGATAGAGACACTCATGGGTTCAGGTAAATAATTCTTTGAAGTTTGTGTCACACATAGAACAGGGTGGTTGGAAAGGCACTTAGCACTTTCATTGCTCGGTCCTTTGAGTACAGGAGTTGGTCAGTCATGTTGAGGTTGTACAGGTCATTGGTGAGGCCTCTTCTGGAATACTGTGTCCAGTTCAGGTCACCCAGTTATAGGAAAGATATTATTAAGCTGGAGATATTCAGAAGAGATTTTTTTAAAAATTCATTTTGTGGGATGTGGGCATCGCTGGCTGGCCGGCCAGCATTTCTTGCCCATCCCTAGCTGTCCTTGAGAAAGTGGTGGTGAGGTGCCTTCTTGAACCGGTGCATTCCTCCTGCTGTGGGTTGCCCCACAATGCTATTCGGGACAGAATTCCAGCATTTTGACCCAGCGACAGTGAAGGAACGGCAATATATTTCCAAGTCACGATGGTGAGTGACTAGGAGGGGAATTTGGAGGTGGTGGTGTTCTCATATCTGTTGCCCTGGTCCTTCTAGATGGAAGTGGTTGTAGGTTTGGAAGGTGCTGTCTGAGGACCTTTGGTGAATTTCTGCAGTGCATCTTGTAGGTAGTACACACTGCTGCTACTGAATGTCCGTGGTGGAGGGAGTGGATGCAGTGCCAGTCAAGCAAGCTGCTTTGTCCTGGATGGTGTCAAGCTTCTTGAGTGTTGTTGGGGCTGTACTCATCCAGGCACGTGGGCAGTATTCCATCACACTCCTGACTTGTGCCTTGCAGATGGTGGACAGGCTTTGAGGAGTCAGGAGATGAGTTACTCGCCGCAGTATTCCCAGCTTCTGACCTGTTCTTGTAGCCACTCTGTTATTGTGGTGAATCCAGTCAAGTTTCTGGTCAATGGTAACGCCCAGGATGTTAATAGTGGGAGATTCAGTGATGGTAACACCATTGAATGTCAAGGGCAGTAGTTAGATTGTCTCTTATTGGTGATGGTCATAGCCTGGATGTTATCAGTTATAGAAGGTTTGAGTTATAAAGAAAGGCTGGATAGGCTGGGACTTTTTTCCACTGGAGCGTAGGAGGTTGACAGACAACCTTAAAGAAGTTTATAAAATGATGAGTATAAAAAGGGTTAACAGTAGTTGCCTTTTCCCTAGGATGGGGAATTTCAAGGCTAGGGGGCACATTTTTAAGGTGAGAAGAAAGAGATTTATAAAAAACATGAGGGGCAAATTTTTTTCTTTTAACACAGAGGGTGATTCACGAGTGAAAGGAACTTCCTGAGAAAGTGGTGGACATGGGTGCAATTACATTGTTTAAAAGGCATTAGGATAAGTACATGAATTGAAAAGGTTTTGAGGGATTTGGGCCAGGAGCAGGAGGGTGGGACTCGTTCAGTTTGGGATTACATTCAGCATGGACTGGTTGGACCAAAGGGTCCGTTTCTGTGCTGTGTGACTCTACCCCACCATCATTTTGTCTACTCTTCTGGAACATCAAATATCCTTGAATACAGAGTTCTAATCTTATTCACCCTTTAACCACGCAGAATTATCAAGTCATATTCACTTATTCCTATTTGTGTTGTCAACTCATCTATCTTGTCACAAATGCTGCATGCATTCAGATAAGGAACCTCAAGAACCTTTGACTTTTTTAAAACCATTATTTATTCTGATTCTAATTTTGCTACACTCTTCTACACATATCTTTTTAACCCTTTTTTGTCACAGTTTATTATCAGATTCTTTATGACCCTCCACTTCCACTTTTTTTTTTAATTTTCTTAAACTTCCTTTCAATAGAACATTTCCACAACTAATTAGTATAAAGCCCCATCTGGAACCCTAGTTATATGATTTGCGAGGACACTGGTCCCAGCAGAGTCTAAACAAAGCCTGTCCCAAATGAACAGCTCTCTCCTTCCCCAGTACTGGTACCAATGCCCCATGAATCAGAACTAATTTCTGTCAGAACAATTTCTCCCATACCAATCTTCGAGCTATGTATTTACCTCTTGTTTATCCTTATTTAACGTAAACCAACTTGCGTGTGGATCGGGTAATCATCCGGAGATTATTACCTAGCCCTTATTCTGAGATTATGTTCCCTATTTCTAGGTTCACCAGCGAGAAGCATCTTATTTACATCCAATCTTTAAGATCATAGTCATATGCATGTTGTGTAAGAATTTTGTATTTTGATGAGATCACCACTCATTCTTTGAAACTCAAACTACAGGCGCAGGTTCCTTAACCTTTCCTCATTAAACAGTTCCACCATCCCAATGATTAATCTGGTGAATCTCTGTTGCATACTCTCTCTCTATGGTAAGTATATCCATTTTGAGATAAGGTGACTAAAAGCTGTAACCAAAACCCCAGGTGAGCCAAGTTGCCATATTAATTCAGCAAGCCATCTTTATTTCTGTACTAAAATTCCCAAGTGATGAAGGTTAACACACTACTTGCCTTCCAAATTGTCTGCTGCATCAACATGCTAGCTTTTAGTGACTTGTGAACAAGGATACCCCGGTTCCTTTTCACACCAGGGTTTCGTCAAATTCTGAACATAAGAAATATGATTATTTTTGTTCTACAAAGAATAATTGCACACTTTTTCACATTATACACTATTGGCCACATTCTAGCCCATTCACTTAGTCCACTTGAAGTCAATAGCTTCCTCCTCACATCTCGCACTCCCATCAAATGTCATCAGCAAACTTGCAAACAGTTGGTTCTCACATTCAAACATTTTATAAAAGCAATGAACCTAGTGCTGATCCTTGCAGTATTTCGCTAGCAACAGCCTGTCAGTCTGAGCATGATCAGTTTATCCCTACTTTGTTTTCTGTCTGTTAACCAATTCTGAATCTAGGCTGGTGTATTACTCCCAATCCCATGTACTCCAATTTGTTTATTAACCTCCCATACAGAAACTTTTCAAAAGCTTTCCAAAAATTGAAATACACCATATGCACGGGTTCTCCTTTTTTTTTCCAAGCCTACATGTAACATCCTAAAAAAACAACTTGCACAAGTTTATCAAACATGATTCCCCTTTCATAAATCCATGCTGATTTTATCAAACATTTTCCCTACTTCTAGAATCAAATTAATTAACAGTTACGTAGTTTTCCATTCTCCTTCTCTTAAAAATAATGGGAAGGATATTTGCTACCTCTCAGTCTCCAGGAATCTACATATTTTGAAAGGTAAGCACCAATGCATTTGCTATATCTGCAGTCATTTTCTTTAGCACACTGGGATGCAGCTCAGCCATTCCAATGAATTTATTGACTTTCGATCTGGTTAACCTTTCAAATAGTAACTTTTTACTAATTCCTTTCAGTTCCTCAATTGCGCAAGTTATTTGATTGCATAGTATTCCTGGGATATTCTGCATCTTCTTCCACAGATGGAAGATAAACAATTACTGGATCTGCTATAAATCTTCCTGTCTTCACTGTAATGGGCCCACATTTATTCAATCCAATTTTTTCCTTTCACATACCTATACAACCTTTTACTGACATCTTTACGTTTCTTTGTAGCTAGCATTCACATTCTCTTTTCTCCAACATTTTCTTGGTCACCTTTTGCTGTATTCTAGATTGCCCTAATCATCAGGCTTAACACTTTCTGGCATCCTTACAATCCACTTCCTTTGCTCTCATGCAATCTTAACTTATTTTGTTAGCCATAATTGAATCATCTTGTCCTTTGATATTTATGCCCTAGAGGAATACATGTTATAAACTATGTATCATTTCTTTAAATACTCACCAATGCCTTTCTACCATTAGATCTTCCCAATCCACCAATGCCAACTTAATCCTCATACTTTCAGTTTTCCTTGATCAGATTTAAAGGCCTTGTTTCGGTATGAACTAGATTATATTCAAACTTCATGTCAAGTTCTATCATATTATGGTTACACTTTCCCAAAGGCTCCTTTCCAGCAATGTTATTAATTAGACCTTCTATTATGTAATGGAAACATCCAAAATAGCTTGATTCCCAGTTGATTCTTCAGCATACTATTCCAGGAACGCATCTTATGTGCAATCCAGGAATTCAACCTCCACAGCAAGGGGGCTGATTAGGTTTCCCAAGTTTTATACAAATTGAAGTCACCATTATTACTGTATTACCCATGCTACATGCATCTCTAATTCTGATTAATACATTGCAGCTGGGTGCTCGATGATAGCTCCCAAATGTTTGCTGCACCTTGCTGTTTCTCAGCTTACATCCCACTTCAGAATTTGAAGAGTCAGGAAGGTGCAGTCATAATAATCAAACTGTCTGGCTGCATTAATATACAAATCCTTCCAAAGCATGTCAATGGCAAGTAGTAAAGCAGGAGAGATTCTTCGTCAACTACGTGATCGAACAAAATTGGACCCTTTACTGACACTATCCATATCTCCACTTTAAACATATATCTAAAAGTGCATGTTGCCACAACAACCTGAATCTCTTGGAGGGGGCTGGAAGGATGGGCAGCTAGCATGGAATAGATTGGCACCAACAAGCACAAGGCTTGATCCACATTCTGGCAGGTACAGATGCAGGATTTCTTGCTCTGCCTGTTATAGAAGCTGTTACACTGTGGGTCAAGATTCTCCTTTTGACAGACAATTCAAGAAAAAAAAACAAGAAGTATCCAAACAACATTTGCCACTGAAAGTCAGAGGGTCAAATTTGCACAATCTAGGGTGTGGAGGGAAACCACAATGACAGTTCAGAGAGGAGAAGCTGCAAATTGGGGCAGGACCGATATTCCAGGTTTCATCCCAGTTTTAAAAAAATTTTTAAATTGTGCCAAGTGGATGAAAAAACTAATGCCAAAGAGCAACTTTTATGGTCAGTCCTAAGAATTTTGCCTAACTTAGCCAGGATATGCCCAGTGTGTGACAAATGCCTGCTGATAACAGGGAATGAATTCTGGTGTCGGCTTACTAAAGCTGTGAAGAGGTCAAAAAGGTAACTAGACCCAGAAATAATCTTGTAAAATTGGCCCTCTTTTCAGGAAGAGAATTTGTTTTTTGAAACCTCTTTCAGTTTGTTTCAGAATGAGACATTTTCCCCAAAATGTGGAGTGTCATTCTCAGTTCTATTTACTTCCTCAGCAGGATGGACACCTTTACCAAGCTACCTCAGGTACAAATGCCTGCATCAAATATTCAGCCAACCCAGTCACCAGAATACAGGTCAGGATTACAGAAATTAGAGCATTTCAAAGCGGTAGGTGAACATTCTCTCCATAAATTGGTATGATTTCTACCCTTAATATTCCATTAGTCTTCAGAGCTCACGAACTATGGTACTGTATTCACACTATCAACCAGGCTCGGATCATCACAAGTACACAAAATAACAGCAGCTCTTCAAATTATTATTCCAGATGCAGCATAACAGTAATTAAAACTAGTTCTGAAAATTTATGTCAGGAACATGAAGGACAGATTTAGTATTTACTATGTTTATATATGAAACAGATGGAGATGGGAACGTCTTGCTTCTTTAAATTAATTTTACCCCTACATCTAATATGAGCCAGAAGCAGAGGAAAAAACAGCTTGTCCAAACAAAAACCAAGGGGTGGGACGGTGCAGTTAAGTGCATTATTCATCCCTGGTGCCAGATGGATTTTAGAAATGCTGTGGGTAGAACACTTCTCTCCAAAGGAGGGAATTTCTCTAATTTATTGAAAATGGAGATTGAATATATATTTCCACTCTAATCTCCTGAACATTACAGTACAAGTTCATACCTCAGATCATCTCTGATTGCTCCCCAGTTTCGAGATCCACTTCCACCCCTTTTGTCCTCTGGTTTCAATCCCCTAAAAGAGAAAGTTTCTCAGTATAACCTAGTTATTCAATCGCTTCAAAGTATAGGTTTAATTAAGCCATTTTTCAAGATAAATTTGGCCCAATAATGCCCTGAAAGGAGAGGAGGAAAGGAAATTCAGGCTGATGGATGTCTTGATCTAAAAATCCACTTTCTTCACCCTCACACCCAAAATGTTACCTAATAACATCTCTTCAATCAAGGCTAACTTGTCAAAGATCGGACTCCAAACCTCCTAAAACTTGGCTTTAACAATTTCTATCCATGCCCAAGACCCTAAAGTTCAGTCAACATCACTAAAAACAATTCTCACATATTCTCCTGTATCGTGGGAAAGGCAGACTTCAGCACAAAGACGAGGCCCAAGTTCTTAGAGGATACTTTCCACCATAGCTAGACAGGAAAGTGTCAGAAGGTTCAAAAATTAGGCGACAGCTCAGATATACTAGTTTAGTTTAAAGGTTAGTTGACTTGAAACATTACGTCTGTTTCTCTCTCTAAAGATGCTGCCCAACCTGAATGTTGCTGCCATTGTTCTGTTTGCATCTCAGATAAACTCAAGATTTCACCTTGTGCTTGGGATCAGGCAGAGTCTCCAATTATCCTTTACAGGACCAACAACGTTGGTGAAAATGGAGCTTCCCAATTCTAAGTTTTTCCTACATGGCACCCCTGCCATCTACTGAGATACAGCACTCAAAATACATTTGGGTAGCAAAATAAAAAACACTTAAGAGAAAGGAATGTGGAGACAGAATCGGGGAGGTACTTCTGCTCCAGTCACAAAATGTCTGTATTTCTCATCTGCTGCACTTTTGCTCACTAATGATTGCTGCAATGTGCAGTCAGAAAAATAAGTGGCAAATGGTAAATGAGTCAGAGACCTTAGGTGTAGGCATTTTGTTGAGGGTAAAGAGCAAAGAGGAAACACAGGGAGGTCTACGCTAGCTAAGGTGGGTGTAGAAAGAAGCAGGCACACAAACAAATTGAGTGAATGTCGGGAGACGAGGGAGGAAGCTGCAAAGCTAGGTGGGGGAGGTGGTATGCAAGTAGACTTGTGTGGTCGGAAAGCAGATGACTGAGGAGATGGAAAAATAGGAAAGAGGTGACTGCAAAGAAGAGTGGACAGTTTTAAGCCCATCAATGAAGGAATATTCAGTAAACTGGGAGCCAAGAAAATTTGAGAATCACTGAAGTCATGAATTCCTTGAAAATAAATATGGAAATTCCAGATAAAGGGTGCCTAGGTTCAAGAACCACCATACAGAGAAAAATTAACTGGATAATATTGGGACTTTTAAGATTAAGATTACATTTGTTAGCTGTACATCTGGGATTGAGATCAGAGATGAAGCACAGAGAGTAGTAACTGCCTGGTTAAGAATTTTCCAGTTTTGTGCATCTGTGATGGAAAACTGCGTATTCACCAAGACTCAAAATACATGGGGTGAAAGGCAAATGGGACCTTAAAATATTGAACTAGCTTGAGGGGAAAAAACAAAAGTCACCTCCATGAGTAGAATAGATTGAAATGGTGAGATGCAGTTCCTCCAGAATTTGCTTTTCTCCTATGTTTGCTGCTGACAGGCTCACTATCACAAGCAATTAAGTATTTTCCTCATCCATTCTTGGGATGTAGGTGTCACTGTCTATACCAGCATTTACTGCATAGTGGAAGGTGGTGGGGAAGCATCTTCTTGAACCACTGCATACTTTGGCGTATAGAGACACAGCTTCAGCATTTTAACCCAGTAAGAGTGAAACAGCAACAATACAGTTCCAAGCCAGGATGGTGTGCAATTTGGAGAATATCTTGCAGATGATGTTGTTCTCATGTATTTGCCATCCTACCTCTTCTACCTAGTAGAAGTTACAAGTTTGGAAGATGCTGTTGAAGGAGCTTGATGAATTCCTACAGTCGATTATGTAGACGCTACATAATGCTGCAATTATGAAACGGTTATAAAGACAGTAAATGCTGAAGGTAGTGGATGGATTACCAACCAAATGGGCTGCTTTGTTCTGGATGGTATTGAGCTGAAGAGTTGCTTGAGTTGTATATATCCAAGCAAGTAAACAATATTTCATTAGAGACAACAAACTGCAGATGCTGGAATCCAGGTAGACAAATAGGAGGTTGGAAGAACACAGCAAGCCAGGCAGCTTCTGGAAGAAAAGGATCAGTCAGCGTTTTGGTATTACCCTTCTTTCCTCCAAGAATATTTCATCACTCTTCTGACTTGTGCCTGGTGATTGTCTCAGACACTGGGGAGACAGGAAGTGAGATACTGTGACCTACTCTTGTAATCACAGTAGTTATGTAGCTGGCCCAGTTCAGTTTTTGGTCAATAGCAATGTTTAGATTTTACATTGGAGATTAATCATTCGCACCAAACAAGTGCCAGGCAACGTTACTTGTCACTTGTCAGGCCAAGTCTGGAAATTGTCTAGGTCTTGCTGCGTACGGACACTGACCACTTCAGTATCTGAAGACTTGCGAATCGCACTGAACATCTCCACTTCTAACATCATGACGGAGGTAAGATCAGCTGGTTCACAAATGAAGGTTGGATCTAGGACAATCAAGAAACTAATGCAGAGAAGGCTTGCAGCTGAGATAAAGTTACCTTCAACTTTTTCCAATAAACTTATCTTTCCCCTGTTTAAGGCTGAGACTTGCAAGTGGTTCTTTTTAAAATTGAAACAAAAAGAGGGCTATTTATAAGCTATACTGGAAATTCAGAGAGAAACATCTTTACCCAGAGAATGGCTGAATGTGACATTCAGTACAGGGAATGGTTGAGCCAAACAAACATTTAAAAGGGAGAGCTAGATATACACACAGAGGAGCAAGGAATTGAAGACAACGTTCATAAGGGTTAGATGAAAAAAGGGGCAAGGTATGTACTGGAGTTCTGGTGTGCAGCTTGCACACAATCTTCTGACTTACAGATGCCTATTCCAAATAGATGAAACTATCTCCCATCGTCCAAGAGAGAGAGTTGGGGGAATAAAGAAGAAACAAAACTTGGAAAGGAATGATGATCATATATACTCTTCAAGGAAAAAAAAGGTACACAAGTTCCAAACTTAGCACCTCCCTCCCAACCTAGCTGAAAAAAAATATAATTTCAATCTTCATATAGCTTGAACTTTTCAAAATACGTAGAAAAGTAATCAAAGTGAGTGATCAAGCATTAACAACTTCGTTCTAATTGTTACAAAAACACACTTCATGGCCAAAAATGCAAAACCATCAGACACTATAAAATTTGGAACATGAAAACCAAAAAAATAAAAATTCCTTTTACTGTGCTCCTTGAATAGACTGCATGAAGTCTCTTTCACAATGTTAAGTCAAATGAATCATCTAGCATTTAAAATCTACTGAAGGGCAGCAGGCAGATCCTGCCACCCAACCCACGTCAAATGAAGCACTATGAAAAACAGCTATGCCTGACAAAAATCATACACACACCAAAGGCAAACCAACAGACTTTTTTTTTTGAAAAGATCTGATCACCCTTCTGGCCTACTGCTAGCAAGTGAATGAGACATCAACACAGATGCTAAGCACACAGTACATTGCATAGCTCTGGCAACTGAAAAGCCATGGCACTGCAGTCAAATCCAAAAACAATAACGCAGCAGTTTGAAAGCAAATAATGTCATTCCCCAGAACCACTCCACATGGTACACAAGTCATCATGCGCACTACAACATAGCTGGCTTATCATGAATACAGACCCAAATCGTGAGATACCAACAGCAGTAAACACTAAGGAGTGCTAGGGAATACATTCATGTTCAAATTCAGGTCTGCAGTAGACCTGAATAAGTTTCAGAGGATCCCAAATTGACAGTATCACCAGGGTCTGTCATTCAGGAACTAGGGATGATTGCCTAGCAGTTGCAAGACTTTTCACAATTTCTTTTAAATGAGATGCTCTTAGCAGTTGCAAAGCCTGTTCAGGAGCACTTCTCATTGAGCTATCAAAACAAAAATACTAAAATAATTCCATTTCTCAGGCTTCCACACTTGTGACCCCACTTTAATTAAGTATTGTTTCCAAAATCAACAGGACTGAGGAACCAAAATATGCACACAGGAGCTTTAATAAGCAACTACGCTGGAATTTCTTATTTGAAAAGGGGCTAACAGTCAAGAAATGCTTATCTCTGCTTGAGTTGAATACAGACGTCAAAGGGTACGTCTTCAGATTTTGACATCAGAGGAAGGCCTGGTTTCACCAAAAATGTGCCATGCCCCTTACACCTTCCCATTGACTTTACTGATACAGCAACACTGGAGCCTAAAGAACAAAGGTCCCACTGCATCTTACACCCAAGGCAGGGCTCTACTTCTTCACATGGTCTGCAGTAAACACCTCCACCTTACTACTGATCACAAGTAGCAGGCCATAATAGATGACAACAATTTTTTTTTAGAAAAAGAACCACTTTGAAGAAAGGCTAAAAATTAATGGTCAGCAAATGCCCAGCAATAATGCGCCTACCAGCTAATACATGTGTTCTTCATTTCACCTACAGTTAACACTTATTTGGATTCAAATGCCCTGAAATTTAACCAATGATTATCAAGCCAACAGCAGGCTACCAATGAAAATGATTACATTTGGAAATCCCTGTTCTTTCAAGAACACCACCACATTGAGGTAGGTTCTCTCCATTCAAATTTGATCATAACTCAGTTGCATCATGTGTTTGTAAAAGGCACCACTTGCTCAATATATTGTGATTTCTACAGCATTTCCACTTCAATTTACTTATTGTACTGTTCAAGAAACTCACACTTTGTCATTTCCGCTATGCCTTTCAAATTCTCGTTTTCCTCTTGGATCAAATCCATCAACACTCCTGGGAAATCCACCTCGTCCTCTTCCACGTCCTCTGCCACCTCCACGGCCTTTTATTGGTCTGTCCACCCTGTCAATTGGTCTACACACCAAAAAGAAAAAGTTCATTGCAATCAATATTGGGGGTTACTTATTGTTTCTTTAAAAATTACTTAAAGTTAGACTTACATTATTAAAATGCACAAATCATAGTAAAAAGCTTTTATGGACAGAGGGAGTTTGGAAGATAAGCTCATTTTACATAGATTTACGTGATTCATGAAATAAATTGCACGAACCAATAAGAAAATTTGACACTTCTCCCATACAGCTACTCAAAATGAATCAATGAATTGTGCATCTCCACTAATAGAATTTGTGAAGAAAAGAGATGTTCCAAAAGATCGGTCAGACGTTTGGTTCCAATAATGGTGAAAGCAAAAAGTTTGCTGGTTTGGTTTTTGGAGGATCAGTAAATACTTCATAGGCCTCTCTTTCTGCATTGCAGGGATTCTACGATTCTATTAATGGTTCTACAGAGGCTGATGCTCCATGTGGTTTGCTAAATGCCTAGATTATTTTGTACCCAGATATATTTATAACCGGTGTAAAACACTTAGTTCTTCTCACCCACATCCTTCTAGTGACATCTGCTCCACTCTGACATTGGTTGGGCTAAAAAAACCCCAAGGGTGGGCCAGTAGGCTGAAAATGCAGATGTTTGTGCAATATTTACAAAATTGGCTGAATGACCCCGAATATGAAGTTACCAAGATTTCACAGTTTGTAGTTTTTTGTGAATGCAAATTACATGATAACAGGGAAATACAATTTTTTCTTCTTTATTTGTTCATGGGATGTGGTTGTCACTGGCTAGGCCAGCACTTATTGCCCTTCCTAATTGCCCACAGGGCAGTTAAGAGTCAACCACATTGTTGTGGATCTGGAGTCACATGTAGGGCCAGACCAGGTAAGGATGGCAGTTTCCTTCCCTGAAGGACATTACTGAACCAGATGGGTCTTTCCAACATTCGACAATGGATTCATGGTCATTAGATTCTTAATTCCAGATATTTTATTGAATTCAAATTTCACCATCTGCCATGGCGGGATTCGAACCCCAGGTCCCCAGAACATCGTCTGGGTCTCTGGATTAACTGTCCAGCGATAATACCACTAGGCCGTCACCTCCCCACCTTCTGGGTCATAAGAACAAACATTTCACTTTAGATAATCAGTAGAGTAATCGCTACATATTTCTACAAAATGCTACTCTTCATTTTGTCACGAGAGCTGTATGACAACAGCTTTCACCTCTAAGTTTCTCAAAATGATGGCCATTAACAAGGCATGCTTCTGTGATTCCTCTCTCCATTTTTCACAAAGGGCCCAGCAGTGTAGCTTTCCAGAGTTTCTTTGCAACTGATTAATAAATGCCATCCAGATTCATGATTGGCTGCTTCTAGGAAAACATCCAGCTCCTTAACACATCTGAGTAATTTACACAACTTGAAGTTTTAGGCCTTATTGATCAGTTCACATCTCTTGGAGCACAGTGGTAGCATCTGGGTCATAGGTCAGGTTCAAGTCCAATGACAGGATTTGTTGATGACGGAAGGTGCAATCAGAACTTAACTAAAGTTTGAATCTCAACCTGAAAATTGTTTCAACACCCTGATGGCAGGCAATAAAATCAGGCAAGCCTCTCATTTAGCTATCCTGCAGAAAGCATCTGCAAATCTCTGCAGTACTTTGCCCATAACCATGGACCAATTCAATAATTGTCCATGGCCCAGGCCTCAAACAAAACACAAGCTAAAATGCAGCTAGTTCTGCTGGCAGTACACACAGTACCTCAAAGAACACCTGTCTCCCTTTCTGGCATTTAACTCCTATTGATTCCTGGCGTAACTGAAGAAAGAGCAGGAGCAATAATACCAAGCGCAAGTTCCTAATCTTAACTATATTTGATTTAAGATATACAATGCACATACTAAAACACATTTAAAAAAGTAATCCCTAATTCAGAAGGTCTTAGTAAACAATGTACTGAAGCTTACCTACCCTTGATATGTGTAAACCATATTAGTTAAGTTAAAGGCTTTTTCTGTTTCATTCAAAAAATATCAAAAAGATCAGAAGGACACTGCGCTGCTTTCAACTTTTAGAAAGTTACCTTGAACGAGGAATTAGTTCTTAAATGGGGGCATAAGAGATACAACGTTTTCCTCAGACATCAGATAGATGTAGTTTCAGCAAGGATGACTAGATAGTGAACAGTTATTTCCTATTGAGTGCAGAAGTACAGAGCATATGGTAATACAATAGTTACCTCAATACAAGTCAAGAGATCAAAACCAGGACATTCTGTTCTCCATGACCCAACTACATACTGTTGGTTGCAGCAGTCATGGAAGATGACTGAGTGATAAGATTGGGCATTTACCTTTTTCATATATTAGTTCAGAATTATGAATGTCATACATAGTGGTGTAACGGCATTATCACCAGAATCATCTTCCAGAATCCCAGCTAATGTATTGGGGATACAACTTTGAATCCCATGGTAGCGAATGGAGAAATCTAAACTAAAAACCAAAAACCTGTAATTAGAGAGCTAGTCTGAGAGCAGCCATGTAGCCATCGCGTATAATCAAGATCGATCTGCTTCACTAATGTCTTTTTGAGAAAGAAATCTGCTATGCTTTCCTACACTGGCCTACATATGACACCAGACTCAGTGATATGACTGATTTTAAATACCCTCCAAACTGGCAGTCGGTTATATCAAAACAGCTAGAAAGTATGAAGCAGAGAATAAAACCAGATGGATAACCCGCCAATCTTGGTTTGAGAAACAAACGATGATAGGTCCAACCATCAACCCAGCAAATTCTTCTTTACCAACATCTGGGGCTTGTGCCAAAATTAGCTGAGTCAAGCAACAGCCTGATATTGTCAGGTTCACAAAATCATACCTTATTGACGACATGCTAGACACGCCCACATATGGATATGTCTTGTACCACCAGCAGCACAGTGGTGATAGCACAGCGGTATACAGTCAGGCAGCAGTCACCTTGGTAGACCTCAACACTGGTGCCAAATCCCATAGCATCAAATTAAATACGGACAAATCAATCATTCATATTCCTACCCATCACACCCACCTTATTAATGACCACTCCACCACAGTGAACTCCATTTGGAAGAAGTACAATGGGTAGCAAGGGTACAGAATAAACACTGGGTGGGGGACTTCAACGTGGCTCAATAGCACCACTACTAAGCTGATCAAGTCCAGAACAGGACAGCTGCTAGACGGAGTCTGTCCCAGGTGGCGAGAGAAAAATCTGCTCTACCTTTCCCTCAACAATCCAGAGATGCACAACCATTACAATACAGGTAGATGTGGCCACCACACTTGTGGAGGAAAGCTCTTGTCATCAAATTGAAGAGATCCTCAATGTTACATGCCATTGCCACTGTGCTAGATTGGACACAGTCCTTGAACAGATCCAGCAACTTAAAGTTGAACATGCAAGAGGTACTGTGGGCAACCAGCAGAACTATATTCAACTACAATCTGCAACCCCCAGCTCTACTATTAGCATCAAGCTGTGGAATCAACTTTGGGACATTTAAAAGTGCAGGAAGGCATGCCAGGAGCAGCACTAAGTATATCTAAAAAAAGAGGCATTACCCTGGGGGTTACAAGACTAGCTGCAAGCTAAACAGCAGAAGCAGCACATGACAATCAGAGATAAGTGGTCCAAAGGATTGGATTGAAGCGGTGTAATCCTGCCACGTCCAGTCGTGAATGGTGGCGCAAAATTAAAACTAACAGGAAGAGGAGACTCCATAAAACGTATCCATCCTCAACAACAGAGAAATCCAACACATCAGTACAAAAGACTGATACATGTGTCTCCATCTTCAGCCAAAAGGTGTTGTCAGGATGTCCGATGCGCCCTGCACTGATTCCAGTCTTCAGCCATTTCAATTCAATTTAAGTGATAAGACCATTAGACAAAGGAACAGAGTAGGCCAATCAACCCAAGAACCCTGCTCAACTAAGTCACAGCTGTCAAGTCAGTCCTCAACTCCACTACTTGCCTTTGCCACAACTCTGGTATCTCTTACTGATTAGAAATCCTCTGTCTCAGCCTTAAAAATACATAACAACCCACCCAGCCTTGATACCGCGCTGGAGTAAAGAATTCCTCAGGTTCTTTACCCTCAGAAGAGATTCCTCCTTATCGCTGCCTTAAGTGAGACCCTGTATTCTGAGATTACATCCTCTGGTCCTAGATTTTCCCACAAGAGGAGACAACCTGTCACATTTGCCTGGTCTCCTAAAAATCTCCTAAAAATCTTGATTGTTTCAATAAGGTCCCCTCTAATTCTTCTAAATTCCAATCAGTACAGGTCCAATCAACTCAATTTCTCTTCAAAAGGTATCAAACCTTACCTCCGTGCCAGTTATGTCTTTCCCTAGATAAAAGGGGCCCAAAACTGTTCTCTGTATTCTACTAATGCCCAGAGTTATTTAGCAAAACCTCCACCCTTTCATACTCCATTACATTTAAAATAAAATGGCAACATTCCACCTGCCTTCCCAATTACCCGCTGAACTTAATTGTTAGGTTTTTGTAATTCATACAAGAACTGCCAAATCCCTCCACACCACAGGTTTCTGAAGTGTCTCCATTTAAATAATATTCTGCTTCTTTATTCATCCTGCCAAAGTATATAACCTCACATTTTCCCACGTTATATTTGTCAAGTTTTTGTCCACTCACATATCTGTTTACATTCCCCTGCACTGTCATCCTCACCACTTGCCTTTCCACCTACTGGAGTCATCCGCAAACTTGGCTAACATTCACTTTCCTCACCCAAGTCATTAATATATAATGTAAATAATTGTGGCACTAGTTATAGGTTGGCATCCTGAAAATTCCCTCTTTTCCCAACTCTGTCTTCAGTGTTAGGCAATTTTCTAACCACATTAATATTCTAGCTTCAAAATCATAGGCTCCTATCTTATTAAGTAGCCTAATGTGTGATTTCTTATCAAACACCTTCTGAAATATCCACATATTATAACCACATTCCTCTTTTATATATACTGTTTGTATTAAATTTGTCAGGCATAATTTCCCTCTCGTGAAGCCATGCTGACTCTGCTTGATGATATTATGCATTTCTGAATGCTATGCTACTGCATTCGCTAGAATGGACTCGAACATTTCCCCAACCATAGGCATTAAGCTGACTGGCCTATGGTTACCGATTTTTTTGTCTCCTTCCTTTTTCAAAAGTCAAGCTGCGCAATTGAAGAAACTAGAAACCACAATGTCTATATACCCTGACAACATTCCAGGATTCGTACTGAAGACTGGTGCTCCAAAACTAGCCGCATCCCTAACTAACCTGTTTCAGCACAGTGACAACACTGACATCTATTCAGCAACAATGAAATTTGCCCAGAAATGTCCTGTGTAAAGAAAGCAATGAAAATCCGATTTAGCCAGATCAAAGTGATGTCAGGAGTCATCAGGTGTTATCAAGTAACGTTTGTTTAACAATAACCTACTTACAGATGCTCAGCTTGGGTTTTGCCAAGGCCACACAGCCGCTGAACCCAATGTAGCCTTGGTCCAAACACGGACAGGAGAGTTGAAATCCAGGTGGTGAGATGACAGCGACGATCCTTGATATCAAAGCAAAATTTGACTGGGTATTGCACCAAACAGCCTATTAAAATTGCAGTCAATGAGTTTGTGGTAACTGGTGCTCAACCATCTCAGTCCCAGGACATCACTGAAGAAATGCTTCAGGGTAGTGCCTCAGGCCCAAACTTCTTCAGTTGCTTCAATGAATTTCCCTCCATAAGGTCACAAAGGGGGGTTACTTGCTGAAGACTGCACAATGTTCAGCACCATTTGCAACTCCTCAGATAAATGAAGTAGTGTTCATAGGCAACAAGACAGACAACTTCCAAGCTTAGTTTGTTAAGTGGCAAGTAATATTTGTGCAACATCACACCTAGAAATTCAATGGCATTACCATCACTGAATTCCCCATTATCCACATCCTGAACAATACTGCAGCTACAACAGCAGATCAGAGGCTGGGCCCCTTTTCCCACCCATAAGACACAAGAGTGTTATGGAATACTGGAATGAGTAATTTCCTGGAAGAGTGCAACTCAAACAACCTTCAAGAAGTTCAACATCAACCACAGCAAAGGAGCCAGCTTGACTGACACCCCATCCACCTCCTTCAACTTCATTGCCTTCATCACCAAAACACAGTGGCAGCTGCGTATACCATCTACAAAATACATTGCAATAACTCACCAAAGCTCATGACAGCACATTCCAAACCACAATCCCTACCACCTGGAAGTTCAAGGTAGCAGATGCGCAAGAACAAGATCACCACCACCTGTAAAGTTCTCCCCACCCCTCCCTGACTTGGAACTACAAATCATCATTTCTTCATTTTCGCTGAGTCAAAATCCTGGAACTCCCTTCCTAGCAGTTTTTCAGGTGTACCTCCACCTCAGGAACTGAAACAGGTTAAGGCAGGGCAATTAGCAATGGATAATAAATGCTGGCTTGGTCAACAATGCCCACACCCAAAGAAGAACAAAAGAAAACAATTTATACTCAATAAAATTGTTACCAGTTTTCACCAAAATGAGAAATCAGAAACTGAATCCCAAAAACTAGTAATATAGAGTCATACAGGACAGAAACAGACCCTTCAATCCAAACAGTCCATCCAAACATAACGCCAAACTAAACTAGTAACAACTGCCTGCTCCTGGCCTATATCCTTAAAAAAATGTGCCTCCTAATTTTGAAATCCCCCATCCCGGGGAAAGGACAACTACTATAAACTCTACCTATAGCTCTCGTTATTTCACTAATTTCTGCAAGGTCACCTCTCAACCTCCCACACTCCAATGAAAAATGCCTATTCAGCCTTCCTTTATAACTCAAACCTTCCATACTCGGCAACATCCTGTTAAATATCTTGAACAACATTTTTAAAAAATGCAAGCATCCTTTCAAACAAAGGCCACAATTGTCAAAAGAAAGCTCATAATCCACGAAATATCAATACATATCCTGGCTGATAAAATTCAAATTTGACGTATCCAATCACTGAAAACCAAAACAACCCTAACCATTTAGCTCAATTCACGGAGGTGGGAAGGAAGGACAGATGGACAGACAGAAGGTTAAAGAAATGTATGCCAAACATGTTTGATATGTCAATATTGACAGACCATTATTGGTTACAAAATGATGAATTGAGGAATGTTACATGGGTGCCAGATTGAGAAAATTAAATACTACAGAAACTGTTACAAGTGCAAAAGGAAAATGAAACCACTTTACAGTATATTACAACAAACTCAGAATCCTCCCAATTTCCCTCATCTATAACCCACCTGCGTCATTGTTAAAAACAAATTTGCAGAAAACATGATTGCAAAATTACCTAGAGCAAAACAAATTCCACAGAGACTTAAATCTTACGCTTCTAATGAAAATTCAGTAGCTCCTTCAGTTTCATTTGGGCGCCGTTCTCGGAATACAACTCTACGTTCTGGTCTTTCAGTTTTCCTTTCAATATCTTGGTTCTCATTCTGTCCTCGCAATTCTGCCCTTTTTGGGCCCCTCTTTGGGCCTAAATGAAATACAAGTTAAACATATGCAAAACATTAAGGAAGTATAAGCAGGTTCAAACATAAGGTCTGAAAAGAAAAGTATGAAAAGCAAGACTTGCATTACCGTGCCTTTCATTACCAGAAGATGTTCCAAAACAGGTACTTTGAAGTGTAGTCACTCAATTTTTGATGTAGCCAAACATTTTGCTTTTAGAATCATTGAATCCCCACTGTGGAAGCAGGCCATTTGGCCCATCAAGTCCACACTGACCTTCCAAACAGCATCCCAGCCGGACCCACACCCCCATCCTATGCCTGTAACCCTGTATTTCCCATTACTAATCCACTAGCCTGCACATCCCTGGATGCTATGGGCAATTTAGCATGGCCAATCCACATAACGAGCTCATCTTTTGACTGGGCAAGGAAATCAGAGCACCTGGAGAATATACATGCTGACACAGGGAGAATGTGCAAACCCCAGACAGATAATCGCCTGAGGGTGGAATTGAACATGGGTCCCTGGTGCTACGAGGGAGCAGTGCTAACCACTGAGCTACCGTGCCACCCCAGGTTTTGATTGTGTGTCTTTCTTTTAAATAAAATGCAAACCATATTTTCAGTGCTACTTTGTGGAACTTTTCGAATTCTAACATGATGCTTCTGCCTTATTGATGTCATATTAGCCCGTATGGAGGATTTTACATATGAACCAAATGCAGAAGGCGGCAATTTGGCCCCTCAAGCCTGCACCAACATTTAATAAGATCACAGCTGATTAGATTGTAACCTTATTCCTGTTAACCTTAACTCCCCTTGCTTACCAATAAATTTATCCACTTCTGCCTTAAAAATGTTCAAGAACTGTGCTTCTACTACTTTTTCAGGAAGGAGCTGCATCAAGGTAATTTACATAAAAATTGCAAAAAGTGGAGATCCCAATGCACTGTGGCTACTACTCATCACATCTTGCCAACCTGGAAAAAAACCTACTGAAGCCTACTCTCTGCTGCCTGTTAGCCAGCTAATCTACCATCCATGCCAGTAGGCCAACACCAGCACCATTCACTTTTAATTCTGCAATAATCTTTGAAGTGGCACCTTATCAAATAACTTGAGTTCAGCCAAGCCACTCGGCTCTTGACCTCATTACAGCTTTGGTTCAAACATAGACAAAAGAGCTAAATTCCAGAGGTGAGTTGAGAGTGACTGCCCTTGACATCAAGGCCACATGCCATCTAGGAGCCCTAGCAAAACTGGAGTCAACAAGAATCGGGTGAAGTGGGGGAACCCTCCACTATTTGGAAACATAACTGGTTCAAAGGATGATGGTTGCGGTAGTTGGAGGTCAGTCATTTCAATTCCAGGACATCTTTGCAGTTCTTCAGCTTGGTGTCCTAGTCCAAACAATCTTTAGCTGTTTCATCACTAACCTTACCTCCATCATAAAGGTCAGAAGAAGGGGTGTTTATTGATGACTGTACAATGTTCAGCATCATTTACAACCCCTCAGATTCTGGAACACTCCATATCCAAATGCAGCAATACCTAGACAATATCCAGGTTTGGGCTGAAAAATGGCAAGAAACATTCACGCCACAAAAGTGCTGAGCAATTCCCATCTCCAACAAGAGAGAATCTGACCATCGTACTTGACATACCATGCCATTATAAAAAGAAAGAACAACATTCGGCCCCTTGAACCTGTTCTGCCCTTCAACAGGTTCATGGCTGCTCTAACATACCTCACATCCACTTCCCCGCATGCTCCCCTTAACACTCTATTCTGCAGTGATCAAAGATCTGTTCAGCCTTAAACACAAGCAAGGACTCTGCCCCCACAGCTCTCTGTGGCAAGGAACCCTAAGGATTCTCAAACTTCATAAGCAATTCCTCCTCATTTCAATCTTAGATTGGTGCCCTTTTATTCCGAGACTAGGCCCTCTGGTCCTTGACTCTCCCATGAGCGGAAACATCCTCTCAGCATTTACCCTATATGTTTAAAGAGATCACCTCTCTTCCTTCTAAACCTCAGTGAGTAGAGTCACAACTTACTTAGCCTTCGTTCATAGGAAAATCCCTCCAAATCAGGGATCATCCTCGCATATCTTCTCTGAACTGCCTCCAATGAAACAATATGTTTCCTTAAATACAGGTACTAAAACTGACCATGGTACTCCTGATGTGCTCTCCCCAGCACCTTGTACAGTTGCTGCAAGACTTCACTACTCATACTTCAACCCTACAATGAAGTCCATCATGACCTAGGTACTTGTCAGCTGCAGCTCCAAAAGTCTACTCAGCACCACTTTGCTGGCAAAAGTAATTTTCCTGAGCTCCTTCTTGCATTCTGTTTCTGACTTATAGCTGCTTCTGGGATAGTACTTGCATCCTCTGTAGTGAATACTGATACGAAATACTGGTATGATTCATCTGGACTCACTTCCTCTGTTGACACTTTTAACTCACCTTTTTTAAAGTCTTCATAGAAACTCACTTCTTATATTCTTTAAGTCAGTGCTATTGTTTAATAAAGAAAAAAAACAAACATCTGTCCAATTTTCTGAGCTGCCAAAAGTTGTTGCATATGTTCACATAGTACTGTATGTGAGCTGCGTAGTTTACTCAATAAAATAACTACTGAGTTGCAAGGCTAACAATCTTCAAAAAGGATCATGCATTACATCATTGTTTTGGTGCAGAGGGGCCAATTAGCCCATTGTGTCTACACTGGTTCTACTATCTAATACCAATCCTCTGCCTTTTCTCCCATATCCGTGAACACCATTTCTATCCAATCATTCAATAACCTCTTGAATGTCTCACGTGAACGTGCCTCCACCATATTTCCAAGCAGTGCATTCCATAGCCTAAAGTTCAAAATGCATTGTAATTATTTTATTCTCTTTTTTCCAGAATGTCCGGTTAGATTAAAACAAAATAAAAACACAAAATCTATTTAAAAAGCAAACAAAGTAACTAACCAGTTGGTTAAATTCAACAATGTATCAGGCGCCACAATCTTTTATACGGACGATTTAGGGCACAAAGTCAATACACCAGAAAACAATCCCAGTATGCTCACTCAGAGTCAGAGAGATGTACAGCACGGAAACAGACCTTTCGGTCCAACTCGTCCATGCCGATCAGATATCCCAGATAAAGCCAGTCCCATTTGTCAACATTTGGCCCATAACCCTCTAACTCTTCCCATTCGTATACCTATCCAGATGCCTTTTAAATGTTGTATTTGTACCAGTCTCCACCACTTCCTCTAGCAGCATTACCCTCTGCAAGAAAAAGGGACCTAAGGGGCAACATTTAAATCATTTCCCCTCACTTTAATCCTATGCCCTCTAGTTTTTGAGTCCCCCACCCCTGGTAAAAGACCTTGCTCATTTACACTGTCCATGCTCCTCATGACTTTTACAAACCTCTTTAGAGTTACCGCTCAGCCTCTGACGCTCCAGAGAAAATAGCCCCAGGCCTATTCAGCCTCTCCCTATCGCTTAAACCCTCCAACCTTAGCAACATACTTGTAAATATTTTCTGAATCCTTTCAAGTTTAACAACATCCTTCCTATAGCAGGGTGACCAGAATTGTACACAGTATTCCAAAAGTGGCCTAAACAATGTCCTGTTCAGCTGCAACATGCCTCCCAACTCCTATACTCAACGCACTGACTAATAACGGAAAACATACAAGTGCCTTCTTCATTATCCTATCTAACTGCAACTCCACTTTTGAGCAACTACGGACCTGCACCCCGGGTCTCTTTGTTCAGCAACACTCCCCAGGACCTTACCATTAAGTGTGTAAGTTCTGCCCTGATATGCCTTTCCAAAATGTAGCACCTCACATTTATCTAAATTAAACTCCATCTGCCACACCTTGGCCCATTGGCCCATCTCATCAAGATCCCATTGTACTTTGAAGTAACCTTCCTCCCTGTCCACTACACCTCCACTTTTGGTCATCTTGTAATGTTAATTTTACTCTGCATTAAACTGATTAATAAAGAATCAGCATCCTGAGTAATGTCACCATTTAATTATTGTTTTGCAGAACCCCCAAATTTAAAGACAGTGCTGTGAGAAGTTATTATTCAAACTGTTATCATGTATCACATAGTAGTGGATATAAAGCAGCAATGTACTGACGGAACCGAAACAGAAAAGGCTGGGAATACTCAGCTGGTCAGGCAGCATCTTAGAAAGAAAAGACAAAGTTTAATAATACAGATCAATGACCTTTTATCAAAACTGGAAAGGTTATTGATGTAATAGGGTTCAAGCTAACAGAGGGGAGAGAAGGTCAGTCAATGAAATGGACAGCGGGAAAAATCAAAAGGAATTACTATGCAAGGCAACAAGATACGCAATAGAAGAAGAAATAAAACTGAACACAATACCGAATCAATAAAAAATGCTAGTCAAAAAGAGGCACTATTCCTCAAACATCTATTAAGCATCAATGAACAACATAGGACACGAAGGACTGAAAGGACAGACTGGGAGTTGGATCAGGCACTTTTTGGATGAGACAACAAACCCAGGTCCCATCTGTCTGCTCTGGTTATTGTAAAAATCCAAGAAACTATTTCAAAGAGCAAGGAACTTACTGCTGGTCTTCAGCAATATCTAACCCTCAAATCAACATCAGAAAACACAAGGCAAACTCTCAAATCAGCAACATGACGAAATGTGCACATTGGCTGCTGCATTTCCTACAACAATGACCACCCTTCAAATAAGTATGTAATTATTTTGAGATACTTTGATCAGGAAAAATACCATAAAACAAAAAAAAAACTTGCATTTATGTAAAACAAAAAACTGTGGGTGCCAGCAATTTGAAACAAAAACAGAAATTGCCAGAGCAACTGAGTAGGTCTGGCATTACTTGTGTACGAAAAGCAGAATTAACTTTCAAGCCCAGTGACCCTTCCTCAGAATCTCGCTTTCAAACTCAGGTTACCTTATCCCCGCCATCTCTGCACTTGTTTAAGGCTTGCTACATCTTCAAATTCTTCCATGTTGTTAGAAGGCCATTGTCCAAAAGCATTTACTTCTCGGTGTAAGTCACATGCTTATAATACCATTTATCCCCAGCACTGCTGGATTTTATTTTGTATTATGCTGATGAAACCTTGGAAGGGGTCATTCAAGGCAGTTTGTTTTAAGTAGTGATCAATCATAATGATGCAAAAAACTGACACTAAAATTGAAGAGTACAGCTATTCTATATTAATTAAAAAGAAACCGGGAAAACAACAGCTGGGCAGACAAATGGATAATGGTGAGCTCCTGGGAGAAAGAAAAGCTGCTAACAGGGACCATTTGTGATTGAAAATGAGTTAGCTGTGGTAGAAGCCCCTGTGGGGATGCGGAAGAAGGTGCTCAGGCACTAAAATTATTGAACTTGATAGTCTGGGTCCTACTTTGTTAACATTTAAATAAAAGATTTGGATGAGAATACAGAAGGCATGGTTAGTAAGTTCGTGGACGACACCAAAATTGATGGCAGAACAGACAGTGAAGAAGGTTTTCCAAGATTACAAAGGGAAGTTGATTAAATGAGTCAATGGGGTGAAAAATGGCAAATGGAGTTCAATCTGGATAAATGTCAGGTATTGTATTTTGGTACAACAAATGAGGATAGGGCTTAGGTAAGTCTTGGGTAGTGTTGTAGAACGGAGGGACCTAGAGGTACAGGTACATAATTCTTTGAAGTTTGCTTCATTTACAGACAGGGTGGTTAAAAGGGCATTTGGCATACTTACCTTCATTGCTCAGTCCCTTGAGTATTGGAGTTGGGAAGTCATGCGGTGGTTGTACTGATGTTGGAATACTGTGTCAAGTTTTCATCACCCAATTATAAGGATTTTATTAAGCTGGAGGGGGTTCAGAAGAGATTTACCAGGATGTTGTCAGGTAAGAAAGGTTTGAGTTATAAACAAAGGCTGGATAGGCTGGGACTTTTTCACTGCAACGTAGGAGGTTAACAGGCAACTTTATAGAAGCTTATAAATTAATGACGGATATAGATAGTGTTAATGGTAGTTGTCTTTTCCCTAGGATGGGGTATTTCAAGACTAGGGGGCACATTTTTAAGGTGAGAGGAGATAGATTTAAAAAAAAAAAGAAATGAGGAGTAGATCTTTTTACACAGAGGGTGGTTTGTGTGTAGAAGGAACTTCCTGAGGAAGTGATGGGTGCGAGTACAATTACAACTTTAAAAGACATTTGGATAAGGACATGAATAGGAAAGGTTTGGAGGGATATGGGCCAGAAGCATGCAGGTGGGAGTAGTTTAATTTGGGATAATGGTTGGCATGGAATGGCTGGACCGAAGGATCTGTTTCAGTGCTGACTAGTGCCGAAGGCTGCAGGATCCTCAAGTCAAAAAAAAGATGATGCTTGGGCAAACAGTAAGTAAAAAACCTAGACTGCAAAGCCCACATCTTATGAATAAAGAAAACTTCTTCCCATTTTGTCACTGCCTCCTCAACAACCACTGGATGATTTACTTAAAGTTAGGAGGCTTAGCAACCTACCTAGATGTCTCAATTTAGGGGGTTGCCAGATTCAATTGGTTGTCTCTGCTGAATGACTGATTCAATGAAACAAAGCTGCAGTCAAGAATTAACATATTCAAGACAAGAATAGAAGATGGTTAAAAATATATACAAACATAAATATGTACCCATATAAAATTATGTCTCCCCTAAAACAGCCAAACACTAGCATGCCTCAAAAAGTAATGTCCACACTAATTTAAAGGAAAGTGAACACCTCTACATTAAATTCAAAAACAGATGAACAGAAACTGGAATACATTTGCATAAAGCACATGAACATGTAATATTTGGAGGAATATGGACCATAAACATGTAGCTGGGACTAGTTTAATTTGGGATTATGTTTGGCACCAACTGGTTGGAGCGAAGGGTCCATTTCCAAGCTGTATGACTCTGACTCCTTTATTCTCTTCACATCATATACTATTCACTGCAGTAACATGACTGTGTGATGAATTTTCCCTCCCCTACAATTCATAGATGATGTGTAGCTTTCCTAAGTGTTCAAAAAAACCTGTTAGATTTAAATAAAACAGCAATTTGAAGTTACAGCAGAGTCTTGCAATCCGAAAAGTCCAGTTCCCCAAATGTGTGGTTGTGGAGACAGTTTGTCCACGTTTTATATGCATCAAGGATCTTCATCCAGCTGGGGTAGAAAAATCTACACTTGTGAATGTTGATTGCAAAATACTTGCAAAAATGATAACTCAATAAAACGCGATGTAAGGAAGGTAACCGTCTCCCAAAAAAAGTACATTATGCTGACCTACAATTTAAAGGCCAAACCAGACCAGATCTTCTTGAGTCCCAAGAAAATCCTATGCTAATTCCAGATTTAGAGTACAAAGTGACAGCTACACCTACAGTAACCTCCATTCTCTCTGGTCAGGAGCTCATCCATACACCGCACACCCCATCCGCAACCCCCCCCCCCCCCCCTTAATCCGGTACGGATAGACCTGTAGCCCAGTTTAATGCAGTACACAGCCCCTTCGGTCACAGCATCCACCCTCCCCGATCACCTCCATCACCAGCTCGGTTCACACTCCCAACCCCGCTCCCCAGTTTATTAATAAATTCCCACTTTGCGGGACATCACTGATCGCTGCATTTGACACATACCACGTGCGTACTGTTGTTGTAGTACATTAGAAATTAAACCTGGAGCTACACCGGGCCCTCCTCATTGATCCTACACGTTTGAAATCAGCATAAGTTTTATCCCAGTATTTACAGAGTGAAGGTTAGCGCACCATCCCCCTAGATTATTTTAAATATTTAGGGAAGGTGGAGAGGGTCCCTCCACGCCGAGGTGGTGGAGAGCTGCATTAGGTACCGACCTTCTCTCCGCTGTCCTCCTCCTCCAAGGAAGACATTTTCGGTGCTGGATGTTCCCCCGGGCCTGTTACCGGCCTCGACGCCCGCCGGGATTTTCCGGGCTTTTTGAGATTCTCTCCTGCCGGCTTTGGTCGAGTTCGAAGCCGAGGCGTAGGCGGCACCAGCGGTTGATGCCGCCGAGCTGCCCGAGGCCCCACTCCCGGCTCTGGTTTTGCGGCCTCCTTCCTCTTTCTTCTTCTTCTGCTTCTTCTCCTCGGCCTCCCGCAGGATGTCGAACGGGTCGGACTCATCGTCCAGCAGCTGGTCGAAGCGATTAGTGACAGCGCAACCGAAAGTCTCCTGCATGGTGGCAGCGGCCAAAAGAACTCCTTTCATAGCCCAATTCCTGCTCCCGTCGCCTCCACAATCTCACACTGATTTATAATTATATTGTAGTCCGGTATCTCCAGCCTCACCAGAAAAGCTCCTCCTTCCTCCTCACTCTTCCCACCCCCAGCCCACGCTCGACAATATGGCGACTCTCTATTTACCTATTTCCCTCCCCCTTTCTGCAACAAAATTTTCTGATTGACCCTTCGCAACATCCAGTGGTCTTCAATATCTCAGAATAACAAACCGTCTCTCTACCGTCAACAATTCTGTTAATTCCCCTGTTTTATTTTTTCTAATTCTCCGAAGTTTTTTTTAAAATCAGCACGCCAATCCACCTAAACTGATAATGTTGAACTATTGTTTTCCGTGCTCATTTTATTGCAGTTATTTCAAGGTGTTTATTTGCCATCCCACTTCCCCGACCAAAACAAAACACTTATGATGCTGTTTGACCTGCTGTGTTCATCCAGCCCCATGCTTGTTATCACTGAATCTTTCTGTTTCCTTTCCTTGCTGCCCGCAGAGGCTATCTTGTATTCAGAATTGGTGAATTTAGAAGGGATGTGTTATGCTAACTAGGTTCCAGCTTTTAAGAAGCGTATTCTAGAAAGTACAGGAAATATGTCAACAGGTGCAAGGATTTATTAAAAAAAAGTATAAAACTACACCTTGCTCTGTTTAAATTCTTTCCAAACAGATCCGAAAATACTTGCACACTGAATTGTTTTGAACTTGAGTAATTTGATATTTTAGATAGGAGTCAACTTGTACAAGGCAAGATCAATCTACTGAATAACCAGTTCACTTGTTTCCATTCTGAGCAATTGTGTTACTGATTAAGTAAAGCAAGGATTACCAAGAAAAATACTGCACTGGCCAAGTCATTCCCAGCAGTCATCACCAGGATTTAGTAATTCACTACTTTCATTGTTATAAAGAATAATGAGCTCCTGGATAAGAAGACAGTAATAAGAATGGATTCAAATCAAATCATAAACCTTGAGAGGAACACTGCAGTGGTGCACAATACCTTTGAATGAAAACTTCTGAAGAGAATATTGTTAGCCAATCATTCATCATATTTATTGTTATTTATAAGTATATATAATAATCAATATTCTGTGGTATTGCACATGGTTATTTAGGACCAAGCCTAGGGAAGTGGAATTAGAAGATGTTCGATAATAGGATCAGGAAATACATATGTCATCCAAAGGGAGTGGTAACATAGTGGTGATTTGTAACTGGACCAGTAATGCAGAGGTCCATTCAAATGCTTTGGAGACATTTATTCAAATCCTGTCACAGCACCTGGGAGAATTAAAATTCAACTTTATTAATAAATCTGGAATTAAAAATTCATTGAAGTGGGGGTGTAGAGGGATAAAGCTAACATTTTTGCTGAGTATAGAGCATTCAGCATCAGAGAGTGGAAGGTCAGAAGGGATAGTAAATAATCGACAAGAGGTGGGCTTGGAAGAAAGAATAGAGTCAGAGAGAAGAGGTGGGACGTACCAGAGGGGTGTGCAGCTTAGAATTGTGGCAGCTTATATTCCTCATTCCTGAAAGAAAGAGAAAAAGATTCTTGTCAGAACATCAAATGAGACAGAGAATGAAATGGAGCTTGGGAGGGAGGGGGCAGTGGGTAGAGAAGATCTTAGACAGCATGAGGCTGTGCTGATGGAGAGAGGGGTTGCGAGTGTGCACATGATTATGCATAACAATGAGTACAGCACTCTAACTTTAGAGCCTGATTTCATTCTTCCATTATTTTTACCCACCCTCACATCCAGTTCTATCATGACATAGATTTCTTTCAGCACAGCCTACCCACATTCTCTCCTACTCTCAACTTTCATTATCATTTATTCAGCTTCTGTTCTGGACTACTATCAGTAATCCCATTGTTTACCTAAGCTTTTCATAGCTATCTCTCTGGGCTCATTCTCCAGCTATCCCCTCACCTCTCCACAATTACAACCACCACCAACTCCCACCCCACAAGTATAAGTATAAGTACGAGCATACTTTCTCCTAACTACCATCAGCTCTGATGAAGAGTCACTGGAATACAAAACGTTGACTCTAATTTCTCCCCACAGATGCTGCCAGACCTAAATTTCACCAGAAATTTTTGTTTTTGTTTCAGATCTCCAGAATCCACAGTTCTTTGTTTTATTAGCACAGAATGTATCTGGCGGAGAATGTAAACATCCATTACCAAGACCGTATTAGTCCATTACCAACCAATTTCATAGGTTAATTTTGGTGAGCTACCCTCCCCAGTTAAATATTAGATTCCTTGGGATGTCGTAATCACCTTCCTCTTTTTATATTGTAAATACAGACAGAAAGTAACTCAGATAGATGACTGCCCTTTTATGATTTTCATAAATAATAGTACCATGGCCAATTTCTATAGATCCACAATAATCTTGATTATCCTCTTTATCATAATACAACTTCAAAAGTTTTTGCGTTTATTTTGATATTCTTTATCAATAGATTAGCCACCTCTTCAAAAATTCAATTAGTTTGCAGGCATAACCTGTCCTTTACAAATCCATGCAAGCTATATATGATCAGATGAAAATTTCAAAGTACTTGTCATTCACTTTAATTATAGACTCTAATAACTTGCTGATAATAGGTGTTAAAATAACTCTGTAATTTTCTGGTTACCATCTCTCTCCCTCTTAAATAGCAAGCCGAAATAGAAACATTGAAAACATAGAAACAGAAAATGGGAGCTGGAGCAGTTCAGCACTTTGAGCCTGCTTTGCCATTCAGTATGATCATGGCTGATTATTCAAGTCAGTACCCGGTTCCTGCTCTCTCCCCAGACCCTTTGATCCCTTTAGCCCTAAGAGCTATGTCTAAGTCCTTGAAAACATTCAGTGTTTTAGCCTAAGCTGCTTTCTGTGAAAGAGAATTCCACAAGCTTACCACTCTCTTGGTGAAGAATTTTCTCCTCACCTCTGTCCTAAATGACGTACTGTGCATCCTTAAACTGTGACCCCGATTCTAAATTCCCAGTCATCAGCAACACTGTTCCTCCATTGACCTGTGCAAATCTGTTAGAATGTTAAACAAACAAAAACAGAAGTTGCTGGAAAAGCTCAGCAGGTCTGGCAGCATCTGTGAAGAAAAAGTCCTGATTTACAGCATCCACAGTTCTTTCAGTTTTTAAAAAACAAAGAAATGCAGATGTTGAAAATCAGGATCAAAAACAGAAGTTGCTGAAAAATCTCAGATCTGTGGAGAGAAAGCAGTTAACGTTTTGGGTCCAATGACCCTTCTTCATAAATGATTGAAGCTAGGAAAAGTTTGGTTTATGTGCTGAAGATGTTGTGAGGGGAGGGTGGAGGATTAAACAATAGGTAATTACCAGTAAGTCACTTGGGACAATAATTGCTAAGGTGATTGCTGACAACACAGAGATAGAGAAGGGAGTGCAGAAGCAGGTTATGAAAGGATAAGAGATGTAAAACAGCAGAGGTGCAGTTATCAGCAGTCTCGAAGCAGTCAGAACAAGGGAGAAGTGAAAAGAAAACTGGAGAAGCAGAAAGTTGTAGAGTTGTCAGTGAGGAAGACATCTTACCAAGCTAGTGAAAACATTTGTTTGTGAAACCCATGTTAGGTAATAAGTAAGCTGAGTTAGCATTTTGCTTTATGACTCTCAGGAAGACATGGTAATCTAACAAAGTAGCACTGAGTGAATGCACAGAAATTTACTGAAAGAACATTGAAAATAGATTACAGCTATGCTGACTGAGCAAGAAACTTTAATGGGGAAACAAGGGTGATTTTTCACTGAGATTTCAATGCTTGCAAGAGTAATGCTGAGATGAAAATGATTAATCTTTCTTTCTGATATTTGTAATAAGATTGTTCCCATATTTCTGGTCAAGTTTAATATAGTTTGTATTTTCTTTTGTGTAATAATTTTCTATACTTTTTTGGTTAAAGTACATTGTCAGCCACTTGTGAATACATTCATTAACTAATCTCTATAGCAGAAAAAAGAAAATTAAAAGTTATGTTCTAATTTCCAGGTTTCACTCTGGGATTTGACTTGGCCAGTATTACCATCAGTTAGTATCATAACAGTATCTATCCATTTGACAGAAGCTTCTTGTTTGCAGTCCAGTGCTTCTTTCAATTTTCAGTTGACCTTTGTCTCATTATTATTTATGGGGATTTCTTATTGGCAAGTAGAGCTTTCACCCCTTAGGGGTATGGATTGATTCTGTATCAGGTTAAATTATGCTTTGAATACTGCATTAATCATCTGTAATTTTGCCCATTGACAGATTTTTCCAGTTCATAGTGCACAGTAACTTACCCATCATATTGAAATCAGCATTACTTAAATCTAGAATCTTAGTCAAGTTCTGAAGAAGGATCACTGGACTTGAGATTTTGACTCTGCTTTCTGTCCACAGATGCTGCCAGAACTGCAGAGTTTTTCCATCAATTTCTGTTTCTGTTTCCAGCATCTCTAGTTCTGTGTTTTATTCTAGAAACTTAGTACTTGTTTTGCATTTCTCTCTTCTAATCACAACATTTATTTGTGGACTTCTAAGTTTCTGCTTTAAAAGTTTCAGGTGCTCAAGTCCACACTTCCAATCTCTTAAACAGTGTTTTGATCCACACTTGTCCTTCAGTCAGGGCTTGTGCTTCAATCATCTCTTTCCTGTGCTGCCCCTGTTGTCACTGCTAGCTGCTTTCACTTATTATATGCAGTTCACCCTGTGAAAACCACATTCCCTGCATAGCTGTCTCACCTAGGTTGCTGATTTGTGTGCTGGCGCTTGTTTAAGAGAAATGAAATTTAGTGCAAGTTAATAAGCTTGGCTTGGTTTGCCTTCTACAAAATGGTACCATTCTACAGGGGATCCTGCAAATAGAGGAAAGGAACAATGATTAACCCATTAGGGGAGCGGGATGGAAAATGCAAGACATCATCCATTAAGCCAGTTCCCTGAAGAAGCTAAGCATTGATGAACAATATATAGAAAAAAAAGAACAAAATATGTAAATCTTGCTGCACAGTTTCCCCAACTTCCCTCATGTACTACTATGAGAGAGACCTGAGCAAGAATTTCCAAGGCTTTCTTCTCCTTATAAGTCATCTTTTGAATGGAATCTGGTCTTCCTCCTATACTTATTCATAGTTATACTGTGTCAACTAGCCCTGCAGAAAAGAGGAGAGCTTATGAATGAGTAATTTGATAGCCTGATTGGATTTATGAGAGACCTCATCTCATATGTGTGATTACTGTGATATGCAGCAAACAACATGAGGAAGTGTGCCAAACATTCAAAGAAATAATTCATTATACATAACAAATATTGTGTAGGATTCCATAGGAAATATGGCAGAGAAACAGATCATTCTGCCCATGCCAGTGTTCATTCCTAGCTTTCATTCTCATAGCAACCTCAGCTAAGTCTAACTTCTTGGAAATTCTGTAATAACCAAGGAATCCAATTACGTTCTCCTTTCCAGAACTCCCTGTTTCTTAAACAAAAACAAAGACAAAGAACTGTGGATGCTGGAAATCAGAAACAAAAACAGAAATTACTGGGAAAACTCAGCAGGTCTGGCACAACTGTGGAGAGAAAGCAGAGTTAATGTTTTGGGTAGCAAATGTAATGCCACTATGTCACACACACACCCCCACACACTCACACACACACCCTCAGCCACACACACTCTCCCTCACACATACACACACACACACACACACGTATGTAGACACTCTCTCTCTCTCTCTCCCTTTCTCTATCTCTCTCTCTCTGTCTCACACACACATTCCCCCCCAAAAAACACACACACACACACCGATGGGGTGAATTTGTATTTGCAGGTACGTTTTATTTTGTTCAAAAAGCACACAATTTATAGACAGTCAGTTAATATGGAGTTTTATACATTCCTATTTTGGAAATAAAACCAGCCTGACTCCAAAATAAAACACAAAGATTCTAAACAAGGTGTCACACATAACATGCATTGTCTGACCTAAAATGTCACCTCTTCTTTACACTGATAAATCCTTTAGTTCCCTAAGGACTGTAACTTGAAAGGAATTCAGGGATTTACATATACATATTAATCAATTAAAACCTTCTACCTGATTAAAGATTTAACACAATTTTAGGTTTGTTCAGTATATCCTCATCAATGGGGTGAACCTTTGATTTCTTACTTATATATTCTGTGTCTGATACTACCTGTCTCACTAACACCTGAAGAAGGACTGAGGCTCCGAAAGTATGTCTTTTCAAATAAACCTGTTGGACTATAACCTGGTGTTGTGTGATTTCTGATCTTGTCCACCCCAGTCCAACACCAGCACCTCCACATCATGGCTATTCAAGGAAGGAGGAAAAGAGAAAACAAGAAATTATAGGATAGTTAGCTTGCTATGAGTACTAGAGAATCTGTGGGATAATGTGAGCACTGAAGTTTAACCTTCAGCTAAACCAATGGATTAAATATTTCCAGCCCCAAATACAGAGGAAAGGAAATGGTCTCATGGTATTGTTACTGAACTAGTAATCTAGACACCCAGGTAATGTTCTGGGATCAGAGTTCATGCCAGTTAGTGGAATTTGAATTCAGTAAAAATCTAGAATTAAAAGTGTAATGACCAAATACATAGACAAAAGAGCTGAATTCCAGAGGTGAGGTGAGAATGACAGCCCTTGACATCAATGCCACATTTAACCATGTGTGGCATCAAAGAGCTCAAGTAAAATTTAAGTCAACCAGTGGTTAAATTCTCCAAGGCTTTAAGTCATATCTAGCACCACGATAGTTGTAGAGTTTGGAGGTCAGTCATCTAAGCTCTAGAACATCTCTACAGGAGTTCCTCAGGATAGTGTCTTAGGCCCAACAATCTTCAGCTGCTTCATGGATGACTGTCCTGGCATCACAAGGTCAGAAGTGGGGATGTGTGCTGATGGCTGCACGATGTTCAGCACCAATCACGACTCCTCAGATACTGAAACAGCTGATAAGTGGTAAGTACCATTCATATCAAATAAATGCCAGGCCATCTCCAACAAGAGAGAATCTTATCATCACCCTTTGACATTCAATGGCAATCACTGAATCCCCCACAATCAACATCCTGGGAGTTATCATTGACAATAAGTTGAACTGGACCAACTGGATCAGCAAGGCAGCACTGTGGCTCAGTGGTTAGCACTGCTGCCTCACAGTGCCAGGGACCTGGTTCAATTCCACCCTCTAGGGACTGTCTGTGTAGAGTTTGCATATTCTCCCCGTGTCTGCGTGGGTTTCCCCCGGGTGCTCCAATGTCTTCCCACAGTCCAAATATGTATAAGTTGGGTGGATTGGCTCTGTTAAATTTCCCATAGTGTCCAGGTATGTGCAGGTTAGGTGGATTAGCCATGGGAAATGGAGGGTTACAGGGATAGGGTTGGGGGCTGTGAGACAGGGTGGGATGCTGCTCAGAGGATTGGTGTGGACTTGACGGGCCTGGCCTATCTCCACGCTATAGGGATTCTATGACCTAAGTACTGAGTCTACAAGAGTAAGTCAGAGGCTAGAAACCTTTCCGTGAGTTAATCACCATCTGACTCACCAAAGTCTGTTCACTATCAACAAAGCACAAGTCAGGAATGTGATGTAATACTCTTCACCTGCCTAGATGGGTGCTTCTATTTTAGACCAGACATGCACTGTGTCAAGCACTGCCAACCAGGTATTGCCCATCACCATGCAAGTGGTGGGAGGGGACTAAAAGAAATACTTCTCAGGGTACATAGATGGCACTTCTGGCACTTCATTGCAACTATAAGTGCAAATTCCATGAATGTATTACTTTTTAGGAATGAAGATACATAGGTTACTGATCCTTAGCATCGTCCCATCTTAGCACACTGTCTAAAGAAGTGCTTCTCTTTTCCCAATGCCCAGTGTAGCCTTACATCTTCTCTTTGTTCAATATGGAGCCATCAGATCCTGGAAAGCATTCAATGGTTGAAAACTTTCATTTTTATTAAGCAAAAGCAAAAGTAATGGAAACCAAACAAAAGCAAAATTTGCTTCTGTGTACAGATAGTGACCATTCGCCTTTTCAGCAGCAACAAATTTACATTTATTGAGTGATCACTGCACCCATCTCACATGTATTGGAACTGAAGGTCAATTAAGTCCTGCCTGCTTTAGTAGTGCTTGATGCTGCAGTGCTGTATCATGTTGAAGGAGTTGATACTCTTGCTCAATACCATCAGATGGCTGCCACACACCCATCAGAGTCCATCAGACCCCTCTTCCACTGCTCCAGCATAAATTTTCCTATGTACCACAGCTTGTTAGGAGTATGTGGCACACTCTGTCCAGACCAAAAGGCCCAGCATGGATTTTCATCTCCTTGCGGCCTGTCGTCTGCTTCACAATGGCCCAAGCAGAGGAAGGCTATGCTTGGTCTCAGTCAGGGGAGTTGTGTGATGGTGTCATCAGCTATGGTTGCAGAGGGTAGCGCTTGTTCCCTGGTTACCGTCCTTGTAAGGCATCCATCCCTTGAAATCAATCAGGAACATAGTGTGCTTAACAATGTTGGCATCATAGATAATAGGAACTGCAGATGCTGGAGAATCCAAGATAGCAAGGTGTAGAGTTGGATGAACACAGCAGGCCAAGCAGCATCATAGCAGCAGGAAAGCTTGACATTTCAGGCCTAGAACCTTCATCAGAAAATCCAATGTTGATACCAATGTTGGTATCATGGCCACTTCCAAGGTACATGATGCAGATTTCTAACATGTGATACCAATGATCACAAATGACTTGTAAGTTGATGGAATGGAACACTTTTCTGTTGATAGCGTCAGCAACATTACAAAATATGTTGCTCTCAACATAATGAGTGTGCAACCTATAACGCCTTGAACTCATGTGAAACCTACTGCCTGGGCTGCAGGACTGACCTTGTCATAGAAAAAACAAGATAAAGCGTTTGATTGCACAAATTGCATCCATCAAAGACCGTGAGATGAGGATTGAGAGATCCTACACAGATTCTTGGAAACCTGTTACTCCATTCAATGCATCATGGTAGATCTGATTATAACTTCAAATCCATGTTCCCTGATGATCCATACGCCTGATGACCTTTCAACCCCTTGATTAATAAGGATCTATCAGCCTCTTCCTTAAAAATATTCAAGAACTCTGCTTCCATCAACTTTTCAGGATGAGAGTCAAAGACACACAGCCTTCTGTGAGACCAAATTTGCCTGATCTCTGTTTTAAATGGGTGACCATTGATTTTTAAATAGTGAACTATAGTTCTAGATTCTCCCTTAAGAGGAGACATCCTTTCCACATCTAAACTTTCAAGACACCTCAGGATTTTACATTTTTCAGCCAAGTCACCTTTTACTCTTTTAAACTCGAGAGAATACATGCCTGGTCTGTCCAACATTGCCTCATAACGCAACCCACCCATTCCAGTTATAAGCCTAGTAAATCTTCCATAAACTGCCTCCAATGCATTTGCACCTTTAAGTGGGGCATCCCTGCATTGCTTCTTCAATCCTCAATAATGACTAAACTGTTGAAAATAGCCAAATAAATGATTTTATTTTATTTTGAGACATCTTAGAGACAGTTACTGAAGATTCCAAACTTCAGCTGTTCAAGTAAAAGGTTATCATATCTTAAACATTTTGAATTGATTTGCCATTATTTATACTTGAATAGAAATGTTCATGAAACTTCAGAAATTACTGCAAAAGTTTTCTCTAGAAACAGTCAGACTTAAATAAAATGATTTAAGTAAACTTTGAATGAACATGTAACTAAGTAGCAAACATGAGGTGCAACATGCAAATAAAGGCATAAAATAACAATAAATAAATAACTTAATTGAAAACGTGAATTACAAGGTCAAAAGTAAAGGAACGCAATATGCAGTCAAATATTAGAAGGAACATAGTAGAAGTAAGTTAAGAGAAAATATTATTCTTGATTGAAAGGCAATGAGGGAGGTTGTTATGAGGTAGAGAAGCCAGTGTTAGAGGAAGGGATGGGGACCCTAATTCCTTCTATGTCTCTCTCTTCACTGTGATGTGACAATTTATGTGTCAGATGTATGTTCAGCAGCAGATGATACTGAACTGGTCTGCTGCTGGTCAGAAGGTGTAAGCACTACAGTGCTAGCCAGGTTCTGACATGCAAACCAGAAACTGGCTCAGAAGCTCATTTTTTATATAGAGATAACAAGGTGTGGAGCTGGATGAACACAGCAGGCCAAGCAGCATCACAGGAGCAGGAAAGCTTGACGTTTCGGGCCTAGACCCTTCAAGGGTCTAGGCCC
>JAHRHZ010000012.1:76060462-76150984 GCA_024137785.1 Ginglymostoma cirratum | reverse complement strand
ACACCTTGTTATCTCGGATTCTCCAGCATCTGGAGTACCTATTATCTCATTTTTTATATACTCAGTAACATCTCTTCAAAAGTCAATTATTGTTTATTGAAGCAGTGTGGAATTAGTGTGTAATTTCTCAACACTTTGTACCTGTGATTGATATATGTGCTCAAGGACAACTCATAATTTTCTATACCATCAGCTTGGGTTTCTGCTTCTGAAGCTCAGGGTCCTTGCTTTCTGAAGATACAAAAGATCCTTCTTCCACTGCAGTATCTGTAGAATCAGGGCATCCTCCTCCTCAAGGACGGTACATTTAAAGTGATCAATGAATTGTTACCATCCCCTTGGAGACAGATATGTTATTCTTAATTCACTCCTCTCCTTCCACCATTGTAGCTACCATTTCCCATTGGCTGATGTACTTGTCTCCATTCCTTCATCATGTATTTCTGACAATGGAGCAAACTATCAACATTGCCAGTTGGTGTGTCCATCTTTGTCACAAATTAATTCTCCTCTCAATGGTGGAAGCATCATTAGATTTTCACATCAACTTTGCTTATGCCCACATTTGAAACTGCAGTAGGTCCCATAGGATTGGAAAGGCCAAACAGGCACGCTGTCAATTTCTCCTGCTCCGTCAGACCATTGATGTATGGTTTGCAGCTCCTCCAGTCAGTGAACACTCCTGGACATTTTGCATCAGCTTCACCTAGAGGAGTACAAAAAAATTGAAATGAAATTATGGTTTTCAGTCTTGGAATATACTTCATGACCGCTGTGAACTTCTAAAGGCCAATATTCTGAGGCACTTTATGATTAAAGATTATACTAGCCACATAGTCAGACCTATCACCCAGGCAACTGAATTTTACTACATCTCATAAAATCAGTAAATAAAATTTACTTCCCTACATCTGCAGGTTAAGTTGAGACAGAGCTGTCACCAAAGCAACTGCATTTCACAATACCTTATAAAATGAACATAAGCAACTTGTCATGTAATGTTTTTTTAAATAAAGGTAGGATTTAAAGTTCACAAAATAGCTTTCATACAAACACATAGATAGATGTGTACATTGTTCTTATTCTTTGGCAGTCCATCAGGATTGAGGATGAAAATCAAAAGAACTGCAGATGATGTAAGTCAGGAACAAAAACAGGAATTGTTGAAAAAGCTGAGCAGGTCTGGCAGCATCTGAGAAGAGAAAATCAGAGTTAACATTTTGGGTCTGGTGACCCTTCCTCAGACTTACTTCTACTCCAGCAGGTGTGGGAATTGGGGGTTATTCAGCAGTGGCTGAATTGTCCAAACCTAGAGGTGGAGACTGTACCACAATTGGGACAGGTGGTGTTTTATGAGTGAGTGGATGGGAAGCTGTGTATTTCATGTGCTCTTTCTGCTGTTTGCCCTTGGCCTCCATGTGCTAGACTCGGTCATTCTCAAAGTGGGCGGTGCCTTCATGGATACTTCTTCTCCAGTTTGCATCAGTTCAGGTAGGCTTTCAGGGTGTTCTTGAAGCATTTCCTCTGCTCTCCTAGCAATTACTTACCATTACGGAGTTCAGAGTAAGCTTTTGTTTAGGGAGTCATGTGTCAGGCATGTGGGCAATGTGCCTACCCATCACAGCTGGTTGTGTATGATCAGTGCCTTGATACTGGAGATGTTGGCCTGGGAGAGAACACTAATGTTGATATGCCTATTCTACCAATAGATTTGCGAAATTTTGTAAAGGCATCACTCTTCAGGGATGTTGGGGACCTGCTCTGTAGACTATGAGCTTGGTGCTGGTTTGAGGTCTCAGACTTTGAATACTATTCCTCATGCATCTGAAGGCTACAGTGGCACATTGGAGTCAATGTTGGTTTTCATTGTCAATGTCAGTTTTCATCATCAATGTCTGTTTGCTCTGAGAGGAGGCTCCACAGGTACGGGAAATGATGCACATAGTGCAGAATTTTTCCATGGATTTTGATGGTCAAGGGACAATGTTGTGTGGCAGGAGTGAGCTGGTAGAGATTGCTTATTTTCTGCAGAGTCACTAGATTCAATACGTTGAACTCTATTTTTCTCCAGCCCTCTCCGTTTTGTTTCAGATTTCCAGCCTCGACAGTTTTTTGCTTTTATTTTGTTTTCCAGACATATAGTCCAAGGCCTGTTCTCTCATGTGCCTCGGGAATGCATCAACAATGGTTTGCAGATTGGCCTTGAGTGTGTGCACATGCAGGTGTTGTTTGTGTACTGCAGCTTGATGACAGAAGTTCAGGTGGTTTTGGTTCTGTCTTGGCATCGAATGTTGAACAGTTTCCCACTCATCCTTTGGGTTAGTTCCACTCTGGCGGGAAGCTTCATGAAAATGGGGTGATGCTTATCCATTTCTGTAGCTATTTCATTGAAAGAGTTAAGTGTCAATCCTTTCTAGGTTTGCAAAGATGCACAAGATGCAATGTGCCACTACAGTCTTAGAGACTATCAGAGGCAAGTACTGCAAAAGTGACTTCTGACCTCCCGGGCAATGAAATTGTGATCAATATCCTTCTATCCTCTCCATCACCTGACGTTTAGCAACATGTTGTGGAGACCATCAGTTTTTCTTATTTTTTGATTTGAAACTGTCAGTTGAAGTTAGGAAATAAATTGAAACAGCTTGTTTAAAAAGAGAACAAAGACAGTTGATTTTAGTTGGGAACTGGCCTGTAAATCTTTCTCTTCTTTCTCTCTAGTTGCTCTCCAGGTATCAAACTGTTGAATGTTCTGAGGAAAGATGCCTTATTTATAAGAAATAAGTATTTTAGAAATAAATATTTGCATTAATTGTGAGAGACAAAAAAGTCTTCAAATGCTGCAATCCAAAGTAGACAAACAGGAGGCTGGAAGAACACAGCAAGCCAAGCAGCATCTGGAGGAAAGGAGAAGTCAACGTTTTGAGTATTACCCTTCTTCAGGACTGAATGTGAGGGCAGGGGGAGCTGCAGATAAGGGGGGAAGGGAGGGGGTAGCTGAATGGTGATGATAGGTGGACACTGGTAGTAGTTATGACCCGTTTGGCTAATGGGATGGATGAATCTGGTTGGTAGCTGGAAGGGAGGGTCAGTAGGTGGAACGGAAGGGAGAAGGTGGGGCTGGAAAGGGAGCCGGGGGATGGGTGGGAAGGTTATTTCAAATTGGAGAACTCAATGTTGAGTCGTCAGGGCTGTAGGGTGCCCAGGTGGAAGATAAGATGTTCCTCAAATTTACATTCTCAATCGCTGTGACGCTGGAGCAAGCCGAGGACGGAAATGTCAGAGGGGGAGTTGAGGGGTGAGTTGAAATGGGCGGTTACCGGGAGGTTAGGCTGGCTGTTATAGGCCAGACGAAGATGCTCGGCGAAACGGTCACCTAGTCTACGTTTGGTCTCACCGATACTAAGAGACAGAGCTTCACCTGCATCTGCTCCAACCTAGGCTACTGCATCCAGTGCTCCCGATGTGATCTGCTCTACATCGATAAGACCAAACGTAGGCTAGGTGACTGTTTCGCTGAGCATCTTCGCCTGGCCCATAATGGCCAGCCTGATCTCCCGGTCACTGCTCATTTCAACTCACCGCCTCATTTCCCTTCTGAGATGTCCGCCCTTGGCTTCCTCCAGTGTCACAGCAATTCAGAACGCAACTTTGAGGAACAACACCTTATCTTCCACCTGGGCACCTACAGCCCAGAGGACTCAACATTGAGTTCTCCAATTTCAAATAATCTTCCCATCCATCACCTAGCTCCCTTTCCAGCCCCACCTCCTCCCTTCCATTCTACCTACTGATCCTCCCTTCCAGCTACCAGCCGGATTGATCCCTCCCATTGACCAACCAGGTCATACCTATTACGAATGTCCACCTATCACCAGCATTCCACTACTCCCTCCCCCCGTCTTTATCTGCAGCTAACCCTAACCCCAAATCCCGCCCTGAAGAAGGGTAATGCATGAAACATTGATAAGGGATAAAAGGTACTGCAGATGCTGGAGAATCTGAGATAACAAGGTGTGGGGCTGGATGAACACAGCAGGCCAAGCAGCATCATAGGAGCAGGAAAGCTTGACGTTTCGGGCCGAGACCCTTCATCAGAAATGGGGGAGAGGAAGAAGGTTCTGAAATAAATAGGAAGAGAGGGGGAGGCGGATAGAAGATGGATAGAGGAGAGGATAGGTAAAGAGGAGACAGACAAGTCAAAGAGGCAGGGATGGAGCCAGTAAAGGTGAGGAGAGGTGGGGAGGTAGGGAGGAGATAGGTCAGTCCAGGGAGGACGGACAGGTCATGGAGGCAGGATGTGGTTAGTAGGTAGGGGATGGGGGTGGGGCTTGAGGTGGTAGGAGGGGATAGGTGAGAGGAAGGACAGGTTAGGGAGACGGGGACAAGCTGGGCTGGTTTTGGGATGCGGTTGGGGGAGGGGAGATTTTGAAGCTTGTGAAATCCACATTGATACCATTGGGCTGCAGGGTTCCCAGGCTGAATATGACTTGCTGTTCCTGCAGCCTTCGGGTGGCATCATTGTGGCATTGCAGGAGGCCCAGGATGGACATGTCGTCTGAGGAATGGGAGGGGGAGTTGAAATGGTTCGCGACTGGGAGGTGCAGTTGTTTGTTGCGAACTGAGTGCAGGTGTTCTGCAAAGTGGTCCCCAAGCCTCTGCTTGGTTTCGCCGATGTCGAGGAAGCCACAACGGGTACAGCGGATTGAGTATACCACATTGGCAGATGTGCAGGTGAACATCTGCCTGATGTGGAAAGTCTTCTTGGGGCCTGGGATTGGGGTGAGGGAGGAGGTGTGGGGGCAGCTGTAGCACTTCCTGCGGTTGCAGGGAAAAGTGCCGGGTGTGGTGGGGCTGGAGGGGAGTGTGGCGCGGACAAGGGACTCGTGGAGGGAGTGGTCCCTCCGGAAAGCAGATAAGGGTGGGGAGGGAAAAATGTCTTTGGTGGTGGGGTCTGATTGCAGATGGTGGAAGTGTCGGAGGATGATGCGTTGGATCCGGAGGTTGGTGGGGTGGTACGTGAGGACGAGGGGGATTCTTTTTTGGTTATTATTGCGGGGACGGGGTGTGAGGGATGAATTACGGGAAATGCCGGAGACACGGTCGAGGGCGTTCTAGACCACTGTGGGGGGGAAGTTGCGGTCCTTGAAGAATGAGGACATCTGAGATGTACGGGAGTGGAATGTCTCATCCTGGGAGCAGATGCGGCGGAGGCGAAGGAATTGGGAATAGGGGATGGCATTTTTGCAGGAAGGTGGGTGGGAGGAGGTGTATTCCAGGTAGCTGTGGGAGTCAGTGGGCTTGAAATGGACATTGGTTTCTAGTTGGTTACCCGAGATGGAGACAGAGAGGTCCAGGAAGGAGAGAGAAGTGTTCGAGATGGTCCAGGCGAACTTCAGGTTGGGGTGGAAGGTGTTGGTGAAGTGGATGAACTGTTCGAGCTCGTTGTGGGAGCACGAGGCGGCGCCGATACAGTCATCAATGTAACGGAAGAAGAGGTGGGGTTTAGGGCCAGTGTAGGTACGGAAGAGGGATTGTTCCACGTAACCTACAAAGAGGCAGGCATGGCTTGGGCCCATGCGGGTGCCCATGGCCACCCCCTTTGTCTGTAGGAAGTGGGAGGAATTGAAAGAGAAGTTGTTGAGGGTGAGGATGAGTTCGGCTAAGCGGATGAGGGTGTCAGTGGAGGGGGATTGGTCCGTTCTGCGGGACAGGAAGAAGCGGAGGGCCTTTAGGCCATCAGCATGGGGAATACTGGTGTATAGGGACTGGACGTCCATAGTAAAAATGAGGTGTTGGGGACCGGGGAATTGGAAGTTCTGGAGGAGGTGGAGGGCGTGGGTGGTGTCACGGACGTAGGTAGGGAGTTCCTGGACCAAGGGGGTGAAAATGGAGTCTAGGTAGGTGGAGATAAGTTCGATGGGGCAGGAGCAGGCGGAGACACTGGGTCGACCAGGGCATTCAGGTTTGTGGATTTTGGGAAGGAGATAGAAGCAGGCAGTGCGGGGTTGGGGAACAATGAGGTTGGAGGCGGTGGGTGGGAGGTCACCTGAAGTGATGAGGTTGTGGATGGTTTGGGAGATGATGGTTTGGTGCTCGGGGGTGGGGTCATGGTCCGGGGGCGGTAGGAGGAGGTGTCGGAGAGTTGGCGCCTGGCTTCGGCAATGTAGAGGTCAGTGCGCCATACTACGACTGCCCCTCCCTTGTCCGCGGGTTTTATGGTGAGGTTGAGATTGGAGCGGAGGGAGCGGAGGGCTGCACGTTCTGCGGTGGAGAGGTTGGAGTGTTTGAGAGGGGTAGAGAGGTTGAGGCGATTGATGTCTTGACGGCAGTTGGAGATGAAGAGGTCGAGGGAGGGTAGGAGGCGTTGGGGTGGTGTCCAGGAGGAGGTCTTGTGTTGGAGGTGGGAGAACAGACAAAGGGGGTGGCCATGGGCACCCGCATGGCCCCAAGCTATGCCTGCGTCTTTGTAGGTTACGTGGAACAATCCCTCTTCCATACCTACACTGGCCCTAAACCCCACCTCTTCTTCCGTTACATTGATGACTGTATCGGCGCTGCCTCGTGCTCCCACGAGGAGCTCGAACAGTTCATCCACTTCACCAACACCTTCCACCCCAACCTGAAGTTCACCTGGACCATCTCCAACACTTCTCTCTCCTTCCTGGACCTCTCTGTCTCCATCTCGGGCAACCACCGAGAGACAGATGTCCATTTCAAGCCCACTGACTCCCACAGCTACCTGGAATACACCTCCTCCCACCCACCCTCCTGCAAAAATGCCATCCCCTATTCCCAATTCCTTCGCCTCCGCCGCATCTGCTCCCAGGATGAGACATTCCACTCCCGTACATCTCAGATGTCCTCATTCTTCAAGGACCGCAACCTCCCCCCGACAGTGGTCGAGAACGCCCTCGACTGTGTCTCCCGCATTTCCCGTAATTCATCCCTCACACCCCGTCCCCGCAATAATAACCAAAAAAGAATCCCCCTCGTCCTCACGTACCACCCCACCAACCTCCGGATCCAACGCATCATCCTCCGACACTTCCACCATCTGCAATCAGACCCCACCACCAAAGACATTTTTTTCCCTCCCCACCCTTATCTGCCATCCGGAGGGACCACTCCCTCCACGACTCCCTTGTCCGCGCCACACTCCCCTCCAGCCCCACCACACCCGGCACTTTTCCCTGCAACTGCAGGAAGTGCTACAGCTGCCCCCACACCTCCTCCCTCACCCCAATCCCAGGCCCCAAGAAGACTTTCCACATCAGGCAGATGTTCACCTGCACATCTGCCAATGTGGTATACTCAATCCGCTGTTCCCGTTGTGGCTTCCTCTACATCGGCGAAACCAAGCGGAGGCTTGGGGACTGCTTTGCAGAACACCTGCACTCAGTTCGCAACAAACAACTGCACCTCCCAGTCGCGAACCATTTCAACTCCCCCTCCCATTCCTCAGACAACATGTCCATCCTGGGCCTCCTGCAGTGCCACATTGATGCCACCCGAAGGCTGCAGGAACAGCAAATCATATTCAGCCCGGGAACCCTGCAGCCCAATGGTATCAATGTGGATTTCACAAGCTTCAAAATCTCCCCTCCCCCAACCGCATCCCAAAACCAGCCCAGCTTGTCCCCGCCTCCCTAACCTGTCCTTCCTCTCACCTATCCCCTCCTACCACCTCAAGCCCCACCCCCATGTCCTACTTACTAACCTCATCCTGCCCCCTTGACCTGTCCGTCCTCCCTGGACTGACCTATCTCCTCCCTACCCCCCCACCTACACTCACCTTTACTTGCTCCCTTCCCGCCTCTTTGACTTGTCTGCCTCCTCTCCACCTATCCTCTCCTCTCTCCATCTTCTATTCGCCTCCCCCTCTCTCCCTATTTATTTCAGAACCCTCTTCCCCTCCCCCATTTCTGATGAAGGGTCTCGGCCCGAAACGTCAAGCTTTCCTGCTCCTATGATGCTGCTTGGCCTGCTATGTTCATCCAGCCCCACACCTTGTTATCATGAAACATTGACTTGTCTTTTCCTCGAGATGCTGCTTTGCTTGCTGTGTTCTTCCAGTTTCCTCGTTCGTCTGCATTAATTTTGACTTTGAAATTCAAGCAAGAAATACAGTTCTCCTCGCCTGTGAGTAATCCATATCCAAGAATTTCTTGAAGGCCTGGTATCCATCATTTGAAACTGTTTACTGGTCTGGCAAATTACAATTACTTTATTTTATTTTTAATCTATCCGTTAAACGTGCCTGAGTGTGTATGAGTGGGGATTATGTTCAAAGAAGGTTGGGCTTTAGATTGTAAATTTAGATTACCTTGTGTGCCATCTGTGCTCTGCCAGAGTTACAGAAATAATAAATTGTTTTTTTGATTGAGTTATAAACTTGGTGTCTAAGATCTGATATTTGATTTGAATTGAATTGAATTGAATTGAATCAAATCATTTATTGTCACCTGTATTCAATGTAAAAATACGCTGAAAAGTGTGTACCTTTGCCATATATACATGGCGCCATTCACATTAACTTCGAATAAGAAATAAAAGATAACTTAAGAGAGTCCAACTTTCCTTTCCACTGCCGTATCCCCCTCTGGGTTGCCTCACTGACCCGATCTCACCACCGCTGCTTCACTGGCCCACTCTTGGCTGCCTCATCAGCTTGCTCTTGCCACCATTGCCTCACTGGCCCACTCTCAACAGCCCACTCTTGATCCGCTGCTGTTGCTCTGGCCGACGCTCGATCCGCCATCGCTGTACATCACAACCCACACATTCAGCTCCTGCCACGTGGTTCCCGGTCGTGACCCAGCTCCTTCCCAACAGTTTGGTTAGGAACAATAGTGCAATTTTAACCATCATTGAATGTTTGAATTTCAGTGTTGAGAATCCAGTGACAGTGATGCTGATTTGGTTTGGCTTAGCCCTGTGTTGTAACAATAAGCATCGATTTAAAATTCCTATGCTTTGTTACGGGTCCTCTATAGAACCAAAGAAATGATACAGCGTAGAAGGGGACCATTCACCCCATCTTGTCCATGGTGACCCAAAGTCAGATGCCCTTTCTAATCCCATTTTCCTGCACAAGTCCCATAGCCCTGCAGCTTACAGCACTTAAGGTGCAGGTCCAGAACTTTTAAAGACTTTAGTTGCTTCACCAACAACTCAAACAGTGAATTCTCCAACTCCCACTGCCCTCTGCGTAAAAACAATTTTTCTCACGTTCTCTCTAATTCTTCTGCAGCTTAGCTTGAATCTGTGACCCCTGTTTTTTGAAATCTCTGTGAAGGGAAACCAGTTAGCCTCCTGTCTACTCTATCTCAACCCTTCACAATCTTCTAAGCCTCAGTCATGTTATTAGGCAGATTGGGCCAGATGTTCGCAGGTAAAGGGACAGCTGGAAAATGGGAAGCCTCCATAAATGAGATAACGAGAGTCCAGAGACAACATGTTCCTGTGGGCAAGGCTGGTAGGTGTAGGGAATACTCGATGACTGGAGAAATTGAGGTTTTGTCACGAATCGGAAGCATGTGTCAGATACAGACAGCAGGGGTCAAGTGAATGCCTAGAAGAGAATAAATGCAGTAGGAGTATGCTCAAGAGGGAAGTTGGTGGGGAATGGGGTGGTGCAAAAGGAGACATAGCAAATAGGGTTAAGGAAAATCCAAAGGGATTCTATAAATACATTCAGGGCAAAAGAGTAACAAGGGAGAGAATAGGGCCCCTTAAAGATTAGCAAGGCTGCCAACCTGTGGAACCACAGCAGATGGGGGAGATACTTAACAAGTATGTTGCATCAGTGTTTACTGCTGAGAAGGATATGGAAGATAGAGAACATGGGCAGAAATAAACAGCGACATCTTGAAAAATGTCCATATTACAAAGGGGAAAGTGCTAGACGTCTTAAAATGCATACGGATGGATATATCCCAGGGACCTGATCAGGTGTACCATAGAACTCTGTGGGAAGCTAGGCTGGGCTCCTTGCTGAGATATTTGAATCACAGATAGCCACAGGTGAGGTGCCCGAAGACTGGAGGTTGGCTAACGTTGTGCCACTATTTAAGGAAGGTGACAAGGCAAACCCAGGAACGTGAGCCTTACATCAGTGATGGGCAAGTTGTTGGAGCGAGTCCTGAGGGACAGGATTTACATATATTTGGAAAGGCAAGGACTTTTCGTTTCGTATGCGTTTTCCCTATGTTTTAGCATTTCTTGTGAATTGGCCTGCTGAGTGCAAGACGAAATAGCTTTTAACAAAATGTGGCCTTTTTCAGGAATACTTATAGAATTGCACATAAATAGAAGCCTCTCTGGAAGCTTTTCATAGGCTGCATCACACGGTATCCAGTACGTTTGCAGGCCAAGCAGCTGTATAATATTATTTACACAAAGTGGCATTTCCAAACGCCTCTGTCTCTTTAACCGTAAAAATGAAAACAATGAATCCACAGATTAGCAAGAAGACGTTATGAATTCCGGCGGGGAAAACCCGGCTCCGCCAAACAACAAAGCGCGCCAGCGTCTGATTGGATGTGGCCGGACGTTCCAATGCATGAATGGAGCTGTCAATCATGTATTGTGACGTCGCCAGATGCCGTCGCCGCGTTCGGTTGGTGTCTGCAGAAAAGGCGGGAAATGCTTAAACGCGCGAGTTTGTGTCTGAGTGGCTGGTCTGTCACCGCCGGATTATTTGTTTACTTTCACTACTTTTCCGCCGTTCTCCGGGGATCGCCCTTACGATGGCGGATAATCAGATCGCCGGCGGTTCTCCCAAGCGTGTGTCGGTCATTAAAACTACGCCGATTAAACCCAAGCGCCTGGATGTGAGCCCTACGAGCCCCGGCTTCAGTGATTTTATGGTGTATCCGTGGCGATGGGGCGAGAACGCCCACAATGTCACCCTCAGCCCTGGCGCCCCTTTCAACGGTCCCGGCCCCAGGGAAACCCAATGCGGGGCAGCGGCCGCTCTGCACCGGGAGCTGGATCACCTTTCACAGGTCAGTGAGAGCGGCTGCGGCAAAACTCGAAGCTGCGTAAGAGCCGGGCAACTGAAAGTGAACTGGAGTCCTGTAGAGTTTGTATTTTGAAATGCTTGAGCTTTTCTCTTTCAGTTCCATGTCCGCGAACTCCTCCTTTAGATCTAAAGTGGGGGTGGGAGTGTTTAATTTTATTTTTAAATCGGTAAATTTAAGAAGTCGGGTTTTAACGCGGGCTGGCGCGTTGCGGCTGGAACTGTAAAATTTGTCTGGCTCCGGCTTGGCGCCCATTTTCAGTGAGGAGTGAGTGCGGGGGTGGTCTGGAGGGCTAAATAAACAAAGCGGTGTCAGCAGCAACACCTTCAGTCCGAGCCACGCTTTAAAGCTCGGCCATTCACCCCTCTGAGACATTAAGTCCGAGACTCGTTGCTTTCCCGCTACCAGTGTTGCTGACTCTTTACTGTGGAAAGAGAATGCAATTCAAATGAATGAAATCACTTCCTGGAGAGCTTGTCAAAACTCCAGCGCGCCAAAAAAGGAACGAGCTTTCTCCACCGGACTTGTTTAAAGAGATCCTGCTCTCTTGTATTGTTCTGGCTGTACGAGTTGCATCTTGTCCAAAGTCACACCGCTCTGCGTTGTCCACACGTTCACTTTCTGTGATTACACTGTGTAGACTGATATAAGCGACCCCACGATCATGCCTTTCATTCACTTTCAGTGCGGAGGATGATTTCACTTGGTTTCTGTGGCAAAACATCCAACTCTGGAAGCCTGCCATGATTTTCTGGTAGAGTTAGCTACCTGGTGCTAAATCTCTTGAACCGCCTGTGAGTGCTGGCGAACAAAAAAATTCTAGAGATCACAGCGGGTTAGACGGTAATCCATGGAGTGAAAGCGAGCTAACGTTTCGAATCTACGTGACTCTTCATCAGAGCTAGACTCTGTTTAGCTCTGATGGCGTCATCTAGACTCAAAATGTTAACTTGTTTTCTCTTCATGGATGCTGCCTGACCCGCTGTGACCTCCAGCATTTTTCGTTTTCAGTACAGATCCCAGCGTCTGCAGTAGTTTGCTCCTACTGGAGCTGCATTTGAATGTTATGGGTCACAGCCAAGAGGATGAGGAAGTTGTGAATTCCTCTGCGCTGCGCGACCTGCCGCGGTGCTGCTGACTCTTTTTACCTCGGAAGGTGGAGCAATTGCTGGGTTCTTTGCGTCCGCTGTTCCCAAAAACACGTTAACAGTGTATTGACAAATTTTTGTGGGAGAGGGAAAAGCAGGAGGCACGATCTGTGTTGGTGTTCTTTGGTTCCAAAATGTTGCAGCAGACTGCAAGATTATTACTGTGAGCTTTTGTTGGTAGATTTAGCCATGCGTTATCCGAGCCACACCAGCCTACACTGTCACAGGTCATTGCTGCCCGGTCAGTCGGGCGAATCTGGTTTGCTTCTATGACCCGTTGGGTAACAATGGCGATAATTTGCAGGCACGTAATATTTCTAACGTAGATGAACATTCTCAGATCCGATACAGGAGTGTAATCTTAAAGTTAAAAGACGTCAAACCAAACAACTAGATATTAGGGTAGGGGATATTGGTATTCAGCCCTATATAAGTTGAAAATTGGCATATTTTAAGGCCTGAATTCTGAAAGTTAGACCTGTACCCTGCAGACATGGTTGATCAGAAACAAACATTTTACTGAAGTCTGGAATTCTCCTATTTAACTCCAAAGTTAGTCAATACTATGTACTGCTATATAGGTTTAAACGCAGTGGTATCTTTAAATGCACCTTGGGAGGGGGCAGGGGCAGTGTTTTAGTCTTTTGCTTTGCCATCCTCTGCAGAGCTGTCTGCAGTTGATATAAAACTTTTACCCCTGTAAGGGAAATAGTGTGCATTCTACAGGATACACAGGGAAACTAACTGGATGCCTCAGCTTGGTTTGGAGATTTTGGAAAGACTTCCAGCATTGTGTTTCAAGAAAGCATTGGGGCATTTATGGAGAGTTTTAGTAAGACTAAATTTTGACTATTGAACCAAAAGTCAAGCGTTGCTACATGCCTTTGATATACTGAGGGATTAAGTTATTAATCCAGATTGGTGTGCTTTATTTCAGGATGGAACAAGACGTGGTCGACCAAGAGCAGAGTTAATCCGTGATCTCATAAATGAGGGTGAGCACTCCTCAAGCAGAATCCGCTGTAACATTTGTAACCGAGTGTTTCCTCGTGAGAAATCCTTACAAGCTCACAAGAGAACCCACACTGGTAAGATTTATAGCTTTTTGTGGGTATCTTATATTGGCACATGAAATAAACCATGGTCCTTGCATATTACAAGTGATAACCTGTTGGAGTAAACTATGGAGAGCAGGTGGTTACTTTGCAGCTTGTCATATCACAGTCCATAACTTGGTAGAAATTTCTATGAATATCCCAATGTAATCTGGTTGAAGGCACTAGACAAATTAATTTCTTATTGTTTTTGATGCAGTCTTATTTATCTACAAAGTTTTAGTTTAAAATGTGTTGTGAATTCAAGTGTTTAGTCGTTTTGGGTCATTTTGCTTCATTTCTGACTATGCACTTGTTATCACCCAAAATAACTCTTCATTCTAGTCTTCATGTCAAGATTGTTGCTCAATGGCAAAACTTGCTAACAAATCATTGGATCCTGTTATTTACCAAAATTGCATTAGTCATGAATTTGAGTAATTGTGCTAAGTTGAAAGCTTTTTTACTTCAGTCAGTAACATTTGCCTTTGATGACAAGTAGATTCTGTTACTACTTTCACTCATATGACTTTTCGTGCCACTTATTGCATACCTTACTTTATTGTTAAAGTACAGCTGAGAAGAACTTAAAATATTCCTTTAAATGTGGAAGTATGATTACTTAGGAATCTTGGCTATTCTTGTATATATTCCTTGGAAATTAGGCTAGCTTTCTTTAAAACTGCACCTGTTAACATCTATTGGATTATTTATTGTTGGAGATTCCCTAACCTGGAAGTACTTGTCTTTTTAAATGGATTTAACTTTGCATGTGTAACCATAGCATAAACATTGAGCTTGAGGCTTTATTTGCATAACTAAAGAGATGTTAACTTTTCAGAGGAGATTGCAGATTACAAGTTCAATTGAAAAGTTATCCTTATTTCATGTTATTCAGAAACCATTTGGATACTTCTGGTGTTCAATGTTTTTCCCCCTTTCTGCCTCCAAACATAATTAAGAGCTGTCCAAAATTTAATCAGTAGAACTAAATGGTAACTGAACCTGACTAGTTGAAATTATCGAATTGAAACCATGTGTAAAATAAGGCAGGACTAATTTTAAACGCATTTTATTTGCTGAAATTGAGAGATAACTTGCATGAACCAGACACCTATTTCTTAGTGCACACTATTCACTTTAAATTATTAATGATTTGGTTGTAATTTCTAATTGGTTATATAATTTGCTGCAAGATCACTAATAAATCTAAACCTTTAAAGTGAGCTTCAGAAAATTCAAGCTGTATTTTTTCAAATGAACAACTTGAGCAAGGATTATAGTCTTCAATTGATTGTATTACTGTGGGTTTCTTTTAGGTGAAAGACCGTATTTATGTGACTACCCGAATTGTGGGAAAGCATTTGTTCAGAGTGGGCAACTAAAAACTCACCAGCGCCTTCACACTGGGGAAAAGCCTTTTGTTTGCTCTGAAACTGGTAAATGATCAAATTCTACTTTTCATGTCTCTATTAGTGTAGCAACAAAGTAAAGTCAAGTCTTTAGGTTTTCACTTTGTGCATGCTTGATATCTTATGTCTCTTATTTGTGGATGATCAATTGTTTTGGATTAAGGAGGGCTTGCAGTAAATATGGGGCCAGCACGTTCAATGCTTTTGATGCTTACACATTCTCTACCACATGCAAAAGTGAAAGACATGATTGAAAGAGAAAGGAGTATAGTCAGTGGGAGGGAGACTTTGTTTGAATGAAGCTAAGAGAGTATATACAAGAATTTAGATCCAAGTAGTAATTTTTGACATGAACAAAAGACTGGTACGTTAAATTAAGTTTGCTTCAAGTAATATTGTTTGAAGGGTGGGGAGGAGGTCTATTTCACTATCTCTTTTCTTTAAATCTGCAGTAGTTCAAAGGCAATTTAGTGCCGCAGATAGAGCAGTAACTAGTATTGTCAGAAACTGTAAGTATTGAATTGTTTCATCAGTATTGTAGAGTTTGCTGACAGTGTTTCAATATTTTGTGAGATGCAGGCTTTGTTAATTATAAATTTATTAATTAGCAATGCCTATATAATTAATACCTATTAGAGATAGCAGGACAGGTGATGTGTTGTGACTGCAGAATGTAGGTGCTTCAGGATGCCAGTGTGACAAGGGGAAATACATCTGCAGCAAGTGCTTGCATCTGCAGGAAGTTTGACTCAGGATTAATCAAGTTGCAGACACTGGCATGTCAAGAGAGGAAGAATTACGTGGACTCTTTATTCCAGGAGGCAGTCCCACTCCTTAAGATAGGTTTTTATGATTTGGTTTATGGTTATGGGCAGGAAGGCTTTTCTGTAAGGGAGGCAGGTAAAGGGACCTAGGGCGCGGGAGCCTTGGCCTTTGCAATTGTCCACACTTTGAAATTTTTGTAGCTTGTTTGCTCGAGAGTGAGGGCTACAGTGCAAGTGTTTTGCCCATGTCAAAAATGATAGTTTTGGTACTCTGCCTGAATCACATGCAAATTGGCATGGGATGAATAGACTAATGTGACTGCATGGATCAAAGACTGGTGTGTCAGAATTGGGTATAAACTAAATGGGAGTGGTGGGGATGAGGGACCTTGCTTGTAAAATTGTATCAAAGGGGGAGTGAGATGATGCAGATAAACAAAATACTAATTTAGAAAATGAACAGCAGAGAGGGGAAAAAATTCTGAAGACTATACCAATAAATGCACCAAAGGAAAAACCTCTCCACGCTTACCCTGTCAAACCTCCTGATAATAGGAATAAGGCAATAAAAGATGTAATAGTGGAGCGTTTACAATTGGAATGACTTTTTGAAGGAGAAATTATGTCTGACAAACCCATTAGAGTTCTTAAAGTATGTAACAAGCAGGATAGATGAAGGGGAGCCAGTTGACGTGTATATTGCATATCTCTGTAATATATATACCTACCTAATAATAAGATAATAGTCTAATGTGTCAGAGAATAGTAAATTAACATGGATCAGCTGATGAATAAAAGGCAGAATTGGGGTAAAGGGGGCATTTTCAGGATGGTAACTTATTCTTGTGGCACTCCACTACTTTATAAGTGCTGGAGGCATGATTATTTGCAATATATATTAATGATTTGAATTAAAAATAGTGAATGCAGTATTGCCAAGTTTGCAGATGTCACAAACATAGATGGGAAGGTAAGTGGTGAGGATGACAATGGCACAGCTCAATGGGTAGTGCCGCTGCCTCACAGCTCTAGGGACCTGGGTTCAATGCCACCCTCAGGTGTTTGTCTGTGTGGAGTTTGCGGATTTTCCCCGTGTCTGCATGGATTTCCTCTGGGTGCTCCAGTTTCCTCCCACACTTAAAGATGTGCAGGCTGGGTCAATTAACCATGCAAAATGCAGGGACACGGGGATAGGGTATGGGGTGGGCCGCTCTTCAGAGGGTCGGTGTGGGCTCAGTGGGCCAAATGGCCTGCTTCTGCACTGTATGGATTCTATGACAACATCTATAAAGCAATATAGGCAGTTTGAGTGAGTGGACAAAAACATGGCGGTATAAAGTGGAAAATGTGCGATTATGCACTTTGGCAGGATGAATGGATGATCTGAATATTATTTAAATAGAGGGAGTCTACAGCAAGCTGCAGCACAAGAGGAATTTGAGGGTAATCATCCATGAATTGCAGAAAACTATTATCTAAATTCAGCAGGCAATGGGGAAGACAAAGATGATGTTTGCCTTTGAAATAAAGGCTATGGAATATAACATTAGAGAGGTTTTGCTAAAAATACAGAAGGCATAAGTGGGACCACAGCTGGAATACTATGTACAGTTTTATTCCCCTGAAGGAAAGCTATATTGACATTGAAGACAGTCCATTGAAATTCTTGACGTTGATTTGGACCATGAAGAGAGGTTGAGTAGGTTTTGCTGTATTCCTTGGAGTTTAGAAGAATGAAAGGAGACTTTATTGAGGCATATAAGATTATCAGGAGGTTTGACAGGGTAAGCGTGAAGAGGTTTTTCCTTGGTGCATTATGGAGCATAATCTTCAGTAAGGTATTGGCCATTTAAGACAGATGAGTGCGGAGTTTTTTCTCTCATAAGGTAGTGAACCTGTGGACCCTGTTACCATGAAGGCTGTCGAGTTTGGATTATTAAGTATACTTGAGGCTGAGATGGAGTTTTTTTTAATCAACAAGTTGATTGTGCCGTCTTTGGCATGTAGAGAATGTGAGTCACCCATCACAGGACTTATTCAAGGTCATGCAGCTGTCGAATATTATCAGCAATTTTAACCCTTCCAATACAGTCCACCCTGATGATATTTGACAACGCATGTTACAATTGCGGGCACAGACGCAAATCTGCGCAAGAATGTATTATAAGAGTGTGTAACCTTCACCAGAAAATTAAAGCTACAATGAAAATAACTACTATAAATACAAGCATTAGAACAATAGGGTGTATCATCAAATTAATGCTTGCAGTGGCTTTGGGGACCAGCCCTTAAATGTATCCCACCCTGATGTATGGTCAAGGCCATGATGCAATCAGCAAGTCATGTTAACATTAAGTTCCCCTTTTGCCACATGCCTGTCTGCCTCTGGGATCAAAAATTGAGAAGAGCCCGCACAGGATTAGTGTTTTCATGCTTACGCTAATGTCAGTAATAATCTTAATTACAGTCACCGCGTAGCCGTGTCACATATTTACATGCAGCCTTGGGGTCGAGGATCCTGTTCCTGCTGCTTGTTGGTGATCACGTGGTGAGGGCCCTTAAAGCCAGCACAAGGGAGAGAAGTGAGAGAGAGTGCCAGACTAGCTGGCTATTAGTCGATTCTTTTTATTCTGGCATTTGGATCTTTCTGTGCATTTTAACTTTAATTACTGATTAATTAGTTAATTACCTGACTGAGGCAACCAGAATATTGTCTACATTTTTTTGCCATCAATCTTTTTACATAATTTGCTGTAAAATTCAGTGTATTCCAGATTCAGGTTCCTGAATTTGTGTTTTTTTTTAAATTGTCCTGTTCCCTAACCACAGATCACCTCACCCAATATCAGTAAAATAACGTCATACATGGACTCAAAATTTCTTCAGCTCTCTTCATTTGTATCAGCCTTGAGGATAATTCTTCAATATGTATCCTTCCTTGCCAATTTTATGAATGATTGTCTCATTGAGTAGTAACTACCTCCAGATGCTAGTACCCCCTTTAAGCTGGGATATACATGGGATCAAACAATGCAGCTCTACGTTCATCAGGCTTTACCTTGAGCTTATGCTTCCCACCTTTTACTTTTCCCCGGGTTCTCTTACCACAGACTCCAGCACCACTTGAGTCTTAGCTCAGCCTTCTTTCACATACACTTAACTGTCTTAACACATTACAATTTCACATACTGGTTTAAACACTGGAGTACATGCATCAAACAAATGCTCAAGATAGGATACCTGTATGTCATGCAGTAGGCCCTTTCACTCAGTCCACTATTGCTCCTCCCAGAGTCTATATTCTTTCATTTCTGTAACATAGCCTATCAGTTTTTATTTTGATTTAAATTCTTTTCACATCCCTTTCACTAATACGACTTTCATTGCTTTAAATTCAGATTCTCTATGGATTATGTGGATTATCGTTTAAACTATGTTTTTGTGCTCTTCGAGGCCACAATAATCCCTTTGTCAAGTAGATGTATATGTCTGAGACCCATTTGTCAGTGCGTTTTTTTTGTTGAAACCCTATGTTTGTTACCTTCGAAGTAACATTCATTTCTGCATACTTACATCAGTATCTCAAGACCATGTCACATGTTCTTGACTCCCATATAACCTTATCAAATGGTCTATGAGGTTCGACTTATCTCTGCACTTATGGCCTGGGTAATGGCTCGATTATCAAATTCAGTTGTCTTAAAAGGAAAGACAAGGACACAAACATCACCAAGAGAAAGCTATCAATCTAGTGCTCTCGCCTAAACTTTTTGTTTTCACTCAAGTGCGTTTTAATCTCAATTGCCATTTCAACACATTGTTCTAATATTTTTTCGTCTTCTGCCACTAGTCTCCACCCCTAATTACTGCGTCTCATCCAGTTTTGCAATTTGATTATTACCACCGATCTACTTCCAGAGCTCTGGAGAGATTTGTAGTCCATGGCACATAATCTTACAGTATTTTAAAACAGAAGTTGGACATTTCTGTTTGATTCAGGCAAAACATACTTTGTTCTTTCTCTAAGATGACCCACATTTTTAAAAAAGTTACTTGATAACTCATTCTAGATACTTGATAAATCTCTACTTAAATTTGTCTAAATTCAATATTCTGTTTACTCCCTCAAAGTCACGGACCATTTTTAATGCGTTGAAACCACTGAGACTGTGCGGATGCACTTTATCATTTCCCAGAATCCTTTTAAATTTTCAGGATAACTATTCCATTTAAATCTTTCAGAATACCAGGGCATGTGAGTCCTAATATAGTTTTTGTCATGATATGCTTAAGTGTATCCAGGCTCAGTGGTTTTGAGATTCCTGATACATAATACATTTAATGTTTCACAGTAGCTCTCCAACTACTGAGACGTGGTTATTGATGAATGGTTTGATGGGTTGAGGGTGCCTCATCCATCACTGTGTTGCGATGTTGAAAGTCTGCAAACAGGTGCAGCATTCATTGTCTCTAATTTCTAAACAAAAAACAACCTCCATCCATTCCAGGTCAAGCAGAATGGGTTAATTAGTACTACTCTCATACAGATTCAAAAAAAGGGATGGGGTGTAAACTCTTGCACGTAATTATGTCATCCGTCTCTCCTCCTCCTGTGAGGAAATGTGCGTTATGCGTTAAGAAAGGAAAAGCTCATCTGTTTTGTTAAAATTGCGTTTTCTAAACTCCTTGCCCACAGAGAGTTGCATTTTCAACATTCCAATGATTCTGTCACATGAATAATTTTACACCAAAATATATTTACAATGAGCCAATCTTATCATCCAGAATTAAAAGTGCACTCGTGTTAAAACAGTATTTGGGAGTTCACCCTGGCCTGAAAATGAAATTTCAAACATGGTAATTTCTGGAATTAAAATTTACGCAAGATTCTTTTCTCAGTCCAAACACAACTCAGAGCCAATTCAAAAAGGCAAAATTTTACCAAGCTTTATGAGCCAAACTTTTGAATCAACATTCCGTCACAGATTTCTGCTTTACACAACCACTTATGGTTTCTTGAAAGGACATTACATTAATCATACATGTTCCATATTGATGCAGGCACACTTTACACTTTTAAATCACCATAGATTCCCAAAATGCAAACTGACTGCAAAGCATCCCCCGATCTTGAGCTCCAGGGAACAAAAACACACAAATTGCAGATGTTTATTTCAGTGCTTGTCCCTTTTCATAGACATTTTCCTGAGTCCCGTCCTCGTTGCCAAAAATGACTTGGGATCGTTCACAATCCCGGTCCGAGGGGAAGTCCAGTGGTTCGGAAGGAAACTCTTCTACAGTGTAATGAGCCACATGTACAGAAAAACAAATTGATTGTGCCGTCTTCAGCACGTACAGGAATGTGAGTCACCTATCACAGGACTTATTCAAGGTCATGCAACTGTTGAATAGCATGAACAATTCTAACCCATCCTATACAGCATATAATCACAAGATTCATGGGATGCTGGCCTTTAATCAGAAATGAATTGAGCTTTGAAGCCTAACATCCTTACTCATGTCATACATGGCAGGGTGAAATATTATGTACAGTTTTGGTCTCCTTATTTAAGGAAGTTTATTAGATTGTTACTTGGAAAGAGTGGGTTGTCTAATGAGGAAAGATTCGATATGGTGGGCTTGTTTACAATGGAGCTCAAAAGAGTGAGGGGTGATTTGATTGAAGTTTGAGGCATGAATGGTCTTCACAAAGTGGATGTCGAAGGTATTTTTCCTCTGGTGGGTGAGTCCAGAACTGAGGGACACTAGGACACGAAGTGAAATAAGGACAGACATGAGGGGAATTTTTTTCAGAGTTGTATGACTTTGAAACTGCTTTAAAAGGCTATGGAAGTGGAGTCATTGAAATTTTGCAGATGGAACTAGGTAGACGCTTCTTGGTGAACTAAATCAAAGGTTATCCATGATAGCTGGGAATGTGGAACTTGAAGTATGCAGAGCAGCCTGAGTTCCCTCTAATTTTCTTCTTGGCTGCTCAGGCCTTGGAGCTCCATGTGTGGCTGTGACCTCTGAAACCAAAAGGCTATACATATTCAGCTGCTAATGCTGATCACTGTGTACGGAAGCTTGGAATGTACAGTTTCACAGCTTAGAGCGAATGTTGGCCATAACCTCACTGAATGATGGTGCACCCTTGAAGAGTCAAATAGCCTACATCTGCTTCTAGTTTGTACCTGTGTAATTCTGCAAACTTTGCCAAATAGGTACAAGGTACAAGGTACCTTGGAACAAGGATATTTTGATTCTGCTATTCCAGATGCTGCTCTGTTGTATATTTTAGGATTGCATTGAAAGCTTTATTGAGGGTTGAATGAGATGTGCGTAGAAATAGAGGAGCAGGGATTTGCTGGTCTGAAAGACATTGGAGAAAGGAAAAAAAAAACATTTACTACTTCAGCATTTCCTCAGGGTTATTTGCGCATCTCTCCAAACGTGCAGACTAAAGTTTCTCTGTTGTATGTAGAAATACAATGTACAAAATATAAACTGAATGCTGCAGATGTTTTGTCAGTCTTTCGAAGTTGAATTAGGGGAGTACTATCTTTGAAACATAAATCCTCTAAAATAAGTTGCTAACGGGGTACCTGTTTTGGAAGTGAAATGTAATGTAGCATCCACTGAATTCTCCGCAGGCTGTGGAAGCAGGTTTACACATGCAAACCGCCATTGTACCAAGCATCCTTATGCACGTTTACGAAGAGATGAAGTGTCCAGTGGAGCAAACAAAACACAGGCTGCAGACAACAAGGCTGTTGCAGAATGGCTGGCAAAGTGAGTATGTTTGGAAAGAATACCTGTTTATTAATGGTTTACTAGCTAATGATTCAGTCATCAATTGATACTAAAATATCTGTTTGTTCATGTTGGGAAATAAAATCAGAATTTGTCTACAATGGTTTGTGCAAAAGCCCCAAATGTTGTAAATACCACAGAGTTTAGTACCAGTAAGAGAACTTTTTGTTTCTTGATCGGAAGGACAGTCATTTTGTAATCTTTCTTGTCTTAACTTGATTTATGGTACGTGAGGGAGGGGAGCACACATGGGCAGAGCACAGTTGAGCACATGCTGGACGGAGGGGTTCAGGGCAGGCAGCTTGCAAAAGGAAGAGGTCAGGGTGGGATATGCCCAAGGTGTGCGGGGTGTTGAGGTGGGATGGGTGCAGGGAGGGAGGGCGTCAGGGTGGGAATGAGTGCAGGGAGGGGAGTTGGGGCTCATGCATCAGAGGGTGGAAGGGAGCAAATGGAATAGCATTAGATGTGCAGACAGGGATGTGTAGAGGAAGTCATGTGCACACAGGGTTGTGTGAGGGAAGTGCAGAGATGGTGTGTTCATATGAGAGTAGGTGATGGGCCAGCTTGAAGTTGAGGTGTGCCCCTAGTGTGAGAAGGAGGGTTTTCCTGTGTTGTATCAGAAGGAGGAGTGAGAGTATGTGCAGGGGAGGCTGAAGAAAGAGTGTGTTTGTGTGCGAACCAATCCATCCACACTTCTCATCACACTCCCTAAAAACCTAACCACATAGCAAGCTGGAAGAGGAAGAGAGCCCAATTTGTAGGTCCATACCTGACTGAATTATGCTGAAGCCAGCTTGAAGTGTGTACCATCAGAGGTGAAAGCAATGTTGTTGTCAAATCCTGATTCCTACCCTCCCCAGTCCCTCAATAGAGTCAGGATTTGGGCCCTACAGTGTCTCTCGATCTTAACTGATAACAAAATAGGTTTTATTTGTTAACTGCTGCTTGACTCTTTGTCATAGTCATTTTCATTGATCACCCTTTTTAAAAAAGGGTCACATTTACTCTTGTAACCAACATCTTTCTGAAGTTTGCTGCAGCCCCCTACCCCCTGCCCCAAGTGAGAAAGGGATTGAAATATGGCCCTCTATGTATAAACGTTGATGCCCTGTCTAAATATAATTATTTACAAAAAGCATAAAGTAATGAAAATCACACGATTATGAACATTAATTATTGTATACCTAAATGCATGTCTTCTTAACTTACAGAATAAAAATGAAAAGCTGACCACATTCTTTGATTTGTGTTGAAGCCTATAGACATCTTTCTGCTTATTTTGAAGTATTTTTATATGAACAGATTGTGTAAAGCAGAGTGGTTTATTTCCAATTGGTAGATAAAGGTGATGCACATCTTTAAACTGGGAATACCCTGTGTCCACATTCTGTCTACCCGTAGATATTGGGAGACCCGAGAGCAGCGTACTCATCCTGTGAAGAGCACTGGACAGAAGGCTGACCAGGAGCAGCAGGATCCTTTGGAGTTCATACAGTCGGATGAAGATGAAGAAGAAGAGAAAAATGGATCACATGCCGCAGCATGTCGACGTATTCAAGAGCAACGGGAGCGACTGCATGGTGCCCTGGCTCTCATCGAGCTGGCGAACTTAACTGAAGCACAGTTGCGCCAGTAACTTCAATGCTTACCTTTTATGAAATGGAACTGTCTGTGGACCAAGGTCCTACTAGTCCACCAGACAAGTCATGCACCTTATATTTTGCTTCTAATAGGCTGCTATTATGTAGATTTGAAGATAATGAATGTTGTTGCCCTTGCTTAAAGGAGCACAAGTGTTATGCACTTTTTGTCTGGAACAGGTTTATGTAAAGTTTCAGTTTAGTAAATATTGCAAAGTTTTGAAGGAAGGATCAGATTATGTTGAGCAGGAATTGAATCTGCAGGTGCTGAATCCTAGGTGTAGCAGGAATATTTGACTTGTGTTTATAGTGCAAAATTTGCACTCTTTGGCATGTAAGGTGAGCAGTGCCTTTCTAAGGTCTTTCTTTGTGATCTTGACTTCTGTTAAGCTTCAATGTACACTTTTCCCTGGCACCATTATGAGCTTAAAACAAGCACCCAAGAATTCAGTTAATATAACAAAAATTTAAGATGACAAGTTAACCTTTCTGTTTATCTGGCACTAACTGCATTGCAAGTATAACTCATTGTTCTTGTTTAAACTTTTAGATTTCCAGCATTTCATCTGAGTCATGGTCCAAATTCTATAATTCTGTTTAATTATTAAAAGCTGCTGTGTTCCATGACTTTTTCATTTCAGCAATCCTTTACAATGCACTGATGGCACATTCACCAGAATCTTCTACTTCAGAACTGCTACTATATTGGAAATGGCGGTGGTGTGATTTCTTTTTTTACCAATTATCCACAATGAATAAATGCCCTCTGCCATTAGCATTGTAGCAAGCAACTTCAGTTTAGTCCCACCTGCCCTACATGTGTGTAGTACTACCTCCGAATAGGTTGATTAGAAAGTATCTAAAAATACCATTAAGCAGAACCTTTGAAATATATGTTGCATGGACCAAATGTTGACGTCATGTAAGATGCAGTATTGTCTAAAGTACCACTGAACTAGATTATTATATTTCACTTAATAGTCTAATTTTTAAAAACAAAACTAACTTGGAATTTGAAAGGGCTATTGGTCTTGTTTGCAGCTAGTTGAAGCATTTGGAAAAATATTTTCGTCCTCTGATGGATATTGGTAAATTGTGACATCTGATCTAACTGAACTTGATTATTTTGAGTAGATGGTCATGAGCACTTAAACCTTCTTGCTGAAGATTGGTATCACTGAGGTGAACAATGAACGTATAGCACTAGGCTTTTTCTTTATAGCACTAAAAGCTACGGATTTCTGTTCCAGACAAATATTGACAAATTGCACCTTTTGTTTGTTTAAATGCAACTTGTATTCCATCAAGCAATCCTGAGAGGCTTGGTCTTGATTTGGAGAAAATGATTTGAGTTAACCGGTGTCACTCAACAAATGCTGTGGATTTCTGTACTTAATTGCATATAGTGTGTATTGCTGCCTGGGTACTACAATCTTGTGTAATAAGCCCTAAAAACGGTGAAAACGCTGATTTATAAACAGCCTGCATTAAACCTAATATGTAAAATGCAGGCTTGGAGGCCTACAAGAGAAATGTGGTACTGATTAATTTTAGTTGTATAATGAAATTTACATTGGGTGACTTTTAGTGATGGAAGAAGATTTGTTGAATTTCCTGTTGGCAACACTAAATTGTATTGCTTTGTATCAATAGTTTTATTATAATCATATTGCAGTTTTATAGCTTGCCGTTTATTGCTTTGTTGCAGTGTTTTTTAAAAAAAATCCTCTTTGCTGACTACTTCATTTTGGTTTTCAGTAGTCCAATATGTTCTGCTTTTTCTTTTACCATTTAAATATATACTTACTGCATGAAGTTTTTAATTCTATAAGTTTACAGGCTTGAAATGCAGTTTTGGTATAGATTTAACAGCTAACATTATTGAATATGTGTTACACGTTTGCAATTAACAGCATTAGCTAAGCAACCAAGGTTGAATAATTTGGGCACTTTCCAAAAAAAAGCAGTCTAGCCTCAGTGACAAATGGAAGTGATTTTATGGAATTCCAATCCTATCATGCCAGTTCAGTTTCTTTTCAATACTTCCTTCATCAGCTAACTAGGTTTTGTAATTATAACTTATTTATTTTAGGTTTGAGTCAAATATAATTGATGACTGTTCAATATATAGTTTGTTTTAATGAAGAAGATGGACTGCACTGGAGATGTATGAGCCTCTGACTTTTTGTTTTGTTTCAAACTAAATGTCACAGTATGTTTGTAGGTGGTGTAGCTTGTGTTCAGTGACAACACTTCGATCTTTAAAATGGTCATGGTTAGGAGTATGAGTTGTTAATTCCTCTGATCTCTGCTACAATCTGCATCCATCTGATTGGCAAAGGTTTGCAACTAACAAAGAATATTAAGTCCACAAAGATTTGGAGAGTATTGTAGAAATTAAGAGATCATACAACTCCAGTTCGTGAGAGATAATTGGATGTTGAAAGAGTTTCAAACAGAATGCCTGTTTTTCTCAGTTTAATTTGTCAAAGAGTTTGTGAAATTTAATTGCTCTGTCACCAATTCTAATTTAAGTAGATTTGCAAGCCAGAACGGAACTTGTTAAGTGTGACTGACAAGGACATTTATCATTTAGCCTTGCTAGGCTCATGATTACTGTACATTATTTGTGCAATGCAGTTACATAGCTGCACATTATATTCTAAAATTGAATTTATATTCCTTTTTTTTTATACTTGCTAACTTTTGTCTTTTGTATCATGTATTGGTTTATGCTGAAGGAAGAGATGTGAAGGTGGTCTGTCTCCAGGCCTCAACAAAGTTTCTCCAAGTCTCATTGGCCTCACTTAAACCTTTCCCTCTCCCTTGGCTGAGATCTAATTTCATCTTTTTAAAGTTCCTCAATGCTACTTTCAAATTCCATTAATTAAAGAACCATGATAATATTTCATGCTAATTATACTCTGATTTACTGTTTGGTTATGGATGTAACCTGGTGGTGGAATTTAGAAGGTGGAGGATTTTTGAGGCGTCTTTGAATTGTTGATTTGTGGGGCCACTGCTGCTTTAAGGGTGAGCTTTTCTGACTGCACTTAACCTTGTTTTGTTCCAAGTACCTATTATTGATGTAATAGAGTTAAATAGTTCATCAAAAAGCAATTAGGATCTACTAACTTAAAGGGAATCTGAGATGACAAATAGCCTGTCTGGGGAATGTCAAGGTCTAGTCTCTGTCTGGGGAAATGCTGATTCTATGTTTGGAATGACAATTTTTCATTCATAAGTGTCATCCTTGGCTGTTTAATGCATGTACATTTTGCACTGGAGTTGGATACTCAGAGGTAATATTTCTTGTTTGGGTTTTGATATTTTTAGAAGGAATCTGATCAGTTGGGTTTTCTGGGGCTTTGTTTTAATAAGGCTGCTTTATGTACTTGGATTCAAGTGCCAAATTCACTTTTATTTCCCCCCTAATCTTGCTGAGCATTTTTTCCCTATCATTGTATGATTATCAAATTGTAAAGACCAAGACTGTCACCAGCTTGAATCTGCCTTTGTTCATTAAACAAGTACCTGGTAAATCTACTGAAGTTTTAAATTCATTATTATTCAATAAATATCAGTAGTGCTAAAATGTTGTCTCTCTTTATTGAATCCAGATTGTGAGGTTAACTATCCATTAGTGAGGCAGTAATTTTGGAAGAATTTACCAAACCAAAAATACTTTTCCTTAGTATAAGAAGCAGCATTATATAAAATACTAGTGTTTGTATTCTACATAATGGTGCATATCAAAAGACTGTGTTGTAAAAATTGAATTTGTGGAACTCTAGTGTGTGGGAACTAATTGCAGTTAGAAAGCATTTAAAACAAATTTGAAGACAGTGTTCACAATCAAAAATTAACAACTTAAATTGTGGGATTATTGTGAATATCCTTTGGAGATTGGTAAAGTGATTAGTGAATTCTTTCAAAATTCATGGATGTGGATTTGTAGACAGACCAGCATGCCTTGCCTATCCCTAGTTGTGTTTAAGAAGATGGTTGTGACCTGCATTCTAATTGCTGCAGTCACTTTGAACTGTTGTATTTATTTGATGTAGGTACATAGGGAATGCCATTGGAGTTTGTGTGTTTTTTTTTTGTTGTTGTTGTTGTTGTTGTCAGAATTTTGACTCAGTTGCACCAAATCAAGAGAGAGATTTCCAAGTCAAGATGGTGATTGGCATGGAGGGAAGCCCACAGTTGGTGGTCTTCCTATGTGTCTGCTGCCCTCTGTGTTTCTAGGTGGTGGTAGTCATGGATTTGAAAGTAGCTTTCTAAGAAGCCTTGGTGAAATTCTGCTGTGCATCTTGTATTTGGATACAACTGAGCATTGGTGTTGAAGAGAGTGAATGTTTGGTGGGTATAGTGCCAAGTAAACTAGATGCTTTATTCTGGATGGTATCAAACTTCTTGGATATTGTTGGAGCTGCACTCATCTATGCAAGTAGGGAATATTCAGTCACACTATTAGCTTGTGCCCTTTGTAGATGGTGGACAGGCTTCTGTGGTGTCATATGGTGAGTTCCCCTCTGCAGGATTCTCAGCCTCTTACCGTGGTCTTGTAACCACTGTACTTGTATGACTAGTCCAGTTCCTTTTCTGGTCAGCAGTAAGCCTGGGATTCAATAATATTTATGTCATTGAGTGTCCACTGGTGATGGTTAGATTTTATCTTGTTAGAGATGGTCATTGCCTGGCACTTGTGTAGCATGAATGCTACTTGCCACTTGTCATCCCAAACCTATGTTGTCTAGGTCTTGCTGCATTTGGTCATGGAGTGCTTCAGTTTCTGAGGGGTTGTGACTGGTGCTGAACTTTGTGCAGTCATCAGTGAAGATCCCCACTTCTGACCTTGTGATGAGGGGAAGGTAATTGATGAGATACTGAAGATGGTTGTCTTGTAACACTACCCTGAGTAATGGATCACTATCCTTGGATGATTCATGTTGAAATTTAGCTACTTGGTACAGTTATGATTTTTGTATTTCGTGACTTGCCTTTTCAAATTTAGGGTAGCCGAAGGGGTTCCTGTTCACTGCAGTTTGTCTGATAGCAAGCCTGGTTTTTAATTATTGGTCATTGTTGAGGAATGGTTAGATTCTTTCATATGACCATGCATTTTTCTTTCTGTTTATTGCTTAGGAGCAAGGTATTTTGCTGTCTCTTCATACATACTCCAGGTTAAATGCAATAATGCCAAATTTCATATGACCACAACAATGCATACTTCAAGTAAAAAGAATGCTGATTGATTCACTAGCTGACTGGATCTCAAGAAACTAATGGAACTAAATTCTCCCCAAATCCTTGTTAATTTGGAAAAAAAATGCTGCAAGGCTTGAACATATTCTCTTTGTTCATTAGAAATTGGTCCATGTGTACGAATGTACGCTGCTTCATCAAATATCCGTGAGCTGTGTTCTGAGTGATCATCTTAAATTAGATGTTAATTAGCTAATTGGCACACTTAAAGGTTCAACAAATGCTGTTCAATCATTGTTGTTTGTGATTTTTTTTTTGCCTATGATTCAAAAGTACTTAATTGGCTTTTAGGTATGTTGGGATATCTTGAGACCATCAAAAACACCATGTGAATACCAACCTTCTTCCTTTTATCCAAATTCCCACAACTTTTGCTTTATTCTCAATTCATTTCTGACTCTGATATTTGTCCTAATTCCCAAGCTTTTATTCAATTTGACACTTTCTGTCTTTTTGATTCATTAAATGTACTCCAGGAAATATACTTTGCATTTTGCTCTTGTCTGCACAATTATTTGAATATTAGCTATAAGGCAACAGTAATGAGCTTTTAAAAAATTTTTTAAAAATGTGTAATGTAGCTTGATATGAATGATTCAGTAGAATTAACTTTTACAGTTTAGGCTAGTTGAGTGCAGAATTATAATTGCCAAGAGCACTGAATGCAATAATACATTGTGAACAATACAATTCATCCAGCAATGGCTAAATTAACTGAAAAGCTTATAATGACCTAATGTATCTTAAATTTGCATGGGAAATTAATGCATTGATTATGCTAATTGAATTTGTGGCTGACAGAGAGCTTATGCTTACAGTGAATCTTTAATTTTTAGGTAACCCCATGACACTTAGTGCTGGAATTGTCTTACGGTGTCCATGCCCTACATTTTAAAAAAAAAAAAAATTAAAAACAAAATGCACCATGCACATTGTTCTGAGTTTAGCTTACAAAATGGTCAACAAGTTTACCATTGTGATGTCACAAGGATTTGACAATACAATGTTATCAACCGGACCATTTTTTTCTTCCCCACATCTTTCTAAATTGTTCACCCATATATTAAGGGTCTTGGGCGTAAGACAATAAGAGCAAAACTCTTGCTTTTACTTTTGTAATTTTGCTTGGCTGTCATTCTTGATAGCACAGTTTTAAGTGCTAGCTGCATTGAGACCAATGCTGATCAATCACTTGAAGTAATTAACCATTTAATTATAGTTTGTAATTGAGACTTTGCAGAACACAATGGGGAATAAGGGTCTAGTTGGAAATGCAAAATCCTGATTTTCACTTGCAGCAGAAATGACATCAATATGCCACAAGATGGTGATATTCTCTATGCAGTGCAATGATACAGGGCACTTATAGAATCCTTGAGCATCTTTAAATTTCAACACTGCAGTTTTCTTCTACCATGTGTATATCTAATAACAGAAAAGCATAGTTATTAAAGCTTTAACAATACAGTTTAAAATTTCTAGACTTCAACAGAATTTCCATATGGTGCATAGTTAATCTGATTATCCTGCAGTTTACTCTCTTTAATTTTCAGCTTCTTCATCTGAAATAAAACAGAAGAACATTCATATTAGAGCTATTGACTTCTTTGTTTTAGTATGATATTTACAATTTGCTTTTATCATGTATATCCAAAGCTTAAAAGTGTGTTCTTCTTGACTCTGGCCAAAGCCAGGTCTGACCTATGGCATTAAATCTTATTGTAGGCATAGCATGGAGGCAACTTGTCACATTCAAAGATTTATGTATGCAAGCCCCAAGATCATTGTTTCAACATCTTTCAAATTGTGCCATTTAGTTTGTATTGCATCTCATTCTTCTAACCAAAAAAATCATTTCACATTTTGTATTAAATTTCACCCATTGTGTGCTTGCTCATTTCACCAATCTGTCGTCCAGAAGTCTGTTGTTATCCTCCTACTTTACTCCATTTGTGTTTTGTCATTTACAACGTTGGAATTTTGTCCAATATAGCCTATTACAAGTAAGTTCTAAGTATCAAGAAGATCAACTATCCTAATCCTTCACTCTAGAGAAAACCACTGTATAGTTTGCTCCTGTCTTCAATGATTGCTTGCTATTGCTTAATACTTTCTGTCCCTGAGCCAACTGTGTATCTGCATTTTCACACTTTTTTATATTTCCACAGTTTACAGTTTTCTAATATGTAGCAGAAATATTAGATGGTTGTCTCTTACCATTCTGCTAGAGTCCCAAATGTGAAATATCCCAAATTTCCATGGTTTTCAGTCTTGAACAAATAGAATTATAGAGCTGCATGGCATGGAAACAGATCCTATGCTCCATATCAACCAGATATCGTAAATTAATCTACTCCTATTTGTCACCATTCGGCCCATATACCTCTAAACATTTCCTCTGGCAGCCCACCCTCTGAAACAGTTGCCCATTGGGTCTGTATTTTAAATCTTTCCCCTCTCTCCTTTAAACCTATGCCCTCTAGTTTTGGACTCTCTCTTCTTTCACCCCCCCCCCCCCCCACTCCAGGGAAAAGACCTTGGCTATTCATCCTATCTGTGTCCCCCATGATTTTGTAAACCTCTACAAGGTCACTCCTCAGCCTATACCCTTCCAGAGAAAATAGCTGTAGCCTGTCAGGCTCACGGTGCTTAATGGAAGCTCAAATCCCTGGATTTTAGGGTGGCATGGTGGCTCAGTATTTAGCACTGCAGCCTCCCAGCGCCAGGGGCCTGGGTTTGATTTTCCCCCCTCAGGCAACTGTCTGTGTGGAGTTTGCACATTCTCCCTGTGTCTGTGTGGGTTTGCTCCCACAGTCCAAAGATGTGCAGGCTAGGTGGATTGACCATACTAAATTGCCCTAAGTGTTCAGGGATGTGTAGATTAGGTGGGTTTGACGAATGGGTCTGGGTGGGATTCTCTGGAGGTCAGTGAGGACTTATTGGGCCAAAAGGCCTGTTTCTGCACTGTTGTAATTCTATGGATATTCAGCTTCAAAGTTTTGGCAAAGATCTGTAGTTTGGGTTGTGGGTGAGGTTATTGACTTGCTTGCTGAGCTAACTTGTTCTCATTCAGATGTTTTGTCACCCTGCTGGGTGACGTCGTCAGTGGAGCCCCCAGTGAAGCAATATTATTCTACTCTGCTTGGAATTTATACTGTCTGGTCAGTAGTATCGGTTCAAGTTTTGATCTTGTATGACTTTGTATACGGGGTCCAATTCTATGTTTGTTAATTGCATTATGGATTGAGGACTATGCCTCTAGGAATTCCTGTACATCTGTTTGGCTTGGGCTACTATGGTTCCCTTGACCCAGTTAAGCTGGTGGCCTTCATTGTCTGAATGTACCAATATTAAGTAGTGTTTGTCATGCTGTTTTGCTGCTAGCTGATGTTCATGTATTCTGATGGCTAGTTTCCTTCCTATCTGATGTAATGTTTGTGGCAGTTGGTGGATAGTATTTTGCAAACCACATTGGTTCTGCATGTTGTGGGGATGGGGTCTTTAATCCTAGCAAGTGTTTGTCATAGAGTGGCTGAGGGCTTGTGGGCTACCATGATTCCTGGTGGTCTTAGGAGTCTTGTTATCAGTTCCAATATGTTCTTTGATGTAGGGCAGTGTGGCCAGTGTGTTAGGGCATACTGTGTCGTCTCTTGTTGTCTGTTCAGTAGGCATCTGCGGATGAAGTTGCAGGGATATCCAGTATCTATGACAAACACAAGGATTAAAGACCCCATTCCCACAACATACAGAACCAACATGGTTTACAAACTACTATCCACCTCATGCCACAAACATTACATCAGACAGGAAGGAAACTAGCCATCAGAATACATGAACATCAGCTAGCAGCAAAATGACACGACAAACTTTCTTTAACATCAGTACAGTCAGACAATGAAGGCCATCAGTTTAACTGGGACATGGTAACCATAGTAACCCAAGCCAAACATAGACACGCATGAGAATTCCTAGAGGCATGGTTCTCCACCTGTAATGCAATCAACAAACATTATAGAATTGGACCCCATATACAAAACCAGAAATGACACTACTTATAACGGACCGGACAGTATAAATTCCAAGCGGAGTAGAGTAACATCACTTCATTGGAGGCTCTACTGATGTCACCTAGCATGGTGACAAAATATCTGAACTAGAACAAGCTAGCTCAGCGAGCAAGTCAACAACCTATTCAGCCTCTCCCTATAGCTCAAACCCTCCAAACCTGGCACTATCCTTGTAATTTATTTTCTGAACCCTTTCGAGTTTCACAGCATCCTTCCTATAGCAGGGAGGCCAGAACTGAATGCAGTATTCCAAAAGTGGCCTAACCAATGTCCTGTACAGCTACAACATGACCTTCCAACTCCTGTACTTGATGCCCTGATCAATAAAGGCAAGCACACCAAACACTGCCTTCACTATCCTGTCTACCTGGGACTCCACTTTCAAAGAACTATGCACCTGCTCTCCAAGGTGTCTTTGTTCAGCAACATTCCCCAGGACCTTACCATTTAAGTGTATAAGTCCTGCCCTGATTTTGCCTTTCTAAATTGAATTCCATATGCCACTCTTCAGCCCATTGGCAATTAATCAAGTTCCCATTACACTCTGAGATAACTTTCTTTGCTGTCCACTACACTTCCAATTTTAGTATCATCTGCCAACCTACAAACCATACCTCCTATTTGTTTATATAAATGACAAAAAGCAGTAGATCCAGAGTCGATCCTTTGTGATACAATGCTGATCACAGGCATCCAGTCTGAAAAACAACCTTCCACCACCACCCTCTGTCTTCTACTTTTGGGCCAGCTCTGTATCCAAAGGCTAGTTCTCCCTGTATTCTGTGATCCAACCTTACAAGTCTACCATGAGGAACCTTGTTAAATGCCTTACTGAAGTCCATATGGATCATGTCCACCACTCTGCCCTCATCAATATTCTTCATTATTTCTTCAAAAAACTCAAGTTAGTGAGACATGATTTCCCACACACCAAAGCAATGTTGACTATCTCTAATCAGTTGTTACCTCTCCAAATACATCCCCTCCAACAACTTGCCCACTGCCAATGTCAGGCTCACTGGTCTATAGTTCCCTGTCTTTTCCTTGCCACCTTTTTAAAACAATGGCACCACGTTAGCCAACCGCCAGTCTTCCAGCACCTCACCTGTGGCTACCAATGATACAAATATCACAGCAAGGAGCCCAGCAATCACTTCCCTCGCTTTCCGCAAAATTCTAGGATACACCTGGTCAGGTCCTGGGGATTTATCCATCTTTATGCATTTTAAGATTCTCTAGCAACTCCTCTGTAATATGGACATTTTTGTTTTTTCAGGATGTCGCTATTTATTTCCGAGTTACCTGGCTTCCCATTCCTTCTCCATGGTAAGCACTGCAAAATACTCACTTATTATCTTATCTTCTCCCATCTCCTGTGGTTCCACACATAGGTGGTCTTGCTGATCTTTAAGGAGCCCTATTTTCTCTCTGGTTGCACTTTTTTGTCCTCTTAATGTATTTGTAGAATCCCTTTGGATTCTCCTTAACCCAATTTGCCAAAGCTATCTCATGTCCCTTTTTTATTTTTGTCCTCCTGATTGTCCATTAAATACACTTCTGCTTTATACTCTTCTAGGGATTCACTCACTCCCTGCTGTCTAAACCAGACATATGCTTCCTTTTTATTCTTGACCAAAACCTCAATTTCTCTAGTCATTCAGCATTGCTGACACCTATCAGCCTTGCCCTTCGGTCTAATAGGAACATACTACCTCTAGAATCTTGTCATCTCACTTTTGAAGGCTTCTGACTTTCTTTTTCAGACATCCTCAATTAACTTCTGAAAATTCTTGCTTAATACTGTCAAAATTTGGCCTTCCTCCAATTTAGAGCTTTAACTTTTAGATCTGATCTATCCTCTTCCATCATAATTTTAAAACCAATAGGATGTGGTCACTGGCCCCAAAGTGCTCCCTTGTCCTGCCTTATTTCCTGAGAGTAAGTGGAGTTTTGCTCCTTCTCTGGCAGGTACATCCACATACAAAATCAGAAAATTTTCTTGCGCACACTAAAATTCCTCTTCATCCAAGTTAACGCTCTGGCAGTCTCACTCTATGTTTGGAAAGTTAAAACCGCCTACAAATACCACCCTTTTATTCTTACAGATAACCGAGATCTCCTTTTTAAAAGTTTGTTTCTCAAATTTGCATTGAATAATGGAGGGACGTGTGTATTACAATCCCAATAAGTGATCAACCCTTTCTTATTTCTCAGTTCCACCCAAATAACTTCGCTGGAGGTATTCCCAGGAAAACCTCCCCACGTACAGCCATAATGTTATCCCTTAACAAAAACGCCATTCACCATCCTCTCTTGCTCCCCTTTCTATTCTTCCTATAGCATCTACACCCTGGAACACTAAGCTGCTAGTCCTGCCCATCCTGAACCTGTCTCTGTAATTGCTATGATATCCTAGTCCTATGTTCCCAACCATGCCTTGTGTTCATCTGCCTTACCTGTTAGGCTTCTTGCTTTGAAATAAATGCTGTTTAATTTATCAGTCCTAGCTCATTCTCTGCTTTGTTCCTGCCTGCCTCTTTTTGTTTGACTTGCTCGTTTTTCCCAACTGCACCAAACTCAGACTGATCTCTTTTTTTTTTCTCTCACTATCCCTGCATCCCAACACTCCTTACTTGTTTAAATCCTGCTGAGCAGCTCTAGCAAATCTCCCTGCTAGTATATTAATCCCTGTGCAATTCATCCTTATACAGGTCGCTTTCACCCCAGGAGAGATTATAATGATCCAAAAATGTAAATCCTTCTCCCATGCACCAGCTCCTCAGCCATGTATTCATCTGCTCTATCCTCCTATTCCTACTGTCACTAGCTCGTGGCTCCAGGAATAATCTTTATATTACTACCCTGAAATACCTATTTTTAAATGGCAGCCTAACTTCCTATATTCTGTCCTCCAAGTCTTATCCTTTGCCTATGTCATTAGTTCCAATTGTACAATGACCTCCTGCTGCTCATCTCCCCTTTTGAGGATATTCTGCATCCTCACTGAGATATCTTCGATCCTGGCAAATCACCATTCTAATGTCTCATCGTTGGTTGCAGAAATGTGTGTCCCTGTGACTAGAGTCCCCTGTCACAATCGATTGCTTGGAACCTGGCTTACCCCTCAACATTAGAGCCAGGCTTGATAACAGAAACCTGGCTGTCAGTGCTACATTCCCCAAATAGTCCATCATCCCCCTACATTTTGCAAAACAGTGTACTTGTTTGAGATGAGGATAGCCCCAGGAGACTCCTGCACTACCTACTTTTCCTGGAGGTAACCCATCTACCTGATCTGTATCTGCAGTTTTTGTACATTCCTGCAGTTGCCATCCATCACATCCCCGAGCTCCTGTAAATTCTTCATTCCCTCTAACTGCTGCTCCAACCAATCCATGTGATCCAATAGGATTCGCAACCCAACACACTTCCTGCAAACATAATTATCAGTAACATGGAAACTCTCCCTAATCCCTCACATCTGACAGGAAGAGCACATCACTCCACTGAAGGCCATCTTTGCACTTTAACAATTTACAAACGTAGAAAATCGCACAGTCTTAGTGCTCTAAAAACACTGCTCCAGGATAACTTAGTACCTGTTTTATATTTTTAATGTTTTTAATCAAAAGACAGATCTCAACAAAACATTTAATCAAAAAAAACCTGACTCTACTCACTCTCTTGTGAATTTACAAAATAAAAACAATAAGGTTACACTTGCCCACTTCAGACCTATTAGCTACCTTTAAGAGTGTAAAGATCGCGTTCAAAGAACCAGACAACCAGGATCAGTGAGTGGCGAAAATAGCCTCTTTATTGCACATTCGCAGCAGCACGATGTAAGGTGAAATAGAATCCCAAAATCATAGCTCAAAAGCAGCCATTTTATACAGAATTCAAGCATACACTAACATTCTAACACTTGAGTGTTAAGCAGTAGACATTGTACAAAAACTTTTGCAGGAAATCGGAGATGCTTTAAACATGTGCTAAATGTTACCGGTTGTTGTTGGGTGTTAATGGTTATTTTACTGAGATTAGAGTGTCTGTGTAGTTTGTCCTTGCATAATTCAAACGGTGTTAGTCTTGTTGTTTTCAGGGTTAGAATTTTAAAATTGAAAAAAGGCATCTTGTGTTTTTTAAATAAAAGGATGAGTTCTCAACAGTTTTGATTGTCTGTGGGCTTGTTCAGTTAGTTTCATGGTTGCATCCAACTGTGGATTCTATTTACTATCATTCATTCGGTTTCGTGGTCACACCTGTTTTGTAGCAGTGCTGTCAGTTTTCGTTTGTTCATTTGTTCATTCTCGCGCGGGTCTGGACATAGTGCCGTTAGTTTTATTTGTAGGTTAAAGGTTGCTTACATACACTGCATAGCGTTTATTAGTAGGGCAAAGTTTTACATACATGTTGAATTAAAAACTTGGGACAAGTACCTGGTTACATAATATACAGGAAAAGTCTGCAGGGCTATCCAGTTATCACCTTTGACTGATACTTGGAGTTACTCTAGCTGGAGGGAACAGATACACGACTTGGTAATAGCTGCTATTCAGTTGGATTTTAATATCAAATAACACTTTTTTTGGTGTGGGGGTGCAGAAAGGTTCCATCCTGTAGTGTCTGTGCAGTTCTATTAGCCGTCACCCCTGAATGGAATGTCGGTTTTGTTTAAATGGGGTTGTTTACATAGTGCGTTATGCATGAGTGCACTTTCAAGTGGGGTGTAACCGCAAATTGAAGTGGTTGTAACCTGATATGATAGCGAGCCCCCGAATTAGTTTGAATGGGGGCTGGCCAGTACATGGAAATCTGTAGTTAGTTATATAACCACGAATTAATGGATTAATAGACATGATTTATGGAGTTAATTTAAAAGTTGTTAACACCTTTTTGAATTCTGAGATCAGTAAAGACTAGAAGAAAACGGAATTTTTGGGAATATATCTAACAAATTTGTTGTAATTATTCTAAGTAACTGAATAAAGGCTATTCAGTGACTACAGTTATTATATCTTTATAATACATGATGTAGTTCAATGTGTGAAAATTTAATAACGTTACGGATTTAGCCTCTAAGCAATCGACTAGTTTGAAACCTGGCTGAAAAATGAAAATGCTTCTATTTAGAAGCAAAGGGAATGAAATTGGTCTACACCAGCAGCACAAAATGGGCTCATGGCATCTACAGCCTGTCTTGTACTGTGCCCAATTTTGATGAAGTTAATGAACAAGAAAATCAACTGGAATCTAAAATGAGCTGCCAATTCATTCTGAGCCAATTTTTGCATTAACAATGTCTGGAATTGCACAGGGATTTACTTCAGTACCTAATAAAAGGTATGAAGGAATATTTTAAAAATTTATATATCTTCAAACCAGCTTGTTCAGAAATGTCATAGATGCTTCCTGGGGCAGGTGGGACTTGGTAGTGCCACCACCACTGCATCACAAGAGCTCCATACATTTTTATATAAAAAAGAAACTGGATTAAACTAGTTCATTTTATATTGGCAATCATGTAATCTACAAGACAAATTTTATCTGTAAATGGAGGACAAATTTCATGACAAGAATGAAATCACAGATTCCATAGCTGAATAATTTTGGTTGGAGGAGCTTCCATCTAACTAACAGGAACACTTGGCTGTTCCTTCTGTGAGAAATAGGCTTAATGACCTGGCCTAGAGAAAAGTATGTTGTACACATGTGAACTGACTTTAAAGGATAACTACATCCAAAGGTAGTCATGGGTGACTGGGTGTTTTTTTTTGATAACAATGTTGTTTAAAACTTCACTAGTCACTCAACATACTCAAAGATCCCGTTAATGCAGCTGTCAACCTGGTGGTGGGAGAAAGACAAAAGACAATGTGTTTGACTGAAGTCGGCCCAGAAGTGTACAAACTGCTGAAGATGTTGGCCATCTTCAATGCTTCCAGAATGTTTTATCATCCAAGATGTGAAGTGAACACCTTCTTATAATCATAATCACAGAATCGTTAAGGTGGAAAAAAGAGGTCATTCAGTCCATGTCTGCACTGCTTCTGCAAGTGAACATCATTACCTTGTGCCATTCACCTGCTTTCTCCCCATATCATTGCACACCATTTCTATCTAAATAATCAAACAATGCCCTCTTGAATACCTCAATTGAACTGGTCTCCTCCACATTTCCAGGTTTTTCTATACCGTAACTTACCTGTGTGAAAAAGTTTATTTTCTGTCATCACCTTTGCTTCTTTGCCACATCACTTCAAATCTATGCCTTCTCATTCTTACTGTTTTTATCAGGTGGGAGCAGCTTCTCACTATTGACTCTAACCAGCCCACTTGGAGATGATAGCTGGACTGTTAATCCAGAGACCCAGGTAATGTTCTGGGGACCTGGTTCAAATCCCGCCATGGTAGATTGTGGAATTTGAATTTAGTAAATATCTGGAATTAAGAATCTAATGATGACTGTGAATCCATTGCTGATTGTCAGGGGGAAAACCCATCTGGTTCACCTAATGTCCTTTAGGAAAGGAAACTGCCGTCCTTACCTAGGCTGGCCTACATGTGACTCCAGACCCACAGCAATGTGCTTGACTCTTAACTGCCCTCTGGGCAATCGGGGATGGACAATAAATTGCTGCCTAGCCAGCGATGCCCTCATCCTGTTAATAAATGATTTTATAAAAAACTCATGATTTTGAAAACCTTTATCAAATTGCCTCTCTGCCGCCTTCTCTCCAAGGAGAATAAACCCAACTTATTCAATATATCCTAATAACTGAAGTTTCTCACTCCTGAAACCATTCTTGTAAATCATTTTTGCACACCCTCCAATACATTCATGTCTTTCCTTTAATCCAGCACCCACAACTATACAATACTTCAACTGCGGTCAAACAAATGTTTTGTGCAGGTTCAACATAGCCTCCTTGTTCTTGTACTCTATGCCCCTTTGAATAAAGCCAAGCATATTGTATGTTTCACTAACTGCTCTCAACCTGTCCTGCCACCTTCAATGATCTGCGCTCAGCTAGATCCCTCTGCTCTTGCACCCTGCCCTAGAATTCTATCCCTTTTTTTTTGTATCGTCTTTCAATATTCTTACTATCAAATGCACCACCTCACCCTTTTTTTTTTTCTGTATTGAACCTATCGGTCCACTCTATCAATTGGTCAATATCCTTTTGGAGTTCCATGTTGTTCTTGTCCTCACAGCTTACGATTGTTCAAAGTTTTGTGTCAGCTGCAAACTTTGAAATTTCCCCTGCATAACAAGATCCAGATCAGTAATATATATTAAAGAAAGGTGAATAGCCAAGGTCTTTTCCCAGGGGTGGAGAGTCCAAAACAAGAAGGCATAGATTTGAGGTGAGAGGAGAAAGATCTCAAAAGGATCTGAGGAGCAACTTTTTCACACAGAAGGTGCTGCGTGTATGGAACAAGCTGCCAGAAGAAGTGGTACAGGCTGGTACAGTAACAACATTTAAAAGGCATCTGGATGGGTAAATGAATAGGAAGGGTTTAGAGGGTTATGGGCCAAATGGGACTATATTATTTTAGGATATCTGGTCGGCATGGATGAGTTGGGTCAAAGTGTCTGTTTCTGTGCTATATAACTCTATGACTCTAAAAGCAAGGGTCCCAATACTTGCACCTGGGGACATCTACTTAACTCCAGCTTCTGTACCATCTTAAGGCAATAAGACCTTGGAAAATGATTGCTATTTTGGCATCTAGGATGAATATTTCTTTGCTGCAGTATAGCCATTACTGACATTGATTTTTGATGTTGCATGATGTGGTCAAATGTGCTGGGAACCAGGATTTGGACTTGACATCATTAGTGAATGCATAATGTTTGTATACAGCACTTTATGATCACAGGTGTCCTCCACCTGCACTGTGTGACAGTCTGTTTAATGCCATTGCCCTTTTGAAGAGCCTCACGTCCCACAAAAGTAGCGATCCCTCCCTCTCAGAATGGAACACTTACTCCACCCACTCTGGGTATGGCAGCAGACAGCTTCAGCTCAGTTGTGCTCTTGCTATTTGAATGGTAATGGAAGTAATCACAGGTCCTCCTTGGCAGAGTCTCAATCTAGATGAACTTTCAGATCTTCACATGTCTTCTTGGTTTCCCTCCCTGTTAACACCTTCAGCTTTGATCTTTTCCACGTTTCCACCCAATCCATTAATTTAACTGCTCATTTCCCCACTTTAACTGTCCCCCCTCAAAGCCAGGTCAGTTCTGAATGTCAGTGACCCTCACTTCCCACATTACCCTTTTCCCTCTTTTCATGCTTTATCATCTCCCTTTACATGTTGAGTTGTTCCCCTTCATGATCATAGTTTCCTCTGCATTCCAGCAGGCTGCTTCCAATCACCACAACTGAGTTTACCAGCCTCCTAACCATGGCAGCGTCTCCTGATAAGCTGTGTTGACATTAATGGATAGACCGGCAGGACTGACCATGGCTGACTCCCTTGGATGGACAGCCCCGATTGATGACTGATCAGATTCCTACCTGAAGCTCCTTGACTGACATACTGTGATTCTCCAGATTGGTATAGGTTCAGATCCGAACAGCTAAGTAGCTGTATCTAAACCCCTGCATTGACATTGGAGACAGCCGTTGATTTACTGTTTCAAGAATCCCTAATTGAAGGCTGTCTCCCTTGCCTTGGCTGAGGACTTTTCCCTTCGACTTCTGGATATGGTCATTTGCTCGAAACACATGCAATGTGTTGGCTGCATATGTTGCTGGCACATGGTGCAGATATCAGATTGATATGGCATGGTACCATACAGCACCATATCCACACTCTTGGCTGGCGATAACAGAGCTCCTTATCTCAGGAAATTCATTATTACCATAGAGGGAGTGCAATGACATTTCGATAGACTTGTTCCCCTGATGGTAGGACTGTCTTATGATGACCGATTGTGCAAACTGTATTCTCTACAGTTTCGAAGAATGAGAGGTGATCTCATTGAAACTTACAAAATACTTAGTGATAGACAGAGTAGATGCAAGTAGGATTTTTCCCTGGTTGGGAAGTCTCAAACCAGAGGACACACTTTAAAATAAAGGGGGAATGCCAATTAGATCTGAGTTGCAAAGTAATTTTTTTTTTTTTTACTCAGAGGGGTGTGAACTTTCAGAATTCTCTACCACAGAGTGCTGCCTTTGAGTATGCTTAAGGAAAGATTGATAGATTTTTGATTACCAGTGCTGCACAAGGTTATGGGAGATGAGGATATTAAAGTGTTTAAGAACATAGAGTACAGCACAGAAATCGGTCCACAATTTTACGCCGAACACTATGCCAAATTAAACTAATCCCTTCTGCCTGACCTTGGTCTATATCCCTCCATTTCTTATCCTAATAGTATTGATATTGAATGCTAGAGCAGGCTTGATGTACTGAATGGCCTCCTCCTGTTCCTGTGTTTCTATGTTCCTAGGTTAATATTGAATAATATGAAATACAAACTGATCTCAAATGACCTCTCCCTCAGAGGGTGGCACATCTGGGATACCATTTTGAATGCTCATTAAGAAAAAATGAAAAAGAAAAATATTTCATTCTAATTCATTTGTTAAAATACTAATTACTGCGAAAATGCTGTTATTAAGGCTGATTACTCATGGGGACGTACAGCAAACATTTTAGGTTGGCATGAAATACATCTTTTATCTTGTATGGATAGTTTGAGCTGCATTTGCTGTTACCAGTTTTCTATTTTGAAACGCACATACATGGAAATTGAGGAGGGCGGGGGGAATGGGTAGGATGATTCCAGGAGTTCTGAATTACGAATAAAGAGCTAAATAACTGAGTATTTTCCAGGAGAACATTGACTGAAATTGAATGTAAAAATGATTTATTGTCACTTGCATTTTTCACTGAATAATACATTGAAAAGCTTCAACAGTCACCTCAATCTGGCGCAATTTTGAATGGTTTAACAATAAAAAGGATAAAAGATACAACTGAAAGAGTCCTGAGTCGGCTCAGCAATGACACGTGCATCTCCACCACCTTACCGCTCCTTGTGCTGGACCCGCCAACATAGCTGTTTAGGCACCGCCTCTTCGCCGCTGAGCCCACCTCGTTGCTACTGCCGATGCCTACGCTGGGTGCCATGCTGAATCCACACCTGACCCGCAACCAGGAGTCCATGGCTCCGTTACCATCTTGATGCAGGCTCCAGGAATACAACATTGCCGCCATTGCAACTGCCATATCCCAAAACCAGGAGTTCCTGCTATGGCTGTACTGCAACCCGGAGTCCCTGGCCTCCGTCGGTGTCTCGCCAAGAATTCTGCTCCAGCTGCCGCCCTCTGAGATATCGTCTTGCGGTGCCGCCATCTAGAAAAGTCCGCTGCCACTGCCGCCAGCCCTGAGCGCCACAAGGACATCCCTGCTGCTGCCACCCCCGCCTCGAGTTGCCATGAGGAGCCGAGTCTGCCACTGCTTCTGACCACCGGGAGGAGCCACCATTCCACCCACTGCCTGCTCCAGCTGCCGCACCGATTTTGCCGAATAACCTGCTGCAAAAGGCTCCAAAGAAAAAGAAAAATTGGCAGCTTTCGAAGTGTTTAAATTTATTGAGGATTATGGATGAAAAGAGATGATCTATTAGCTGTGAGCTCAAAACTGGATAAAGTGCACAATTACCAAATGACAAATGTACTAATATACAGAATAGATTTATGTTTACCTAAAATTAAAAACTGTTTGTGTAGGAAAACCTCCTTGTTTAGAAACTGTAAGCCAAAGAAGATATCAGGAGTTGTGACTTTGTTATAGTAAGGAAATATTTTTTAAGAAGAGTTCTAAAGAAGGAAAGGAGAGCGAACAGGTTTAGGGAATGAATTTTAGGGCACGAAGTTTAGATAGTTGAAGGCGCAGTTAATTTACTGTAAAGAGAAGTCAGCAGTTGTAAAAGAATTCAGAAGAGCAGTTTGAGGAAGAAGGAGGTCACATGGTGTAGATCTAGAACAGGCTGCAGAGAGATGAATTGACAAAACCATGAAGGATTTCATTTGAGTCTGATAATTTCAAATTTGAGGTATTGGTGTTCAGGAACTCAGTTGCGACAAGGGCATTGGATGTATTAGAACTAGTACAGGATAGGATATGTGCAGCAGAGATTTCGATGAGTTATAATTTACAAAGAGTAGAGAATGGCAGACCTCCTGGAAAATATGGAGATTGTTCAGCCTGCTGGTATGGATGAATGACTTCAGCAGATAGAGGTAGTCAAGAGGTTAGCAGTCTTAACGATGGATGAAATACAGTGTTGGAATCCAGCTTTGGGTTGAACAGAACAGAGGGTGTAAAAAGTCTGATGCATCCTAGCAAAATGGCCAGGTAGAGTAAAGGACAAATGGTAGAAGTGTGATGGGAAGGTGGTGTTTTCACCCTTCATGCTGTAGGCTCATGGGTGTTCATAGCACGAAGGAGGCTATTAAGCCCGTCCTGTCTGTGCTGGTCAAAGATCTGACTACATCAATCCCATTTTCCAGCTTTTGGTCCGTAGCCTTGAAAGCTAGGCAACACAAGTGAATATTTAAATGTTGCTTAAATGTTAAAAGACTTTCTGTCTCAAATACCCTTTCAGACAATGAATCTCAGACTTCCATCACCCTGTGAGTGGGGAAACAAAACTCAGGTCTCCTCTTAGTCTCCTAGCTCTTACCTTTAAATCTATCACTCCTGGTTATTGACTGCTTCACTAATAGATATTATCCTTCCTATCCACTGTATCTATGACTCTCATAATCTTAGACACCGCTATCAGGTCCCCTATCCCATTGCTGGTCCATCTACCTTTTTTTTTTTGTATCATTTTGTGAACTTCTTGATCATGCCACTACACTTAAGTTCAAATCATTAAAGTACCACAAACAGCAAGGGCCCCAGCACTCAGCCCTGCAGAACCCCACTGGAAACAGACTTGCAGTTATAGAAATATCTCTTTACTACATATTGCTTATTGCCTCTCAGCCAAATTTGTAGCCATTGTGCCACTTTGTATTGGATCCCATGGGCTCTTTCTTGATCAGTCTGTTATGTGGCACCTTGTTAAAGCCTTGTTAAAGTTCATGTGGACTACATCAAAAGCATTACCGTTATCAACACTCCACAAAAAATTTGTCAAATATTAGTGTCCCTTAGCAAATCTGTGCTGACTGCATCTGATTAATCTGTGTCTCTTCAAGACCAGGTATGTTTTGCCCCTCAGAATTCTTTCTAATAATGTCCTCATCACTGAGGGTAGATTGACTGACTGACTGACTGACTGACTGACTGACTGACTTGTAATTTCTTGGCCTATCCCCTCCTTTTTAAATAACGGGACAATGTCAGCAATTCTTCAGTCCTCTGCCACCTCATCTGCGGCCAGAGAGGATTTTAAATTTACTGCAGTACCCATGATCTTAACTCCTTTGTCTCCCTCAATAGCCTGGGATACACTTCAAACAGGCTTGCAGATTTATCCACTTTTAAAGCTGCTAAACCATTTGGTATCTCCTCTCCCTCTGTTAATTTTATTCTAATATTTCACAGTTCTCTATCATGATGTCTGTACCTGAATCACGTTTTCCATTGTGAAGACCAACACAAAGTATTCATTGAGGAATGTGCCCATATCTCCCAAGTCCATACACATTTCACCTCTATGATCCTTAATGAGCCCTACGCTTTCCCTAGTTATTCTCTTTCTTAAACTTCTTTGGGTTATCCTTTATTCTACCCATCAATGCTTTTTCATACACTCTTTGCTTTCTCTTAATTTAAAATTTCCCTCTGTACTTTTTATACTTGTTAGAAATCTCTCTTTTCATTGTTTTTTTTTGTTTTTGTTTTTATTCTTTTATCAGTTTTGGTTTGGAGCTGTAAACTTTTGTTTTGTCGGCTGAAGATGACTTTGGACTTTGGAAAGCAGCTTGTGGTAAAGGAAAAGAACAGACCAAAGAAGCTTTTGTTTGTTCATGAGGCCAGGCCTGAAGTTAGTTGTAAGCTGATCCTTGACTTAAAAGGGTTCCTACAGAGTCAATAACCGTAGGAAGTGTTTAAACAGATAGCAGAAGTTGGTTACTAATGAGGTCAGTACGTAGGAATTGGTTCTGGCATGTTTAGAAGAGAACCATTATTGAAGCAGATGGCAAATGTCGAATGGCAATTGACATCTTGGGGCAAAAGATGTTTAGTCTATTGCGACGGAACCAGAGTTGTAGTTTTTATTTTGAAGTATGTTTTCTGAGGAGAAGAGTTTGTCTACTGATGACACAGCATGAAGATTTGAAAGCACTGTGCCTAACCTCCCTTATCAGCTCTTGGAAGCCCAAAAGCTTCCATAAGTAGAAAGCTGAGTTAGATGTATTGCAACCTTTACATGAGTGAACTGAAAAGGTGACCCTGATTTGATTGACATTTCCAGAAAAGCAACCAAGGAGTCCATATCTATGCCTGTGAAACAATGCATTGTGAAAATCCATTTAAATAATACGGTCAGTTTTTTTATTATTTTTCTTTTATTTACCCCTTAACTGTTGTTTGTTTGTCTGTCTGTCTTTTGTGTGAGTGGGGTTGTAAACAAATAGTTCAGGTTTAAAGCATTAAGACTTCAATACAATTACCTCGTTTAATTACTTTCTCTGCTAAAGGTATTGTATATTTTCTAAATTAAGTCTTTTGTTTAAGATACAAAATGGGTATCTGAAATTAATTATTCACAACGTCTGGGGTTGACTATTCAGAAGTCTGATTTAGGAACCATTGGAGTAACTATTGACAGTCTTTGAAGATTTTATTTTACTGTGTTGTGAATACAAAGGTTGAAAGGCTGATTTGGCTTGGTTGTCTTCTCGTAAAATAGTTCTGGGCTTGTCCAGAATCTGACAGTGGGTAATCAGAGACCAGGTTTGAACTCCTACTTAAGATGGCACTGGAATATGTTAGAAGGCTTTTGAACGTGTCAGAAGTTTTCCTGGTATTGTTCCAGGCTACAACTAAAGCTAAACTAGCACAGTTAGTCAGCAGACTGGAAATAAAGTAGCCAGAGCAAGCTAAGAAGGCAGACATATTAAATCTAATAATGAAACAGTGTGGTTTAGTGGAAATGGAGAGGCTAGGTGGTACAGACAAGTACATTGGTTATATCAGTAAACCTTGAGTTGCACTTCAAGCAAATGGAAATGAGAACATTGTAGATGGAATTCCAAAGGGTGGAAAGAGATGGAATTCCAAAGAAAGTCAGAAGTTTAAAAACATCCAAAGGGGAGAAAAGGGAGAGAGAGAAAAGGAGAATTTAATTAAAAACACCGCTTCAGCAAGCTAAACCAGAAGGTCAGGAAATCCATGGTTAATAGAACATGGAACATAGAACATTACAGCGCAGTACAGGCCCTTCGGCCCTCGATGTTGCACCGACCTGTGAAACCAATCTGAAGCCCATCTAACCTACATTATTCCATTATCATCCATATGTTTATCCAATGACCATTTAAATGCCCTTAAAGTTGGCAAGTCTACTACTGTTGCAGGCAGGGCATTCCATACCCTTACTACTCTCTGAGTAAAGAACCTACCTCTGACATCTGTCCTATATCTATCACCCCTCAATTTAAAGCTATGTCCCCTCGTGCTAGCCATCACCGTCCGAGGAAGAAGGCTCTACTGTCCACCCTATCTAATCCTCTGATCATCTTGTATGTCTCTATTAAGTCACCTCTTAACCTTCTTCTCTCTAACAAAAACAGCCTCAAGTCCCTCAGCCTTTCCTCATAAGCCCTTCCCTCCATACCAGGCAATATCCTGGTAAATCTCCTCCGCACCCTTTCCAATGCTTCCACATCCTTCCTAAATTACGGCGACCAGAACTGTACTCAATACTCCAAGTGCAGCCGCACCAGAGTTTTGTACAGCTGCAACATGACCTCGTAGCTCCGAAACTCAATCCCTCTACCAATAAAACCTAACACACCGTATGCCTTCTTAACAACCCTACCAACCTGGGTGGCAACTTTCAGGGATCTATGCACATGGACACCGAGATCTCTCTGCTCGTCCAAACTACCAAGAATCTTACCATTAGCCCAGTGCTCTGTATTCCTGTTACTCATTCCAAAGTGAAGCACCTCAGACTTTTCCGCATTAAACTCCATTTGCCACCTCTCAGCCCAGCTTAGCTATGTCCCTCTGTAAGCTGCAACGTCCTTCCGCACTATCCACAACTCCACCGACTTTAGTGTCATCCGCAAATTTACTAACCCATCCTTCTACGTCCTCATCCAGGTCATTTATAAAAATGACAAACAGCAGTGGCCCCAAAACAGATCCTTGTGGTACACCATTAGAAACTGAGCTCCAGGATGAACATTTCCCATCAACCACCACCCTGTCTTCTTACAGCTAGTCGATTTCTGATCTAAACCACTAAATCACCCTCAATCCCATGCCTCCGTATTTTCTGCAATAGCCTACTGTGGGGAACCTTATCAAACGCTTTACCGCAATCCATACACACCACATCAACTGATTTACCCTCATCCACCTGTTTGGTCACCTTCTCAAAGAACTCAATAAGGTTTGTGAGGCACGACCTACCCCTCTCAAAACCGTGTTGACTATCCCTAATCAAATTATTCCTTTCTAGATGATTATAAATCCTAACTCTTATAATCCTTTCCAACACTTTACCCACAACGGAAGTAAGGCTCACTGGCCTATAATTACGAGGGTTGTCTCTACTCCCCTTCTTGAACAAGGGGACAACATTTGATTTATTGAAAACAGTGCAAACTTTGCCAAAATTTGAACAGAAGGATATAGAAGCATTTCTCATGTCAGTTGAGAAGAAAACAACACAAATAAGATAGCCAAGTAGATTGGATATTGTCCATTCAAAGTAAATTAACTAGTAAAGCATGGGATTTATTTCTGCATTCTCGTCACATGAACGTTCTAGGAATTATGATGAGGTGGAAAGGGCTATTCTAAGTGCATATGAATTGCTACCAGAAGCATACAGGCAGAGGTCTATGAATTTAAGGAAACAGCCCAGATAAACTTTATACTGGCTTTGAAAGAGTTGAACAAATGATTTTGATAGATGGATAAAAGCATTAAAGGCTAAGAATACCTACAAGGCTCTCAAATTACTTCTTTAAATTTTTCTAAAAACTTGTTTACCTTCTATCATCAGAGATCATACAGAAGACCAAAAGGGGGCAATGGCAAGACAAGCAGCTACTTTGGCTGATGATTACGAGCTCATCCATAACCCTTCTTTCTGTCATTTGCAGAAATTTGAGAAAAATAAAAGGCGGAGAGTGAAGTGAGGCAGGTAGCCAGGGTAGGGACAGAATGGACAGTAGGGAACATCTGATTTTATGAAGGAAATTGTTGAGGGTGGAGGTGAAGTTTGGAAGTTTTAGATGTTTCTATTGTGACAAGTTGTGCCACGTGCATTTGGAATAAAGGAAGTTATGAGGTAAGCCCATGGGCTTATAGGGGTTAGTAAAAATGAGTCGGAGAAGGGAACACAAAAACATAATACTATGGACCAAGTTGTAGTTCTAATTATAACAAAAAGACTGGAAGTGAATTCTGTCACTTGTAAAATAAGTTGTAAAGTGGATGAGAGAAATACAAGATTATTATCGAAAGGAATGGTGACTCCTTTTTTCTTCCGGTGAGGGAACTAAACCCATAACCATCTGAAGAGATATAGGGGCAATCAAATCACTTTTACTAGGGAAAGAATTGATTTTCCCTTCACAGATTTTGACATGAGCTAATGTATTAATAAATAGAATTGGTGGAGAATATATTTCAGTACATTATATAAAGTACAAATAGAATGTGATTTGTTATCAGGAGAAGTAAAACAAGAAAAATATTACCTGCTGAGCGTGTAGGTTTACTTCTAATGATGTGGCAAGACTAAAAGTAGTAGCTTTGCTGATAATTATAAAATACCCAAAGGCAGAACCAAAACAGAACAAGGGCAGCATGGTGGCACAGTGGTTAGCACAGCTGCCTCACGGCACTTGGGACCCAGATTTGATTCCAGCCCCAGGCAACTGTCTGTGTGGAGTTTGCACGTTCTCTCTGTATCTGTGAGGGTTTCTGCCAGATGCTGTGGCTTCCTCCCTCACTCCCAAAGATGTGCGGGTTTGGATTGCTAAATTACTCCACAATGTCCAGGGATTTGTAGGCTGGGTGGATTAGCCATGGTAAATGCAGGGTAACTAGAAAAGGGAGGGATGCTCTTTCCAAGGTTGGTGCAGATTTGATGGACCAAATGGCCTTTATCTGCACTTTAGGGATTACAGGGCAGTGGTTAAATAAAATCCATCAATAAGGGTTGAGACGACACAATCAAGTGAGAGGATAGCTGAAACTTTTCTGAAAGGTAAAGGTGTAACATCCTTTGTCATAGCATAAAAAGTAGATCCTGTATTAATAAATGGGCACAGTCAGCTCATACTGAGGTAGAGGTCGAAGGAATTTCAGAGTGCTATTATTTTAAGAAGTAGAGAACCCCTCCAAACCCACAGATGAAGAATGGCCGGATGTACAACCAGTAGTGATACTGTTCAGTTACCAAAGGGAGCTATTGCAAGTAGCACATGAGATTCTGATGGCATGTGGGGATTCAGAAAACTCAGGCATCACAGGTATTTTACCTGGCCAAACCTACATGAAGATGTGGTGCAGTTTTGTAAAACATGTTATACTTGTCAAGTTGTAGGTAAACCTCAACATGTGATTACATTGGCACCCATAATTCTGAGACCAGTTTTTAAGGAATTATTTAGTCATGTACTAGTGGATTTTGTAGTACCACTACTTAAAATGAAAGCTGAAAATGAATATATCCTTACCATTATGGATATGGCTACTCAATTTTCCAGGGGCTATTCCCTTAACTACAAGTAAGGCTAAACTGTATTGAAAATTCTCTGTTTTTCACTCATTATGATTTACCAATAGAAGTACAGTCTGATCAAGGATCAAACTTTGTTAAAACTTTTCAAGATATCATCTGTAGTTTGGGGAATCAACAATTGAAATTGACTGTATACCATCTGCAGACCCAACGTGCTTTTAGAGAGGTATCACCACTCTCTCAAAACCATGATCACTGCCTATTGTCATGAGTGTCCAAAGGATGGGGACAAATGGTTAGATTTTATCTTATTTGCAACCAGAGGTTCTCCAAACATATCTGTTGGCTTCAGCCTATTTGAATTTGGTTATGGCCATGAGATAAGATGACCACCAAAACTGATCAGAGGTATATTGCTAAGCCAGGAAAAGAAACTGAAGATTAAAAGGAGGTTGAAATTTAGCGTTGCACAGGAACATCTAAAATATAATGAAAGAGTGGCAAAATGACATGCAACAACCAGAATTTTTAAAGCAAAGGATGAAGTTTTGGTGCTGTTGCCTTTTATAAGATGAGCTATTAAAAGCAAAATTCAGTGGTCCCTATAAAGTAATTAAAAGGGTTAGTGAGGTATCATGCTTGATCGATATTCGTGATCATAGGGAAAAAGTATTAATTACGTCGCCTGAACATGTTAAAACAGTACTTTCATAGAAAAGGCGACAAGAATGTAATGTGTCAAGTAGCAAGTGTAGAAACGTGGATATAACTGATACACCTTTCACCTACCTTTTTTGGCTCACTTCCAAATATGAGGTCCAGAACTAAACCCTCTCTCTTGTTGGGCTTTCTACATAATGCCTGTGGTTCTTCTGGATGTAATTTAAGAATTTTGTTCCCTCTCTACCTGCATACTAAGCTTATCTCACTTAATATTTGGATTGTGAAAATCCCTTACTTTTACTGTATTATTATTCTTGCACTTCTTTGAAACTTGGTTACATATATGACTGACTATCTCTCCTTGTCCCTTTTGTGTTTTTCATGTTTACCCAAAAGGCCTCATTTGATGACCCTTCCAAGAAATCGTCCGTCCTCACTACTATAATCAATTTCTTATCAATATTGTGACTCCTATCCTCTTCTATTCCCTGTCTATCTTGTGTAAATACCCAATAACCAGGAATGTTGATGCACTATTCCTGTCCATTTTTCAGCCACGTCTCGGTCATAGCTATGATATCATACTCTCCATAAGCTCATCTGTGTCCTCAGCTCATCTATCTTATTACACAGGCTCCTTGTAGTAAAATATATTCCATTTAGCCTTGCAAAACTCAATTCTTTCTTACCTAACTTATTTCTTCTGTCTTCTAGACTTGCTTGCATTTTAACTTCTAATTCCATCTCAGCTTCTTTCCCTTCTGAATTATTTGTCAGTGTCTCATTTCCCTGAAAATCTATTTTAAATCCATCCTAACAGCAATAGCACATCTCCCCACTAGAATGTTAATCCCATTCCTGTTCAGATGTACAGGTCCTGCCTCCCCAGAAACAGTACCTCCCTCCTGCAGCATCTCTCCAGCTATTCATTCATTTGCTCTTTTCTTCTACTCTTGTATTTGCTTTATACTTCAATTCCTTTACTCACTACTGCGTAGCACCAGGAGTAATCCAAAGATTATTATCTTTCGAAGGCCTGCTTTTCAATTTCTTAAAGCCTGTCTGCAGGATCATTTCTTTTACATTGGGGAGGCGATGGTATAGCACTACTATCACAAGGTTATTAATCCAGAAATTCGGGTAATGTTCTGCAGACCTGGGTTTAAATCGCACCTGGCAGACAGCAGCTATATTTAAAAATATTTGGAATTAAGAATCTACAGATGACCACAAAAATGTTTGGAATTACGAGTCTACTGATGACCAGGAAACCAATGTGAATTGCTGGAAATATCCATTTGATTCACTAATCTCCTTCAGGGAAGGAAATCTTTATTGTCACCTGGTCTGGCCTACATAGGACTCCCATCCCACAGAAATGTTGTTGACTCTCAACTGCCCTCTGAAATGGCTTAGCAAGCCACTGGTTACCATCAACCAGCCACTTGCTACAAAGTTTCGAAAGAAATGAAACTGGATGGTCCACCAGGCATCGACCTCAGCACCAGAAAAAAAAAATGGCAGAAACACCCCTGCTGACCCTGCAAAGTCTTCCTTACTAACAGCTGGGGGCTTGTGCCAAAAGTGGTAGAGCTGTTACACAGACTAGTCAAGCAACAGCCTTACATAGTCATACTCATAGGATCATAGTTTAGAGATCAATGTCTTAGACACCACCATCACCATCCCTGGCCATGTCTTGTCTCGCTGGCATAGGTGGTGACACAGTGGTATACAGTTTGGAGGAAGTTGCCCTGGCAGTCCTCAGCATTAACCCTGCCACCCAATAAGTTTCGTGGCTTCAGCTAAATAAGGGCAAAAAATCTCCTGCTGATTGCCATGTTCTGTCCTCCCTCTGCTGATGTTTCAGTACTCCTCCATGCTGAACAACACTTGGAGGCAGTATTGAGGGTGACAAGGGTGCAAAATGTACTCTGGGTGGGAGATTTCAATATCCATCACCAAGAGTGGCTTGGCAGCAGCACTACGGATCAAGCTTGTTGGGTCTGAAAGGACATAGCTGCTAGGGTAGGTCTGTAGCAGGTTGTGAGAGGGAACCATCGGGGGGGAAACATACTTGACCACATCCTTACAAATCCACCAGCTATAGATGCATCTGTTCATGACAGTATCAGTAAGAGTGACCACTGCACATTCTTTGTGGAGATGAAGTCCTGTCTTCACATTGAGAATACCAAACTCCCTGAAGTCTAATTGCAGGATCATTTCCTTTATGTTAAGGAAGCAATGGCCTGGTGCTGTTATGGCTAATGTTCTGGAGATCCCGGTTCGAATCCCACCATGGCAGATATATAAAAAATATTTGGAATTAAGGATCTACTAATGACCATGAAACCAGTGTTGATTGCCAGACAAAACCATCTGGCTCACTAATGTCCTTTAGAGAAGGACAACTCATGAATGTCCTTCAATGTGTTGTGTGACACTATCACTGTGCTAAAGGGAACAGATAACGAACAGATCTAGCAGCGCAAGACTGCACATCCATGAGGGACAATGGGTATGGGCCATCAACAGCAGCAGAACTGAACTCTAGCACAATGTCCAACCTCATGATCTTGCACTCAAACACTACTATCAAGCCAAGGGATCAACCATGCTTCAATGGAAACAGCAGGAAGGCATGCTACAAGCAGCGCCTAAAAAGTACCTAAAAGTGAGGTGTCAACCTGGTGAAGCTACCAAGCAGGACTACATGCATGCCAAATTGCATAAGCAGCAAGTGATAGACAGAGCTAAGTGAGCCCACAATCAATGGATCGGATTTAAGCTCTGCAGTCTTATCACATCCAGTCATGAATAGTGGTGAACAACTAAACAACTCACCGGAGGAGGCACCACAAACATCCCCACTCTCAATGATGGAAGACCCACCACAACAGTGCATAAGGTATGGCTGAGGCATTTGCAGCGATCTTCACCCAGAAGTGTCGAGAGGATGATCCATCTCAGCCTCCTCCAGTGGTCCCCAGCGTTACAGATACCAGTCTTCAGCCAATTTGCTTCACTCCATATGATATCAAGAAATCGTTGGTGACACTGGTATTTGCAAAGACTATGGCCTCTGACAGTATTCTGGCAATATTACTGAGACTTGTGTTTTAGACCATGCCAGTCCCCTGGCCAAATTCTTACAATACAGTTACAACACTGGCACCTACCCAACAATGTAGAAAATTACCCAGGTATGTCCTGCACACATAAAGCAAATCCAACTCAGCAATTACCACCCCATCAGTCTACTCTCAATCATCAGCAAACTGATAGAGGATGACATCGGCAATGCTATCAAGCTACAATAACCTGCTCAGTGATGCCCAGTCTGGGTTCTGCTAGGGCCATTCAGCTTCTGACCTCATTACAGCTTTGGTTCAAACATGGACAAAAGAGCTGAATTCCAGAGATAAGGTGAAAATGACAGCCCTCGACAGCGAGGCTGCATTAAACTTAGTGTGGCATCAATGAGCCCTAGCAAAACTGGAATCAATGAGTATCGGGGACAAACTCTCCCGTGGTTGGAATCATATCTGGCAAATAGGAAGATGGTTGTGGTTGTTTAAGGTCAGTCTTCTCAGCTCTCGGACATTGCTGCAGGAGTTCCTGGGAGTAGTGTCTTAAGCCCAACCATCTTCAGTTGCTTCATCAACAACATTTCCTCCACCATAAGGTCAGAAGTGGGATGTTTGCTAATGATTGTAGAATGTTCAGTACCATTCATGACTCGTCAGATACTGAAGCAGTCCATTTTCAAATGCAACAAGATCTGGACAATATCCAAGCTTGGGCTGATAGGGGCAAGTAACGTTTGCACCACACAAATGTCAGGCAATGACCTTCACCAGTAAGACATAATCTAACCACCACCACCATTGACATTCAATGGTGTTACCATCACTGAATCCCTGACTGTCAACATCTCTGGGATTATCATTCACTAGAAACTCAACTGGACTCACCACATGAACCTAGTGTCTTCAAGAGCTGGTCAGAGACTAGGAATATTGCAGTGAGTAATTCACCTTCTGACTCCCTAAAGCCTGTCTGCCATGTACAAGATACAAGTCAGGAGTATGATGGAATAATCCCCACTTGCATGCAGCGCCAACAACACTCAAGAAGCTTGACACTATCCATGACAAAGCAGTCTGCTTGATTGGCACAATATCCACAAACATCCATTTCCTCCACCATAGTGCACACTGCTGCTATTGAATGTCTATCTACAAGACGCACTGCAGAAATTAACCAGAGATCCTCGGACAGCACCTTCCAAACCCAGGTCCACTTCCATCTAGAAGGACAAAGGCAGCAGATACATCGGAACACCGTCACCTGCAAGTTCTCCTCCAAGCCACACACCATCCTGACTTGTAAATATACTGCCGCTCCTTCACTGTCATTGGATCAAAATCTTGGAATTCCTTCCCTGATGGCATTGAGGATCAACCCACAGCAGGTGGACTGCAGCACTTCAAGAAGGCAGCTGACCATCACCTTCTAGAAGGCAATGAAGGACAGGAAATAAATGTTGGCCATCCAACAACACCCACGTTCCATAAATTAATAAAACATTTCCTATGTCATTGGTCCCCACGTGGACTGTGACCTCCAGCTGTACACTCTCTTCCCCCCAGAATGTTCTGCAAGCATTCTATGACATCCTTAACCCTGGCACCCAGGAAAGAAATATCACCTTGGAATCATGTGTTGGTTGCTACTCTCCTCGCTAACAAATCTCCTGCCATTACTACTCTTCAAGACTTCTTTCCCCACTCCTAAGCAGCTTAATCACCGAACATGCCATGGCCCTGGCTCTGGCTGGCCTTCAGATTGGAACCATCACTCTCATTGTTTTCCAAGGTTGAAAAACAGTTTGCAGCGAGATACATTCGGGGGATGCCCTCAGTATCTGCCTGGTTCCCTTCTTCTGTTTGGCAGTCATCCATTCCCTTCCTGTCTGCACTTCCTAAAGCTGCAGGCTAACCACATCCTGAAACGTACTACCCATGAACTACTTGGTGTTGTGAATGCATCGTAGAGCTCCTCGCTGCCACTTAAGTCCCAAATCCCAGCGTTTGAATTGCTTCAGATGGACATACCTCCTGCATACATACAGACTGCCAGGGTGTCAAGGATTTCGCACATGGTGCAGGATGTACTAATCACGAGCCTGAGCTCCACCCACGTACCTTAACTATTTAGAATATGGACCCTTGCTTTTATTTTCTCCCATACTGCTCAAAAAAATGTATTTTTATGTATGTCCTGGTCCCACTCTCGTCTGCCGTTGGTTAATCACAATGATATTCACACTCATGCACTTACACCTCGGTGATGCTGACTGCTCATTACAGGATCCTTACCCCACTTACCTCATTCAATTGGTGTTGAATAAACTCTGGTAATATAGAGGTCATGAATTATCCATAAAGATAGTCAACTGATGGAACATATGTCATCAGTATAAATATAGAAGCTGACTCCATATATAAGGAATATATTGTTATGAGGTATGTTGACAAGGAAGAACACATGTTGTGGATAAATCTGTAGGACATGTTGGGAGGGAAGCTTGTTGTATAGTGTTTGCATTTTGATTTACTCTACATACAGTAAAATCCCCGTTATCGAGTTCCTTCAAGAACATCTATTTGAACTTGGCATGCCAAGGTCCGATATGCATATGCACACCCATCAAGTGGTAGGTCTCCCAGCCATTGTTAGCAGCATTGCTTGTTGTCCTCCCTCACGCATGAACCATGAGATGAGCAGCTAGTTGAATTTGTGATCATTTAATGTCCATAAAGTTTAACCCATCAATCCGCAATGTTGCCTAAGAAGACTACCATACAAGGAGTAAAGCAAAAACATGTTGCTTTGACTTTGAACCAGAAAATGGAAATGGAAAACAGGAAAAGGGTAAAAATTGCAATGTGCTTATGCAGAAATTCAATGCTGCTTTGTCAACAATCTTTGATATGAAAGTGCTAAGTGGAAACCTTTGAGTTTTTTATGTTGTGGACCAGACAAAACCCTCTCAAAACATATCAAGATAATAGCCTAGACCCTAACTTTTATCTTATTTAGAGGCAAGGGTAAGGTGCAACATTCCAGATGTGACTTTATTGGTCAAACTAGTAGGCTTTAAGGAAAGAGATAATAGGATCTGCAGATGCTGGAGAATCCGAGATAACAAGGTGTGGAGCTGGATGAACACAGCAGGCCAAGCAGCATCATAGGAGCAGGAAAGCTTGACGTTTCAGGCCTAGTCCCTTCATCAGAAAATTTTCTTTCGATCTTTGGAGGGTTGGTAAGGACTTGATGGGCTGAATGGCCTGCTTCCACACTCTATGGATTCACAGTTAAAATGCAAACAAAAGGAAGGAAGAATTGGCATAACTTTAACTCTATGTAAATATTAACAAAATAATACATCATTTAACTACTACTTATCAACTATTCCAATATAGCTGCATCCCATAAATGTACCCTTGGCAAAGGCAAATTCAGCAAAACAGATTTTCCTCACTTGCTACCTCCAATCCAGGAGAAGGAACACCAAGCTAATGAATCTCGCAGCAGAGACAGAACTCAAGATTTTGCAGCAGCAGAGGTGGCAGCTTCAATTGCAAAATTCCAACTTCAACAACTGAAAGCAAAAGCTAAAACCCTGGGTCTGTATGAGCCTGATTCTAGCTATTCATATTTCTCTTGTCCAACTTAAGAAAAAAACCCAAAGCTGCTTAGCCTGTTTTAAGACACCTCGGCACCAGATTTACAATGCCACTCTGCAAGAGAAACAGGAGAGAACAAATCTGTCATAAAGGCACATCTCGTCACACCTCTCCCCTTAAAAAAAATGAACCATCAAGATACAAAGATGGCTTCACTTTCAAACACATTAGTCTCACATTATTAGTATGCTCATTATATCTATTACCTGAATTGATATTAAACCTGAGCATTCAAGTAATCGATACTACAGTTCATCTCAGTCCAGTTCTTTCACTGCCGAATACCTCTGGTCAGAAGCGCCCTAAGGCGAGCACAGGGAGGACATAAACCTCCCATGGAGCAGAATCTCCCATCTTCTTTCATCATCTTCTTTCCATCTTCTTTCATCAAAGTCATGACAGTGCGTCAACAATTAAGTTCTGTTGCCCTACCACGTGTATAATTTTCAAATTGAATGGCTGTAACAATAACCTCCATCTAAGCAGTGTGGTATTTTTATCCTTAATTTTTTCCAAAAGTGTTGAGGGGCTATGATCAGTATATGCAATTGTCTCAGATGCTTTACTGGCAACATAAATGTTGAAATGTTGCAACACCAACACCAAACTCAAGGTCTCTTTCTCAATGGTGGAATATTAACTTTGATGAATATTTAACTTTCAGGACAAATAATCATTAGGTCTCTCTATATTCTTGGCATCTTCTTGTAAGAGTACAGCACCAACATCCACATCACTTGCATTGATAATCACCTTGCACAACTGGGTCTTGCTATCACCAGAGTGGTTGTCAGCACAGCTTTCAGGCTGTCAAATGCCATCTGACACTCTTCCATTCACTGAAAGTTTCTGCACTTCTTTAACAGGTCAGTCAGTGGAGCAACCACACTGCCAAAATTTGGTACAAATTTTCAATGAGAACCGCTCAGTCCAAAGAATCATAGTACTTTCCTCTTCATCCACGGTGTGAGAAACTCCACAATAACGTTTGTTTTCACATCTGTTGACCATCTGTCCATATCAATGATATGACCTAGGAACATGACTTGGGCTTTTGCAAACTCACTCTTAGCCAGATTTATCATCGAACTGACCTCCTGAAGTTGATCAAATAATTCTATTAGATACTACAAATGTTCCTTACATGTGTGACTAAAAATCACAAGATTGTCTAGGTACGCCACAAAAACTGGGTAATCCCAAAATGACTTTATCGGCTAGTCTTTAACGTGTAGCTTGCACATTCTTCATACCAAATAGCATGACTTTAAACTGGTAAAGTCCATTCAGTGTCACAAAAGTTGAAATTTTCTTCATTCTTTTGGATAAAGGCACCTGCCAGTATTCTCTAAGTAGCACTAACTTCCAAATGTGGAATATGATGCAACGTAGATTTCATAACTGCATTGACTTTGTGATAATCCACACATAATCGTTGGGTACTGTCTAGTTTTGGCACCACGACTATAGATGAGCTTCATTCATTGCAACTCACTTTGATTATATCATCTCTAAGCAAGCTCTCAATTTCTTTTTGAATCTGTGCCAATTTTAGAGGATTAAGCTTATAAGGTTATTGCTTAATTGGAACAGCATTTCCTATGTCTACGTCATGTGTAATCATTTTAGTACTTTTCAGCTTATTCCCTCATATCTCTCCATGTGATTGTAACTACTGTTTCAGGTCATTTTGATTTTCCTCTGGAATTTAACTCAATGATTTATCCCAATTTTTGAAAACTTCCTCATTGTCCAATTTAATTTGAGAAGACCATAAGACATAGAAGCAGAAATTAGGCCATTTGGCCCACCTAGTCTGCTCCGCCATTCAATCATGGCTGATAAGTTCCTCAACCCCATTCTCCTGCTTTCTCCCCATAACCCTTGATCCCCTTGATAATCAAGAACCTATTTTGATCAAATTCAGAATCATCTGGATTTGGTTTTTCACTCTTGAGTTTTAACAAGTAAAGCATTCTCCTTTTGCTTTCCTTCCCTATCAAAATACCATTTGAGCATATTCATGTGACACACTTTGAGTGTTTTCCTTTCATCTGGTGTTCCTACTAAATAATTCAGCTCACTCAATTTCCTTTCAATTTGATAAGGCTTACCAAACCTTGCCTTTAAAAGTTCACCTACTACTGATCGTAAAACTAAGACTATCTCCAGTAGCAAAATTATGAATTTATGATCTGTTGTCTGCTTCCTATTTTATCACATGCTGAACTGCCTTTAAATGCTGCCTAACCAACTCACCTGATCTATTTAATCGCTCCCTAAAATTTGATTCATAGTCCAAATACGTAGTCTCTGAACTTTGACTCACCAATTTTTTTTCTTAATTAATTTTAGTGATCCTCTCGCTTCATGCCCAAAATCTAATTCAAATAGACTGAATTTGTTCGATTCATTAAGTGCATCTGTAATTGCAGAAAATACAAATGGAATTCCTTTATCCCAATCCTCTGGATAGCCTTGACTGTAGATCCTCAACATGGTCTTTAAAGCTTGATGTGACTGTTCTAATGCTCCCTGTGATTTTAGTAGGTATGCAGTGGATTTGAATTGTTTTATTCTTAAACTGTCCATAACTTAGTTGAACAATTTTGATTTAAAATTTGATCCTTGATCCGATTGTATCTCCTTTGGTAGTCTGTATCTAGTAAAATATTTGAGTAACTCTTCTACAATTCTTTTAGCTGGCGTAATGGAATAGCCTCTGGAAATTTAGTAGACACATCCATTATGGTCAACAAACGCTGATTCCCACTTTTTGTTTTAGGGAGGGCTGCTATGCAGTCAAGTAAGATACTTGTAAAAGCTGTATCAGAGATAATAGGTACTGCAGATGCTGGAGAATCCGAGATAACAAGGTGTGGAGCTGGATGAACACAGCAGGCCAAGCAGCATCATAGGAGCAGGAAAGCTTGACGTTTCGGGTGTTTGTTTTCTTGTAAAAGCTTCCTTGAATGCTAGAATGCATATTAAAGGTATTGGTTTTATCACTGCCTGAGCTTTTCCTATTGCCTGACACATATGACATGTCTGACAAAATTCAACCACATCTTTATGCCACTCAGGCTAATAAAATTGTTTTTGTAGTTTGGCTTGAGTTTTCCTTGCTCGCAAATGACCTCCGACTGGTAACTTACGTGCTGCCCGCAACACCTTTACAACCTGATGAACATCTGGCCAAATATGTGATGGTCTTCATTTCCTCATCAAGACTTCATCTTTAAGATAATAACATTTTGGGATACACACACACTCCGATTTGTCTTCTGTGTCTGCTTTTTGACACAACTGCTTAGTTTTTCCATCTTTCTGCAGTAATTCAGTTAATTTCTCTGAACTAAAAATATCCACTTTGTCCTCGACCTGTCATCTTTCTGTTGTAATTCAGCTAACTTCTTTGAACTAAAAATATCCACTTTGTCCTCCACTGGATCTTGTTTATTTTCATTCATTTGAACAAACATAGTCTCCGACAAAAGAACTTCAATTTCCCTATTTCTTTTCCTTTGATTGATTCTCCTGCTTCAAAGTGTGGCATTGTGACCTTGTTACCACACAGTCAGGAAAAATCCCAGGATATACCTCTGTAGCACCTCAGCTGTCTGATTTTCCACTGGTTTTTCAATCACAATAAGCATCACTCATGTGATCCAGCTATATCTCTACCAAGGACAAACTGCATTTCCACAACTGAGAATTTCTCTATTACTCCTACCACAACTTCACCATTTTCACTGGACTCTCTAATCTCACCTTAAATAATGGAACACTACTCTTCTCATCATGAATTTCACACATTACCACCTTGTCTGGCAATGCTCCTTCTGAATTGCATATCTCCTCGTCTTCCACAATCAGAAATTGACTTGCTCCTGTATCTCTTAAAATCTTAATGTTTATTACTACTCATTCTGATACATGAGTAAACCTTACCCATGCAAGTGCATTCTTTAAAGAGATTTATCACTTTCTTATCAGCCAACTCCTGATCAAACTACATTCTTTTGCAGCTTTTTTGCTTCCCCTATGCTTTCCTTCATCACTTTAACAAAACCCACTGGTTTGTCCTGTTTTCCCACATGCTTTTTTTAAACCATCAATACTGCAATTTCATGTGTCCTACTTTATTACTGTGAAAACAACTGAGCTTCTTTACTTATCTTCCCCCCCGCCATAGGTTTCCTTTTTAACCTGTGATAAAATATCTTTACTATCTTCATTCAGATCTCCCTTTTCCTCACAACCTGAGAATTTCTCTTTTCTCCAATTTCTATTCCTCACAGGTTGAAATTGATTTCAGAAGCCAAACTTTGATTTACGAACCAACTCATAATCATCTGTCACTTCAGCTGCTAATCGTACAGTTTTAACTCTCTGCTTTTCCACATGAGTATTCACTACTTCAGGAAGTGATTTTTTAACTCCTTCAAAGTAACCATCTTTCTAACAGCATCATAGGTTTGATCTATTTTCAATGCCCTTATCCATCTATCCATGTTATTTTGTGCGATCCTTTCAAACTCAGTGTAGACCAGGTTACGTCCTTGGATTCCTACAACTTTGTTTGTAGGCTTCTGGCATTAGCTCATATGCACTTAAGATGGTTTTTTGCACCTCATCATACTCCCCAAATACCTTTCTTTTATTCATTAACGGGATGGGGGCGTTGCTGACTGGGCAGCATTTATTGCCTGTCCCTAATTACCCAGAAGGCAAATGAGAACCAACCACATTGCTGTGGGTCTGGAGTTACATGTAGGCCAGACCAGGTAAGGATGGCTGTTTCCTTTCCTAAAGAACATTAGTGAACTAGATGGGTTTTTCCGACAATCGACACATAGTCATCGTTAGATTCTTAATTCCAGATATTTTATCGAATTCAAATTCCACCATTTCCTGTGGCGAGATTTGAGCCCAGGTCTTCAGAATGTTATCTGGGTGTCTGGATTAATAGTCTAGCGATAATACCGCTAGGCCATCGCCTCCCTGCTCTGATAATGATGCAAACACCTCACTAGCTCTACCTACCAACTTTGTTTTGATCAACGATACCCACATGGCAGGTGGCTATTTCATTTGTTTGGTTACTTTCTCAAATGAAATGAAAAAGACTTCTATGTCCTTCATGTCAAACCTAGGTAACATTTGGATGTATTTAAGCTGGTGAAAGCATTTGCAATCAAATTTTAGCCATTTCTAATTATCCTGATTGCATTTCTGGCAATTGTAAATGTGAACTATTACTGCAATTAACTCCCCTTTCCTAACAGACAAAGGCAACCCCAACTCCACCTTGCCCACCAAATCCAAAAGCTTTGCCTTACTCACTCTCTGTAAACTACCCCAGGTGATTTCTTCCACATCCAGGAAACTCTTGGCCACTGAAAGAGCCATTACTGCACAAGGCAAACCCTATTTAACCAACCAAATGCAACACCGGAAATGAGAATACCAACTCACTGACTTTGAGTCCGATAATCCTAAACCCAACCTGGAATTAGAGACTTTGATCCTGACAAGATCCCCCAATTTGTTATGGACCAGACCAAACCCCTTCAAAATATATCAAGGGAATAGCCTGGACTCTAACTTTCATCTTATTTAGAGGCATGTGTAAAGCGTTGCATTTCTAGATGTGATTCAATTGGTCACACTACTAAACTTAAAGCAAAACACGCTTTATTCTTACACCACAGTTAATCTGTACACAAAAAAATTGAATAACTTTACTCTATTGAAATATTTAACAAAATAATACATTATTTAACTGTTACTCATCAACTGTTTCAATATAGCAGCATCCCATAAACACACCCTTGGCAAAGGCAAATTCAGCAAAACAGACTTCCCTCACTTGCTGTCTCCAGTCCAGGTGAAGGAACACCGAAAAAATGAATTTCGCAGCAGAGACAGAACTCAAGCTTTTGCAGCAGCGGAGAGACAGGCATATCTAGCAGCTTCAATTCCAAAATTCCAACTGAAAGCAATAACTAAAACCCTGGCTCTGTGTGAGCTTGACTCCACCCACTCATGTTTCTTTTGCCCAAATTAAGAACAAAATACAAAGCTATTTAGTCTGCTTTCCATGGAGCAGACACCTCGGCATTAGATTTACAACACCCTTCTTCAATGGAAACAGGTCAGAACAAATCCCTCATATAGGTACATCTTGTTAGATGTATGAAATCTGAGAATGATAAAAGCCATAGAGCAGCATCATACACTTAATACTCCTAAGCTTGTTGACTTAGATGTGCATTGTATGAATGGTTTTCTTTAAGGAGCTTGGAAGGTACATGTCTCTTGACCAAAGCTAATGGAGGACATGAACGAATTTTATGAGAAGATGAAAATCATGCAGCTAGTTGCCTTTTCACAAGATCACCTTAATATCATTTTAAGATATGGCATGTGATCCAAAATGTAACTGCACCAGTGAACAGGATAAGCTGAAGATTTTTGTGACATTTTAAAAAAAATTGTGATTGAACATGACCTGATTGACAAGTCAATCTATGATGCTGAAAGACGGTTACTGTGGTGATACCTTCCAAGCACAAACTTAGCTGATGCTGATGAAAAGCTTGATTGTGGCTTTAAGCAAAACAAGTATTTTATGAACTGCTTGCGTGTGCGAATATCATGAGAATGCGTAAAGTGAAATTGAGTATTATCAGAATGTATGCCAGACCAAGATGTTTTAAAGACATTATTCATCTTCCTGTTGATTAAGCACTAAGCACAAAGTAATGCTTGGATGAATGCTGGTTTACTTGCTGGTTTCATCGTTCTTGTGCCTAGTGTGAAAGCACTTTAGCAAAAGAAAGGAACATTGAAGATAACAAGTTGTGCTTTCACTGGATAATTCTCATGATTATTGTGCAGCAGAAGAACTCAGTCATGGCAATATCTTTTGGGTGTTTTCTCGCTCTAATCTGACAAGTTTCATTTAGCTAATGGATCAAGGTGTGATCCAAAATTTGAAAATTTCTTACCAATGATTTCATGAGGAAGCTGACAAAAACGAAGGAAAATTCACAAGCCACAGTCCAAAGACATTGTTTTTAATGTGTCATATGCATGGAACCAGACAAAAAGTGAAAATCTGCAAAGATGCTGGCGAAACCTATGACCTTCAAACTCATGTTTTAAGTATGATTATCTGACAAGGAAGAAGTTTCTGAAAGATATCATGTGCAAAAAAACAAACAAACGAAAACTGTGCATGAAGAAATCATGGAATTGGTTGCCTGTGATGGTGCTGTAAATCCAGGGAAAAACATTTCCAGAGATAAACATGATGGATGGCTGGATATTGACAAGGATACTCCTGTTACAATGACATTAAATTCAGAAGAAACTATAGACAGTATTTTGAATTGTGACAAACTTAAAGTTTGTGAGGAGGGAAGTAGTGATCAGGGAGAGCAGGTTGAAAGAGCTTCCTGGTGGATTGCTGCCAAAGGATTTGAAAATGTTTTGAAACTTGTTCAGTCGCAGTTTCACCTCCTGCATTCCTAATTTTTACATAGCAGAAGGAAAGCATGCAAGCGGGCAGACATAAGAAATTGATAAAAATACTGGAAACAGCTTCTTATCATTTACTGTCAAAACTTTTAGTGATTTTAAATGTCTGTTAAATTTTCTCTTTAACTTCTCTGATCTTAATATTTAGGATCTCTTTAGTGTCTCTATATAGTTATATATTGAAACTATACATCTGTTGGAAAGGAAAGAGACATCCTTGGGAAACTAATCAGCAAAATGACATAAACTGGCGTCAATGTAGATGAGACAGTTCAGATTAAGCCATAACAAAGATTAAAATTACAAAGGAACTACAGAATATATCAGACTAACCAAACCTTTACTGACCTTTATTTTACATCTTTCTGATGCTATCATTCATTCCACCATGACAATTACATTTCCAAACTTCTTAAAGATTCATTAATACACTTCACAATTTCTTGCAGAAGTTCAAACAATGCAACACAGTGAACTGAAACCAAAGGAAGAAGAGTCTATCTGCATATCCACTATAAGCAAAGACCTAGGCATGACCTTCGTGCCAGTGATTCATGGATTTAGAGGTAATCATCAACCAAAATGGCTGTGTATGGATGATGGACATGAAAAGAATTTTTCTAACATACTCATGTTGGTCAATGTAACATTAACAAGATTTAGGAACAGAAAGAAACCATTCAGACAATTAAATCTGCTCCACCATTTAATATGATCATGGCTGATTGAACACTTCGATGCCTTTTAACCACACTATCCCAATAACCCTTTATGCCATTGATGATAAAAATAATCAACCTCTACTTCAAATATACACAAAGACAGATCTTCTGGCGTGAAGAATTCCAAAGGTTCATCATGGTCTGAGTAAAAGAAATTCTCCCCCTGTCAATCCTAAATGGTATTATGTTTTCTTTGGAAAATAGCAATAAATAAGATCTTGTTTTTGACACTGGGCTTTCAGCTTCAATTCTCAGTATTTAGTTCTATGTGTAATCACAGAATTCCAAAGCAGAGAGGAAGGGTACATACCTGAGAAAGAACTATCCAATAATTCTCACCCCATGCTCTTTTAGCATGCCTCTAAAAATATTCCACAATATTTTGGCTAGGAAGGAAACCAGGTTTATGAAAGTTTTAGCCTATCTTTACCTTTGGATTCTGCCTTGAACGATAATTCTATTTTGTTCAAACAGACTTCTGAACGTGGGCCAGATTCTTTTTCGACTCACTGAAATGAACCCTCCTCCTGCTCAGTCATATCCCAGTTTAGTTTACTTTGTCCTTTATCTGCTCAACTTATCTCACTTTAATTCTTAGAACCGGATCCAGTACGCCTTTGTTGTTTGTTGAGTTAATGTGGAGATGCCAGTGTTGGACTGGGGTGGACAAGATCAAAAATCACACGACACGAGGTTATAGTCCAACAGGTTTATTTGAAAACACAAGCTTGCAAAGCTCAGCTCCTTCCTCAAGCATAGCATGAGAGACTGGGTATAAGACACAGAATTTATAAGCAGAAAGGTAACAACCCTAAAACTGGCTGCCCCTTGTTGAATCTTTAATCAGTTAGGAAGGAGACTACTCATTAAAATGAAAAATCCAGATTCCTCTCAAGTCATCGTCCCAAGATAATTAAAGGTTTTATCAATGTATACAAGAGGTGACATCTCAGGTCAGACAATGGTGTTATGTCTTGCTTAGAATCTGTCTATATTTTAAACTGGGGTCAGTTATTTTTGAGCAAAACAGAATGTATCTGCAACTACACAAACATCTTTGGATGAAATAATTCATCTGTGTGTGTGTGTTTGTGTGTGTGAGAGAGAAAGAAAGACAGTGTGCGTATGTGTGTGTGTGCTTCAGAAAGTGTGAATGTGAGACAGTGTGTGTATGTGAGAGTGTGCGTGTGTGTGTGTGAGAGAGGGTCTGTGTAAGTGTGCAAGTGTGTGTGTGAGTGTGGGAGTATACAGTGTGGTGAGTTCATCTGTAGTGTGACATGAACACAAGATCATGATTGAGGCTATCCTCATGGGTATGGAACTTGGCTGTCAGCCTCTGCTCAACAATTTTGTGTTGTTGTGTATCTCCAAGTTCACCTTGGAGGACGTTCACCCAAAGATCAGAGGCTGAATGTCCCTGAATGCTGATGTGATCCCCCACCAGAAGGGAACGCCCCTGTCCAGTGATCATTGCGCGGTGTCCATTCATTTGCTGTCATAGCTGTCATAGTCTTACCAATATACCCTGCCTTGGGCACCCTTGCCTGCATCATAGGAGATAGATAACATTGGCTGAGTCACATGAGTATCTGCCATGCACGTCGTGGGTGGTGTTCCCATGTGTGATAGTAGCATCCATCTTGATGATCTGACATGTCTTGCAGAGATTGCCATGGCAAGGTTGTGTGGTGTTGTGGTCGACGTTGTCCTGAAGGCTGGGTAGTTTGCTGCGAACAATGGTCTGTTTAAGGTTTGGCAGTTGTTTGAAGGTGAGAAGTAGAGGCGTAAGGAAGACTGTGTTGAGGTACTCATCGTTGTCAATAACGTGTCAAAGGCTGTGAAGAACCATGTTGTAGTTTCCCCAATCTGGGGAAGTACAGGATGACAAAGGGTACCCTATCAGTTGTATATCGTGTCTGTCTTCTGAGGAGGTCATTATGATTTTTCGCAAAAGTTGAGCATTGTATCTTGTTCTTATGAGGGCATTCTTCAACACCTTCAGGTGTCCCTCGCATTCCCCCTCATCTGAGCAGATCCTGTCTATGTGTAGGGCTTGTCTGTAGCGGTTGGCTTTTTTTAATATGTCTAGGGTGGAAGCTAGACAAGTGCAGCATCGTGGGATTATCCATGGGCTTGAGGGATAGTAAGGTACTGAGGTGTTCGTCCTTAATGGAGATGCATGTGTCCAAGGATGAGACTGATTCTAAAGATAAGTCTGTTAAATCTGATGGTGGGATGAAACCTGTTGATATCGCAAAGTAGTTATTTCAGTGATTCCTCACCACGACACCAAAGGAAGAAAATGTTGTCAATGTATCTGGTGTAGCAAAGAAGTCTTGTTCGAACTGACCTGAGATGTCACCTCTTGTAAATGTTGATAAAACCTTTAATTATCTCAGGAAAATGACTTGAGAGGAATCTGGATTTTGCATTTTAGTGAGTACTCTCCTTCCTAACTGATTAAAGCTTCAACCAGAGGCAGCTGGTTTTAGGGTTGTTACCTTTCTGCTTATAAAGTCTGTGTCTTATACCCAGTCTCTCACACTATGTCTGAGGAAGGAGCTGAGCTTGTGTTTTCAAATTAACCTCATAGAATCCCTACAGTGTGGACACAGGCCATTCAGCCCAACAAGCCTACACTGATCCTCAGAGCATCCCATGCAGACCCACCTAATAACCCACCCCATCTGCAAATCCCTGAACAGTATGGGTAATTTAGCATGGCCAATCCATCTAACCCACACATCTTTGGATTGTGGGAGGAAACCAGAGCACTCGGAGGAAACTCATGCAGAAACATGGAGAATGTGCAACCTCCACACAGACAGTTGCCTGAGGGTGGAATCGAACCCAGGTCCCTGGTGCTATGAGGCAGCAGTGCTAACCATGTGCCACCGTGCCACCCTAAACCCGCTGCACTATAACCTGGTGTCATGTGATTTTTGACTTTGTTGGGTTGGAAACATCATAGACATCTACACTATCCCAAAGCAAATGGAAATATTCAGTTGAAAGTTAAATAACCAAACTGGATTCAATCGGAATAAGGGAGAAAGCTCTTTGCTGCTTGGAGTTTTACCTAGCGCACAGGACGATGATTATAGACGTTGGAGGTCAGTCATCTCAGCTCCAGGATTGCTCTGCAGGAGTTCCTTAGTGTAGTGTCCTAGGCCCAATGATCTTCAGCTGCTTCATCAAAACCTACCTTTCATTATAAGGTCAGAAGTGGGGATGCTCACTGATGATTACACAATGTTCAGCTCCCCAGATAGTGAAGCAGTCCATGATCAAATTCAACAAGATCTGGACAATATCCAGGCTTGAACTGAAAAGTGGCAAGTAACATTTGCACCACACAAACACTGGGCAATGGCCATCTCCAATAAGAGACAATCTAACCAGTCCCTCTTAATAATCAATGGTATTACTGTAACTGAATCCCCCACTATCAACATCCTGGATGTTACCGTTGACCAGAAACTCAGTTGGGCTAGCCACAGAAACACAGTGGCTACAAGAGAAGATCAGAGGTTATGAATACTTTAGCAAGTAACTCATCCTGTAACTCCCCAAAGCCTGCCCACAATCTACAAGTCACAAGTCGGGAGTATGAAGGAATACTCCCCGCTTGCCTGGACAAGTGCAGCTCCAACAATGCTCAAGAAGCTAGGCACCATCCCAGACAAAGCAGCCCACTTGATTTAGACTGCATCGGCAAACAATCAATAGCTGCACTGTGTACTATATACAAAGTGCACTGGAGAAATTCACCAAGGCTCCTTAGACAGCACCTTCCAAACACAGATTCACTTTCATCTAGAAGGACTTGCACAGATCTTGATCAAGTAAGTCCTCAGGCTAAAGAGTGACAGATGGAGTTTAATTTGGATAAATGTGAGGTTTTGCATTTTGGTAAAATGAACAAGGCAGGCCTTACACAATTAATGAAAAGGCCCTCTGTAGTGTTGTAGAACAAAGAGACCTAGGGGTTCAGGTACATAATTCTTTGAAGTTTGCATCACATGTCAACAGAGTGGTTAAGAAGGCATTTAGCACACTTGCCTTCATTGCTTAGAGCTTTGAATGTAGTTATGTTCAGCTTGTATAGAATGTTGGTGAAGCATCTTAGAGTCGTTGAGTCATACAGCTGTACAGCATGGAAGCAGACCTTCACTCCAACACGTTCATGCCGACCAGATATCCTAAATTAATCAAGTCCCATTTGCCAGCATTTGGTCCATATTCTTCTAAACCCTTCCTATTCATATATCCATCCAGATCTTTTCAAATTTTGTAATTGTATCAGCCTCCATCACTTCCTCTGGCAATTCATTCCATGCACACATCACCCTCTGCATGAAAAAATTGCCCCTTAGATCCCTTTTAAATCTTTCCCCTCTCACCTTAAACCTATGTCCTCTTGTTTCAGACCCCCTGTCCCTATAGCTTGAACCCTCCCACCTTGGCATTTTTGTAAATCTTTTCTGAACCCTTTCAAGTTTCACAACATCTTTCCTATAGCAGTGAGACCAGAATTGAACACAGTATTCCAAAAGTGGCCTAATCAATGTTCTGTACAGCAACAACATGACCTCCCAACTCCTATACTCAATGCACTGACCAATAAAGACAATTATACCAAATGCCTCGTTCACTATCCTGTCTTCCTGGGACTCCACACTAAAGGAACTGTGAAGCTGTCCTCCAAGGTCTCTTTGCTCTGCAACACTGCTGGGACCTTACCATTAAGTGTATAAGTCCTGCCCTGATTTGCCTTTCCAAAATGCAGCACATCACATTTAACTAAATTAAACTCCATCTGCCACTCCTTAGCCCATTGGCCCATTTGATCAAGATCCCATTGTTCTCTGAGGTAATCTTCTTGGTTGTCCACTACACCACAAATTTGGTATTATACTACTGTATTGCATATTACCTGCAAAGGACAGGGCAGCTAAAGATAAACTATTTCCACTGGTTGCAGATTCAGGAACCAAGGGGCATAGTCTGAGAATTATTGGGAGACCGTTCAGGAGAACTGTTAGGAAGCACTTGTACACAGAAAAAGTGATGGAAGTTTGGAACTCTCTTCCACAATGGCTCGATCAGTTGTTAATTTTAAATTTGAAAGATACATTTTGATTAAGCAAAAGCATGAAGGGAATATGGACCAGAGGCAGGTAAATGGAGTCAGGCCACAGATCTGCTAAAACACAGATAGACTGCTAACTTGGCCAAACAGCAAGGGAAGCTGTGTATATTGGCCAAGTAAAACTCTGGACAAAACCTGGACACCAGACAGTGCAAACATAGCACTCAGGTGCTAAGGATATAATGTAAAAGGCAACGGTTATCCTGGACAGATGTACCTCTAACAATTTATCTATCAAACAAAGAAGGGCCCAGACAGAAAGGCACTGAGTCCTGTTACATGAAGAAACAAACAAGCAAGCCATTCAAATGATTGACAATGTTTCAAGCTATTAATTGTGTCTGCTGATTGGTCAGAACTATACAAAGTTGCAGAAAACCATCTAAAAAGGTATAAAAGCGGGGTTTACCTCCAGACCTCTCTCTTGAATCTTTTGGAGACCTTCTGAGGAGATCAGCATGGCAACAGGCGGAGGACAGCTGACATTCAGAGAGAGAGAGAGAAAGAGAGAGAGAAGGAAGAGAAACACTAGCTTTGCAGTCCCACAAAGACAGAGACAGAGGCAGAGAGAAAGCAACTGGGATTTGCATATTAATCCTTTCTAACTGATTAAAGATTTAACAGCCATTTTAGGTTTGTTCAACACATTTGCACCAGTTGTATGACCCTTTGATCTTTTGCTTATAAATTCTGTGTCTGATGCCACCTCTCTCACTGACATCTGAAGAAGGACTGAGGCTCTAAAAGCTTGTGTTTTCAAATAAACCTGTTGGACTATAACTAGGTGTTGTGTCATTTTTGACATTGTTTTAAGGAGGACTAGCCAACAGGCTAAATGTAAGCATGCTCCATTTCAAATAATGCAGGAGAAGAAGTGCTGATTGGTTGGCAAGTTGACCAAATGGCTTTGCCTTGCCAGTTGGATTGGAAAATATTCAGTTCTGAGTGTAGCAGTCTTTTGCCAATTTGCACGTTTGTGCAACGTACAGTAAGGAATGATTTAATGGGGATAGCTGATATCCCAGAAAATAACTTGAAATTTCTCCCTGGGTACCTGCTGCTCGAGGTGTTAATGTAACATGCTTTGGACTGTAAAGCTCTTAGATAAAGCATAGATAGGGTGCATGACAAGGGACTTTGGCGGGGAGTTCAAAACTGAGGGCACAGTTTTTTTAACGTGAGTCGAGAAAGATTCAAAAAGACATGAGGGGCAATTTTTTTTTATACAGAGTGCTTCCTGTGTGGAATGAACTTCCAGAGAAAGATGTGGATGCAGGAACAGTTACGTTTAAAAGACATTTGGACAAGTTAATGAATAGGAAAGGTTTGGAAGGATATTGGCTGCGCGCACGCAAGTTGGACTAATTTAGTTGGGGAACATGGCCAGTGTGGACTAGTTAGACCAAAGGGTCTGTTCCCTTTGACTCTATAAAAGCGTACAGTAAATCTATCACCTCAACTGCGTCCTGAACAGTCCATCTCCATTGGGATTAAGTATTCCTTGGTTAAAATGCGGGGCCGTGTAACCAGGACTCAATCTTGATTGGTAGTATTTTTGCGGTTCCAATGGCAACGGAGTGTGATTGACAAGTAGAGCTGCAATATTTGAACGTTTGCAGCCCAACCACACTCATCGACTCAGGTTACTGTGACTGTGTATACTGCAGTGATGGAAACTTTCTTGGAGAACGCATTCATTTTGTTCGGCATATTTGCTGTTTGTAATATTTTTCTACAAGTAACGAAATGTCTGAAGTATTTGGTACTTACCAAATGGGTTGGAGTGCCGGATTCCTTCTTCCAATCTTTGGGCGAATGGGCAGGTAACTTGTTCCGCTTACGCTCCATTCTAATACCGCTGTAAAGTTTCGAAACTTGTGCATGTCTTTGCAGGTGAAAGTTTCGAAACACAAGGACGGATCCCAATTGAAATGATCAAATTGTTATAATTAGCAGAACTTTTTCTGTTAAATATTTGCATTTCACTGAGACAGGGTGTTGTGAGGAAAGTAGAGCACCACTAAACAGAAAGTTTTGAATTCTACTTACTCTGAAATACAGACTAAATTCTAGTCGAGCTGGTAGCAATGTCTCTTGGAAGAAGAGCAGGGTGTTTTCTAGGATTTGACTGGTATTTATTTCCTAAACACCGAAAACCAGATGATCTGTTTATTATAATAATTGCTGTTTATGGAAGATTGCCGGACTTCTGATGTTATAGAAAGTAGTCTGCAACTTTATTCTTTTCTGATGCAGTGAATGCATAATTGATATAAATAACTTTCAACCAAAATTTTCGTACAATTCTTTGACTTTTTTTAATACACAATAAGCTCTGAAAATGATAAACTAAAGTAAGCCTAATTCAGTTCAGGGACTGCCACACCTGACTCCTGGAATAAAACACAACAGCACATCCGTGGCTGCCGTGAGTCTGCTTCTCCAATTTTGTTCTCCTCCCATAAAGCTTGTACAGCATGGAAACAGACCCATCTGTCCAACTTGACCATACTGACCAGATATTCTAAATTAATGTAATCCAGTTTTCCAGCATTTGGCCCATTTCCCTCCAAACTCCAAACCATGTACCCATCCAGCTGCCTTTTTAATGTTATAATTGTACCAGCCTGCAGCATTTCCTCTGGCAGTTCATTCCATACATGCATCACCCTCTGTGTGAAACAGTTGCCTTTAGATCCCTTTTAAATCTTTTCCTTCTCATCTTTTACCTATGTCCTCTGGTTTTGGATTCTCCTACCCTGGGGAGAAGACCTCCACTATTCACGCTATCCATGCCCTTCATGATTATAAACTTCAATAAGGTCACCCCACAGTCTCTGATGCTCCAGGGAAAATAGCATCTCCCTTTAGCTCAAACCCTCCAACCCTGGCAACGCCCTTGTAAATCTTTTCTGAATCCTTTCCAGTTTCACATCTTTCCTATAGCAGGGAGACCAGAATTGAATGCACTGTTCCAAAAGTGGCCTAACCAATGCCCTGTATGGAGGCAAGATAACCTTCCAAATCCTATAGTCAATGCACTGACCAATAGAGGCAAGCTTACCAAGTGCTTTTTTCACCATCCTGTCTATCTGCAACTCCACCTTCAAGGAACTATGAACCTGCACCCCAAGTTCTACACTACCTTACCATTAAATGTAAAAGTCCTGCCCTGACTTGCTCTACCAAAATGCAGACTTCATTTATCTAAACTTAAAAGTTTGTTGAATTGCTGTCTTCTCTGTTTCGTTCCCTAGTTTGCTTATGGTACTGTTGATGGACATTTCAAGGACGTTTCATCATTGGCCGTACTGTTGTCATCCTCACAATCAGCAATGAAGCAATATTTCTGGGTAATGGGGGGAGTCCAGAAGGCACTTTGTAGTTGCTTCCAAGCCATTAGAATTGAAGTACTGCTGCTATACAGTCTTTCAGGATCAGTGATGATTTGCTTCATCTCTGTCTAATGTGTTCTGAACTGATGGGAAGTTCAATGTAGGATATATAGACTCTGGGGCAGGTGGTACCTGAAGGCTAGGCAACATGGATTGTTTGGAGATTTGTATGCTCCATGCGATGTCTTGACTGAACGCCTGTAATTTCTCGATAAGGCCTCTTGATATGTTAGGTGCTTTTCTGAATGCACCTTCTCCATTTTGGTCATTCATGAATCAAGGGCTCCCATGAGTTGATGAAAATATTTAATATCTGCAAGCATGTTTTGGGTACATCTCTTAAGCATTTTTGTGATCCTTCCATGAGTCTCCTGATGCAGCTGAGTTCCAATTAGAGCAGTTGTTCCTGAAATCTAGTGTCTGGCATGCATATCCTATTAAGTATTCTCGTCTTCAGTGATTAATGTCCTGATATTGGGCAAGTTGGCTTTTGGCATGGTTCTGCTGTTGGACCACCTCTCTGCCACAGGATTTGGTACTGTTCATCTCCATGCAAATTGATTTATTCTTCTTAGTTGTCAAAGCAGTGCTGAGCAGGCACATCACCCATTCTCTTAGACTCGTACAGAAAACAGGAGGGTGGTTAACCTTATTCTATACAAACTTCATTAATTTGTACTTTGAAAACACTTGAGACTACCATGATTTTCTGTTCCTTATCCGTCTTTAAAATTTTTTAAAATAGTTTATATTACCTTCCCTTATTATTCTTACCAAAATTAATACCTTTGTGCTTCTCTGCATTAAATTTTAGCTGCTAGGGTTCTGCCCAGTCTGACTTCCTGCTCCTGAAGATGACTATGTTCTTAGCTGTTTACTAAATTTACTAAGTTGGATGATATCCTGAACTTGACCATAATTTCAATATATACCAAAGGTGTACAAAATGTTAAGGTTTATAAGTATAAAATTGGGGTGTGGAATTTGATCATTTAACACACCTTCCAAATATGATATTGATGTTCTAGATATGTTGATGAAGATGCCAAAATTGCTGCACGCTGCCGATATGAACCAGTGAAGGACTGTAGAAATGGCACTACATAAATAGATTTTTTCTCCTCACCCTTCCTACCCCAATCCATAGAATGCAAACCTTTTCAAGCACTGGTTAGTGCCAGCTAACAAGGAGAAGACTTTGAGGAGAGTAGAGATGATCAACATCATCTAAGTTTTGAGAGGGTAAATACGGAGAAACTGTTTCCCGTCTCAGAAAGGTTGATATCCAGAAATATAATATTGACGTGATTGACAACAGAAACATTCCCTTATCCTTCCAATTAAGAACCCACCTGTGGGAATAGGAAAATCATAAATACAACTGGTAGCAACAACAGTGGGAGATGAGTGACAAAGAGAGCAAAGCAGAATAAATGCAGATGGGAAAATACTACATCCTGAAGAAAAAGCTTGTAAAGTGGTTAGATGGACATGAGACAGTAACACTACAGAAGTATTATTATGAAGCAAGAGTCAGCATGACTGCTGAAATAAACGTAAGAGAGCTAAAGTCTGTGAATAGTTAAAGCACAATTGGTAAGTGGGATGGGTACCATAGAAAGTTGGCTGAGCACTTGCTGGACAGGAATCTGGTGAAACAAGGCATGCAGGAAGACTTTCCTTTGTTTTCCTTCTGCTCCTTTCACCCCTTCCTCTTTTTACAGGTCTTGTATTGATCTTCCTCTCCTGACATCTTGTTCTGTATTAGCCATACCATTAAAAACACGTCAGATCTTTACTCCATCAGAAGCTGCAGCAACCATTCCCAGTAGTTTCAACATTCATCCCAATTCATCATGCTCATTTTCCCGAATTGATTGATTGATTTATTGTCACGTGTATTGAAGGACAATGAAAAACTTTGTTTACAAGCAGTATAGGCAGATCACAGTAAGCAGGGATGTACAGATCAGAGGTTGCAGGAAGACTTAGACAGAGGCATACACAGGGCATGCGCTAGGCGAGATCAGCATTATTTGAGGCTAGAGAGTCCATTTGTCAGTCTAATAACGGCCAGGAAGAAACTGTTCCTGAACTTGCTGGTGCGTGTGTTCAGGCTTCTGTGTCTTCTGCCTAATGGAACAGCTTTAGGAGATCATAACCGGGGTGCGATGGGTCTTTGTCGATGTTGGCATGCTTTTCGCGGCAGCGGGCTGTGTAAATGGAGTCCGTGGATGGAAGGTTGGCTTCTGTGATGGCCTGAACTATGTACGCCACCTTCTGTAGTGTCTTATAGTCCTGGGCAGAGCAGTTGCCATACCAGGCTATCATGCACCCTGACAGTGTGTTTTCAATGGTGCATTTGTAGAAGTTGGTGAGTGTCCTTACAGACTTGCCAAATTTCTTGAGCTGCCTGAGGAATAAGAGGCATTGTTGTGCCTTTTTGACCATCACATCTACGTAGGGGCTTCAGGACAGTTTGTTGGTTATTGTCACGCTGAGGAACTTGACGCTCTCCACCCTCTCGACCTCAGTTCTGTTGATGTAGATGTGGGCATGTTCTTCTCCCTTCTTCCTGAAGTCAATGATCAGTTCTTTAGTTTTGCTGATGTTGAGAGAGAGGTTGTTCTCATTGCACCATGTCACCAAGCCCTTATCTCCCTCCTCCATTTTGACTTGTCATTATTAGATATTGGTCCTACTACGGTGATGTCTTCAGTGAACCTGTAGGTGGTGTTCATTCAGAACTTGATAACACAGTCATGCATGTACAGGGAATATAGTAGGGGCTGAGGATGCATCCTTGGGGGCTCCTGTGTTGAGAGTTATTGTGGAGGAGGTGCAGTTACTTATCTTCACTGATAGCAGTCTGTGAGTCAGAAAGCTGAGTATCCAGTTGCAGAGTGTGGAGCCGAGACCAAGGTCCTGAAGTTTTGAGATCAGTCTGGAGGGGTAATGGTGTTGAAGACGGAGCTGTAGTCAATGAGCAGGAGTCTGACGTAGGTGTCTTCGTTGTCCACATGTTCCAGCGATGAGTGCAGGGCTGGGGATATGGCATCCGCTGCGACCCGGTTACATTGGTAAGCAAATTGTAGGGGGTTGAGGCAGGCTGGGAGACTGGAGTTGATGTGGGCAATGACCAGCCTCTCAAAGCACTTCGTGATTATTGTGGTCAGGGCCACTGGGTGGTAGTCATTAAGGCATGTCGCATGTGCTTTCTCAGGTACGAGGATTGACTGCCCTCCAGTGCTTTCTTAATTTTTCTCTTCTCAACCCATGGTGCAACCAACCACTTTGCATGGCCTCACAATTCATACTCTGCCATCTCAGATAAGGCCATCTATACTCAATGCTTTGCATGGTTTAATGCATACATCCTCCTTCCCCCTTCCAGTCCTTAATTCTATTTTGTCTAAAATCTTTTCTAGTTCACGTACAGTTGTGCTTTCAAATCTTGACTGTCCAGCAGTTCACCCTCTCTTGACCAACTTTTCTACAGTTACTAATTTACTCAACTATATCCTCACCTTCACCATTACTCTATCTCACCTTGGTAGGGCCCTCATATCCACTCCTTATGTCCAAGGCATGCAGAGGGTTTAGTCATTTACACCTACTGCATCTGATTAGACATTAATGCAATATAAATTCCGGCTGCCTATTCTGAGTTCACCCTAGAATATAAAAATAACCCCAAGTTTCTGTTCTGTACTAAAATCCATACTCTTAAACAGCTATCCCTTGCCTTCTATTGCGAACATCTCCAACAGGTGCAAAAATCATGGATTGCTTTGGCACTAAAATTGATACTATCTGCTCAGCTCACTCTGCCACCTATCTTTCTTCTCTTAGTCTGATGGGCTAAACTTCTCCAAAGATTCACCCTTTCCCTAGCCTGAACCCCCAACTTTTCTAGCTTCTCTCCTATCTCCCTTGATCTCTTCTCTGATCTCAACTTGCTCTTGTGACCCACCACCTACTCCCTTGACCCTATTCCCATAAAACAGCTGACAGTCTCACTTCCTGGTTCTTCTGTTAGTTGATGAAGTTAATGATTCACCCTTCTCAGGTATTGCCCCTCTCCTACAAAAATCAACCTTGACCCCACTGGCGTTGCACATGACTGACTGATCTCCAACATCTCTTTTCTCTTAAATCCTTGATAATCTTTCACAGAACCTCTCCAATCAGATTTCCATCCTTGCAACCATAGAAAAGCAGCTTTTATCAGAGTCATAACAATGTCCTATGCAACTGAGAAAAATAAGTATTCTCATATCAACTGTTTTCCTGAAAATAAATTATAGTAGGGAATGTGGAGATTTCTGGCAAGGCCAGCAAGTTGTTGCCCAACTGTAGTTGCATATGAACAGATAGGCTGTTAGACCATTTCAGATGGCAATTAGGAGTCAACTACATTACTATATGTCTTGAGCCCATACAGGCCTGATCAGGCAAAGATAGAAGATTTTCTTCGCTAATAGAAATGCTGACTGCCTTTCACATGATTGATCACACAACTCCCTACTCCAACACCTCTCCATTACAATTTTTGAGAAGATTTGTAGCTTGGGTTGTGGATGAGGCTGTAGTCTTGCTCGCTGAACCCTTGTGTTTGATTCATAGAATCATAGAATCCCTACAGTGTGGAAACAGGCCCTTCGGCCCAACAAGTCCACACCGACACTTGGAGCATCCCACCCAGACACATCCCCCCATAACCCACCTACTATAAGCAGTTTAGCGTGGCCAATCCACCCAACCTGCACATCTTTGGACTGTCGGAGGAAACCAGAGCACCTGGAGGAAACCCACACAGACACGGGGAGAATGTACAAACTTCACACAGACAGTCGCCCGAGGGTGGAATAAACCTGGATCCCTGGTGCTGTGAGGTAGCAGTGCTAACCACGGAGTCACTACGCTGCCCCAAAGGGATGTGAGGGATAATTCTGATTCTGAGTAAAATCCATCAACTTGTGATTATTTTAGCATCTATAAGACCTTGGACAAAGGTATTTTTGATTTCCGAAGTGTGCTTACAACGTGTTTCTTTTGGCAGTGGACATGCATGATTTTAAATTTCAATCATTTAGAAAAATTGATTAAATTCTCTTTAAATAATTATCACATAATTATATTTGTTTCCAGTCATCACTGGTGCAACAGATGGCATTGGAAAAGCATTTGCACATGAGGTGAGATGTTGCCATTATCTTTTATTGGCTAAATTGCAAACCTTAGTTGCTTATTTTGGATATTTGTTGTTTTCTAGTTTTATTTATGTTAAAATTATTGGCATGTATCAAAATGATTTAATCCTTGGTAAGTGCTCTCATAAATTTATTTCTGTGATGCTCAGGACCACTTTTCTTTAATTCATGCATGGGATTGGGCTTCACTGGCTAGGCTAGCATTTATTGCCTGTCCCTTATTACCCTGGGGAAGGTTGTGGTGAGCTGTCTTTTTGAATTCCTGTACTGCAGGGATGTTCGGGAAGGAGATCTGGAATTTTGATCCAGTGACAGTGAAAGAAATGATATGCTTCTGAGTCAGGGTAGTAGTTTGTGGCTTGGAGGGAACCTTATGAATAGTGATGCTCCCAAGTATCTGTTGCCCTTGTCCTTCTAGAAAGTAGTGGTTTTGTGCTTGGAAGATATTATTGAAAGAGCCTTGTTGAGTTACTGCAATACATCTTGTATTTGTTATACACTGCTGCCTCTGTGAATCGATGGTGAAGGGAGTAAATATTGAAGGTGATGAATGGGATGCTAGCCAAGGGAACTGAATGGTCTCAAGCTTCTTGAGTGCTGTACCCATCTAGCTATACCCATCCAGCCAAGAGTAACGTATTCTATCACACTCCTGACTCGTGCCTTGTACATGGTGTGAAGTTGTTGGGGAGACAAGAGGTGAGTTATTGCTGCAAAATTCCTAAGCTCTGATCTGCTCTTGTTGACACAGTATTTATATAGCTTGGTTGCAGTTCAGTTTCTCACCAATGGTAATTCTTGCTGTGTTGATAGTAGGGAAATTCAGGATTGGTAATGCCAATGTATATCAAGGGGCAATAGTTAGAATTCTCTTGTATTGAAGATGACCATTGCCTGGCACTTGTCTGGCCCAAATGTTACTTGCCACTTATCACCCCAAATGTTATACATGTCTTGCTGAATTTGGGCATAAATTGCTTCAGTATCTGAGGTATCACCTATGGTGCTGGACATTGTGCAATCATTCCCACTTCTCATCTTATGATGGAGGAAAGGTCATTGATGAAGCAGCTGGTTGGGCCTAAGATTCTGTCCTGAGGAATTCCTGTAGAGATGTCCTGGAGCTGAGATGCTTGACATCCAAAAATCATTCTCCTTCACTCTAGGAATGACTTTAACCACTGAAGAGTTTTTCCCCTGCTCCCCATTGACTCCAGTTTTGCTCAGGCTTCTTGATGCTGTCTTCAGTCAAATAGGGCCATGATTTCAAGGGCAAGCATTCTCGTCTTCGTTCTCTCAACCATCTCATGGTTGAAAGACTGGTCTTATGTTTGAATCCAGAGAGTATTTAAGGAGACTAGATAGATTGGTAATAGACTAAATGCCTTGAAGGCAGGCATGCAAGATTATTTTATACCAGTGATTTCATGTCTGAAATTTATGGTCTTGCTCAACAGGCTCTACATGCATGCTCTGATCTGTCCTTGTTTGTGTCAAAAACTAAAACATTGATTCTGAAAATTTCGACTTTGGTTTTGGGATCGTACCTTATTGAACATATCTTGAAGAGAATACAATTCTGACTTTTTTTTTCTCTCTGCCTGATTTAAATTGATTTGTTTTGTATTTTGTAAATACCTGTGGTGGGAAATAATGGGTACTTGGCACTTTACTGTGGACACCAACATTTAAAACAGAAATGAAATTCTTTTTCCTAGAGCACTGAACCTAACCAACCACTATCCTGATTGCTCCAAGGCATGTGTATTATTGCATGTTGCATCATGAAAGAATGCATGCATGAAGGAGTTGAGAATCACTGTCATGGGACTGATCACACTTGCCAAGAGTTTTCAGATCACATTTATAGAATTTGTATCTGCTTAGACTCTGGGTCAACAAAATTAAAAGCAGTTTCAGGGCTGTGTAATATTACTGCATGTAACATATAGCAGAAGGCAGATGTGTGGAAACATTACATCAATTTGTTGTTGTATCAACCTTGTCTGCATCTCCTTGCAGGCAAGATTCAATGTTGTCTCATTGGAAATGTCATGGCAGTGTTGTTCATGAATTCCTTGTGCAGCATCATCTGATTAAGTAGTCATAGAAATATAGAAAATAGGTGCAGGACTAGGCCATTCAATTTGATTATGGCTGATCGTGCAATCTCAGTAGCCCATTCTGGCTTCCACCCCATACCCCTTGATACCTTTAGCTGCAAGGACCACATCCAGCTCCCTCTTGAAGACACCTAATGAACTGGCCCCAACAGCTTCCTGCAGGGGAGAATTCCACAGGTTCACAACTCTCTGAAATTCTTCCTAATCTCAGTCCTGAATGGTTTACCCCTTAATCTTAGACTGTGGCCCCTTGCTTTGGACTTCCCCAACATCGGGAACATTCTTTCTGCATTTAGCCTGTCCAGTCCCATCAGGATTTGATATGTTTCTATGGGATTCCCACCCCATTCTTCTAAATTCCAGCGAATATAAGCCCATTTGATCCAGTCTTTCCTCACATGTTGGTCCTACTATCCTGGGAATCAGTCTGGTGAACCATCGCTGGACCCCTCAATAGCAAGAATGTCCTTTCTCAGATTAGGAGACTAAAACTGCGCACAATAGTCAAGGTGTGGCCTCACCAAGGCCCTGGTTAACTGCAGCAAGACATCCTTACTCTGATACTCAAATCCTCTCATTATGAAGGCTAGTATGCCATTAGCTTTCCTCACTGCCAACTGTACCTGAACGACATCTTCCGTGACTGTTCCACCATGACACCCAGGTCTCATTGCACCTCACCTTCTCCTAAACTGCCACAATTCAGATAATAATCTGCCTTCCTGTTATTGTGACCAAAGTGGATAACCTCACATTTATCCACATTATATTGCATTTGTCAAGTATTTGCCCACTCAGGCAGTCTGTCAAAGTCACCCTGCAGCTCCTTCGCATCCTCCTCACAGTGCACATTGCCACCCAGCTTAGTGTCATCTGCAAATTTGGAGATATTGCATTCAATTCCTTCATCCAAATCATTGATGTATATTGCGAAGAGCTGAGGTCCCAGCATTGAACCCCACTCATCACTGCCTGCCACTCTGAAAAGGACATATTTATTCCAACTGTCTTCCTTCTGTCTGCCAATCAGTTCTCTATCCATGACAATACATTACCTCCAATACTATGAGCTTAGATTTTCCTTGCTAATCTCTTGTGTGGAACCTTTTCAAAAGCCTTTTGAGAGTCCAGATATGCAACATCTACTGATTCACTATTGTCTACTGGTCACATCCTCAAAAAAATTCCAGAAGATTTGTCAAGCATGATTTCTCTTTAGTAAATCCATGCTGACTAGAAGCGATTCTGTCACCGCTTTCCAAATGCTCAGTTATTACATCCTTAATAATTGACTCCAGCAATTTCCCCACGATCAATGTCAGGCTAACTGGCCTACAATATACCACTTTCTGTCTCCCTCCTTTTTTAGAGAGTGGAGTTACATTAGCAACCCTTCAGTCTATTGGAACTGTTCCAGTGCCTACAGAATGCTGGAAAATGATTGCCAATGCATCTGTTATTTCTAGGGCCACTTCCCTAAGTATGCTGGGACGTAGAGCATCAGGTCCTGGGGACATATTGGGTTTTAACCCCATCAATTCCCCCAATACCATTTCCTGATGAATAAGGATTTCCTTCAGTTCCTCCTTCATGCTTGACCATCCGTCCCCAGCATTATTTGTGTCCACCTTAGTGAAGACACATCCAAAGTCTGCCGAGTTTGAGGGCTGATGCTGGGCCACTGTATGAGCAGAATTCCTTTCTGCTTCATTTTGGCTCATCAGTTCTCAATCTCCTGCACTTGTCCTCAGCTAAATCTTCAAATGCTAGAAGTGACTTTTCAGGCTCCAAAAGTGTTTTACGTTTTTGTTACACTATTGTGACACTCCAATGTAACTGGTTCCTTCTCTTTAAGTTTCACGAGCTTGCAATTCTCCTGTCTCAGCACAAATTTACACTTAGACCCATCCAGGTCTTCAGTTAGTCCTGTAATAATTATTTCAATTAATTTACCTCTGAATTGAGCACAAGCCCCAACAATGACTTTGAAGGATAAGCACTAGTTAGTTAGCTTATTGAACCATTTGTCTGGCAAAATTCAAACCTATTGTCTTTCAATGTACTAATGCTGTCCAGTGTTTCTTTACTCCACAGTTTGCAAAGCGTGGTCTAAATATTGTACTTATCAGCAGAACAAAGGAAAAGCTAATAAAAGTTGCAGATGAAATTGGTAAGATAGTTATTTTCTATTATTAATTATTGTTTGATTTTTGTAGTTACATGTCACAATTGGGAATTTCTTTAGTGCATTTTCACCGTGACTTTGAAAGATTACCAGAAATTCTGGATAAATCAAAAAGGTGAAAATAACGGCTTAGATAGGAATTATGGCAACGAGACTGCCTATTCAACCCAATGAGTCCTTGTCAGCATTTATTCCCTGCTAGACCCTTCTCCCATGTTTCCTCAGCTGAATCCACAATCAAAGACCTCTGTTCCATTCTTCTTCACATTCTTCTTCTTTTGTTAAATGTATTTGTACTGTTTACTTCAACTACTCCCTCTGGTACAGAGCTCCAAATTTTTACTAGTCTTTGGAAGAAGAATTTTTTTAATGAATTCCCTGCTGGATTTCTTGGTGACTGTCTTATATTGCTGGCCCCACAACAGGGAATATTCCCTTTGGATCTCACATTGTCTATATCTGTCATAAATTTAAAGATCTCAAATAGATTACCCTTTAACCTTTTTTGTAAGAGACAAGAGACCCAATCTTTAATCCTGTTTTGATATGCATTGACACATATTTGTGTTATCATATTTATAAATCTTCTCTGCACTCTTTTTAAGTCCTTCTCCATCTATTTCATAATATGTCAATCAAAACTACATGCATTATTCTAAGTGTGGTCGAACAAAAGTTCCATAAATGTTTTGCATAATGTTCCTAACTTTTAATTCTATCCCTCTAGAAGTACAACCTAGTGCTTGTGTTGCCTTTTCTTATGACCTTGCTAATCTGCCACACAACTTAGTTGTGGGTGATTCATAGAGTACAAGAAGTGTTTGTAATGTTCTTTTAGTTTAAGCTTTGTAAGCCTATTTTTCACCAATAGTAGGAACATGTAGAACTGTTTTTTCCTGTTCCACTTTAATTCTTTTGTACAAGAAATGTATTTGTTTTTGTGTTGCATGTATTGTTCAGTTGTGGCAAAAGTGACAGATGCCCATAGTCTGCATAGGACTTTATCAGTTTGGTTAGGCCAGTTTGCTTATGAGCTGGTCAGTGAGCTGCCAGTGTGAAACATTTATCCCAATAGACTGTTTGCTAATCTGAATATAAAAAAATGGATGGGTGGTTTAAGGCAGTATCCCTTTAGCAATACTTTAATGGAGATATCAGTGTTGGGAATGAAAAGAAACAGCAGGCAGAATAGTTGTAGCATGGCAATTGCATGAAAATTAAGTTTCTTGCATGCAAAATCCATTGGCAACTAGCATAATTTTGGGTGATGTTACTAAGGTAGAACCATGTGGACTTAGTGATGACATGCATATGAATTCAGACACTCATCTCAGATTCAAAGTTACAAGACACAAAATAATATCAATGGAAGTTCTAAGTCTACACAAAGAATTGTATTTTTTATTTTTGTGTGGGAGAAGCTAAGTGTTAGAGTGACAGGAATAAGTTGGAGATAATGAGAAGAAAATAAAGGTCAGCCAACATTAAGAAAGAATTTTGGTAGATAAAAGCTCTAATATTATCATAGCATATATCAGTACTGAAACCCTTATTGTTTGTTATATGCATAAATGATATACCCTGTAGATGAAACGTGGGGGGGGTGTGAAGCAAATTCGTGGACGACACCAAGATTGGTGGAGTGATTAACAGTGAAGAAGATGGCTGTAGGTTACAGGAAGATGTAGATGGGTTGGTCAGATGGGCAGACTGGGAAGGTAATGGAGGCAGGAAACCTTACAACCTTTAAAAATAAAAAAAAATTGAATGAGCACTTGAAATATCATAACTTTAAAAGATATGGGATAAGTGCAGGAAATTTGGGATGAGTGCGCCTTTAGTGGGGTCGTTACATTGGCACAGACTTGATGGGCTGAAGGAACTTTTCTGCACTGTATGAATCTATGAAAGTGATGGTAGGTTATTTTTGTGAGGGAGTGGGTATTGTCAGATAACGGTTGCCTCAAAGATGAATAAATGTGTTGAACTGATTTTCCAGAATATGGATGTGTACTCAATACCAAACTGCTAGGAGCCCACATAAAGACCAATATATATTAATACCTATGACCGCCACATGCTTTCCATTCATCCCCTGCCTCCCTGGCATGAGATATTTAAGAAGGTTACTGTTATGTCTTCAGCGGCCACATCTGAATTCTACTTGCTTACCTTTGGCTAGTTGACAAGATATACAATAAAAGTTAGAAATGTCAGCAAGTATACTCCTGAAATGTTTCAATTAGTCATACCTAAGTAATTAAATGTGTTACTTTTTTATGACTTTTTTTTGTAAAAGTTCATTGAATCCTGAATTGAATGCCTGTTTAATACTGTAAATGTACTTTTAAAAATATATTGACAGAACAAGCATCTGGAAGAAAAGTAAAGACAATTCAGGTTAACTTCATTAAAAGGGATATTTACCAGCATATCAAGGAAAGTCTGAGAGGACTTGAAATTGGGGTCTTGGGTAAGTAAATTAATTTTTTTGATGATTAGTTTTGGAAATTCCATTACATAAATCCTTACTTGATTATGGGGGCTGATTCTAACTGCAACTATCTTAGCATATGAAAGTACATTTGAAATAATCAAATTCTGTCTCAACACACAACGTGGCCAAATTGGTTTCATACTTTCACCATGTACTGAACCTAGTGTGTTACCACAAATAAAAGAAACACTTGAGAGATTCGAGTTTTCTCTCAAGTTGAGAATATAAAGAAGTGATTAAATGAGGGCCTTAAAACTATGAGGAAATACGATAGGATTAATAATGAAATTTACGGCAGTCTAGAGTAGCAATGGAAGTACACAAATTTAAGAAAATTACACAAACCCTTAAGGGAAGTTTAACCAGTATCTTTAAAAGGTTCCTAGATTATGAAATTCTTACACAAACTATTGTTATGGCTGAAACATCAAATAAAAATAACCTTGTTATTTGTAAAGAGCCCAGAGACTTGTGCACGGCATCAGAGTTGGCAAGTTTCAATTTCAGGAAGACAATTTAAATAAAGCAATCCACAACCGATGGATCAGATCTAAGCTCTGCAGTCCTGTCACATCCAGTTGTGATCAGTGGTGGAGAATTAAACAATTCACCAGAGGAGGAGGCTCCACAGATATCTCTATCCTCAACGATGGAAGAACACAACACCAAAGTGCAGAAGATAAGGCAAGCATTTGCAACAATCTTCAACCAGAAGTGCCAAGTGGATGATCCATTCTGGCTTCCTCCAGTTGTTACCAGTATTACAGATAACAGTCTTCAGCCAATTTGATTCACTCCAAGTGATATATCAAGAAACTTTTGGAGGCAGCGGATGCTGCAGAAGCTATGGGCCTTGACAATATTCTGGCTATGGTACTGATGACGTGTGCTGCAGAAATTGCTGCTTTCCTCTAGCCAAGCTCTTCCACTACAGTTGCAACAGTGGCCTCTATCTGACAATAAAGAAAATTGACCAGGTATATCATATACACAAAAAACAGGAAAAGTCCAACCCAGCCAATTAACCCCATCAGTCTGCTCTCAATCATCAATAAAATGATAGAAGGTATCATCAACAGTGCTATCAAATAGCACCTGCTTAACAATAACCTGCTCAGTGACACCCAGTTTGGGATCCCCCCAGGCCAGGTAGCCCCTGGCCTTAGCACAGCATTCGTTCAAACATGGACAAAAAAGCTAAAATCCAGGGGTGAGGTGAGAGTGACAATACTTGACATCACGGGCGCATTCAACCAAGTGCAGCGTCAAGGACCCCTAGCAAAATTGGAATGATAGGTATCAGGGGGCAAACTCTCCGCTTGTTGGAGTCATACCTGGCACATGGGAAGATGGTTGTGGTTGTTGGAGGTCAGTCATCTCAACTCCAGGACATCTCAGCAGGAGTTCCTTAGGGTAGTGTCTTCGGCCCAAGCATCCTCAGTTGCTTTATCAATGATCTTCCCTCCAAAATAAGGCCTGAAGCGGGGATGTTCAGTGATGATTGCGCAATGTTCCACATGATTGGCAACTCCTAATGTACTGAAGCAGTCCATGTTTAAATGCAATGAGATCTGGACAATATCCAGGCTTGGGCTGAAAAGTGCCAAGTAACATTTGCACCACACAAACACTAGGAAATGGCTATCTCCAGTAGGAGACAATCTAACCACCACTCCCTAATATTCAACAGTCACTGAATCCCTCACTATCATTATCCTGGGTGTTTCTTTTGACCAGAAATTCAACTGGGCTAGCCACATAAACACAATGACTACAAGAGCAAATCAGTGGCTAAGAATACACAGCAAGTAACTCACCTCCTGATTCCCCAAAACCTGTCTGCCATCTACAAGGCACAAGTCAGGAGTGTGGTAGAATACTCCTCACTTGCCTGGATGGGTGCAGCGCCAACAACACTCACATAGCTTGACACCATCCATGACAAAGCAGCCTGCTTGATTGGTACCACATCCACAAACATCCACCCTCTCCACCACCGACACTCAGTAGCAACAGTGTGTACTATGTACAAGATGCACGGCAGAAATTCACCAAAGTTCCTTGGATAGCACCTTCCAAACCCACAACCACTTCCATTTAGAAGGACAAGGGCAGCAGAAACATAGGAACACCACTAAAAGCAACTTCCCTTCCAAGCCATTTGCTATCCTAACTTGGAAATATATCACTGTTACTGCACTATCGTTTGGTTGAAATCATCGAATTCCCCCCCTCAGGGCATTGTGGATCAATCAACAACATGTGAACTGCAGTAGTTTAAGAAGGCAGCTCGCCATCACCTTCTGAGCGGCAACCAGGCATGGGCAATAAATGTTGGCAAGTCAGTGATGCCCACATCCCATGAATAAATAAAAAAAAGTTTCCCATGCAGTAACCAAGTATGAAGCTGACACTATGATAACTGCTGTTACAATTGACCAGACTACCACCACAACCAGCAAGGCTAACTAGTCAGTATCATAATCTCTATCATCACACCTGCTAGCAATGCCAGAAATTGATGTGAATTCAGCATCTGGTTTGCTGCATCTTTCAGAACCTTTAACAATTGTTTGTTGACCTTGACTGAGAACCAAGCAAAAAAGAACTTGACTGAGCCAGATAACAAGTGTCTCAGAATGGGAATGTCATTATTGGATGAACAGAAGCTGGATTTCAATCATCATTATGGCTATAAAATGTAACTGAATGAAAATTATTCGAAGTAAGCACTGCATCCAGTGTTTCAGTATGTTTCTCAGGATGTTGCATACCACTGAACTCAGTAATTCCTCTGAAGACAGTGAGAGACATTTCCTATTTTAATAGGTATTTTTAAAATTCTCAGCAAGAATTGACACAAAAATAAAACAGACATTGAGAAACTTTCTTAGTAAGCAGAATAATGAAGCAGATCCAAATAGAATAACTAGCTGCAGGTAGCAAGAATGATTTTGTATCAGAGATAAAAGGTACTGCTGATGCTGGAGAATCCGAGTTAACAAGCATGGGGCTGGATGAACACAGCAGGTCAAGCAGCATCATAGGAGCAGGAAAACTTGACGTTTCGGGCCTAAACCCTTCATCATAAATGGGGGAGGGGAAGAGGGTTCTGAAATAAATAGGGAGAGAGGGGG